>JACDJE010000591.1:88634-108513 GCA_016647715.1 Pavo muticus | reverse complement strand
ATTATATTATATTATAGTTAGTAAAATAAGTTTACCTCCCTAGAGGTCTGTTTGTTTTCTTTCCTTTCCTTTTCCCTTCCCCTTCCTCTTTGGGGGGGGGCTGGGAAGGGGGCCCTTGGGCCCACTGTCCCTGTCACGGGCATAGACTGGTCCAGGTAACCCCGTGACACATACATGTCTTTATCTTCCTGGAAGTGGAAGCTGAATTCCTTGTTTAGTAGTTTTAAATATTTTCAGGGAAAGCAGACTGAACCTAAGACTTCTGGATTTTGCTAATAAAAAATAGTTTTTCTTCAAAATACATCTCAGCATCACTAATGGTACAACATCAATCCTCCTTTCCTTTGGCACTCAAAACAGCAAAGATTAACAGTGTATTTTCATTCAGTACTGTACTACAATTTAGCTAACTTAGCATTAGCTACCTGATATTCTTACAATCTTGTAAGAACAACCATAAGAAGAATATCTGTTTTTAGATTTAAAATCACAGCAGCAGTTTTAATAGCATGATTATAGGTCAGTAAGGATTTGCTTGTTCTGCTACACTCCACTCCTGACCTTGCCATACTAGCCTATGCCACCACCCTAAACCTGGCTCACACCAGTTTTGGATTATGCTCCAAATTGCATGCTGTTAAACAAAGGTTCAAGTGTGTTATCTTTCTGTTTTAAGTGATTATGTTTCAGTGCATCAAGACACATCAAATCATGACAGCTTGATACTTGCATGAAGGAAATTATGACTTTTCAGAAATTCAGCCAAAACTGGAAGTAAACTACCTTCAAATAAAATGTATAGATCTCTTAATTACATATTTCACTTCTGCTGCTGAAATACCTTCACATGTTGAAATCAATAGCTTTCTTGGCAGGCTGTTGTTTCCACAGTAATCAATAATTAGCATCACAGAAACAAACAAACAAAAATCTTATCTTGAGGGCATAGGCAAAAACAGACAAAATTGAGCAAGAAAGCAGAAGATCATTGGCAAGAGAATTCCAACCTTTTTCTGGTCTTTCCAGTTTCTCCTTCCAAGCTTCCACTAGCTTTGGCATTCTCAAATGAAGCACCATAAAGTACCAGGCAAAGACAGGGGAACCCGTGTTCCTGGATCTTTATGTAGATCACTCCAAAAGTAATGCCTCCCATATTTTTTCCATGGAAACTAGAACCAATACAAAGAGCACAAGAATACCATTTGATAGAGAAAATTCTCAGCTACAAATTGCTTTTTCAACAGTCACCACTATTAACTATGCATTTTTACAAGCAATGAACAAGGGCCTGCAGGCTGTGATCCTAAAAAGCTGCACTGAACATGTCTTGCCCTCCACATCAATGTCATCACTGCTAAAACACACCACCCACCGCCTCACTGTGTTCACATCTACTGTTTGGTCTGCAGAAACATTCGAACAAGTGTCAATAGACGTCAATGGGTACCATTTGTTCCACAAGAAGGAATTCAGTGCCACTTTTCTTCATATGCACTTCCATGTCAGATGCCATTTTGCCAGACTGCCCCTCTGCTGCCATCTATCACACAGCAACAAAATGTGATGGAATATTGGTGGGAAGGTTCAACCTCTGCTGCCATCCCACCAACATCCACCTCTGATGCTGTGAGACAGTATAATAAAATAGGAGCTGTTACTTTTGGAGCAGCCCTCATGTACACATTACAATTCACATACACTTGACTAAAATGAATGTCTGCAAATATAAAAGTTTATCATAATTCTGCTGACAAGTTAGTCTTGAATATTTTGCTGAAAGTTTGGAGACAATTTTAATGCTCATCATTGTGCACATCTGCCTATGTCAGTGCCCACCGCACCTTCACAGAGAAGGTAGAAATCAGCTGCTTCTGCCCTAAACCTTCAAGAATAATTCATCAGACCTTACCCAAAAGCATCTGCGGAGTTATGGCTTTAGGGTCAACAAGTGTTTGAATTACTTTAAGTTTACCAGTAGGAATGTTTTAAAATAATAGGGAAAATAACCTACGCTGCTCTCTTCCAATATAACCACACATATTCCTTTTGCAATATGCAAGTATGCATTTCTACTACAGACAACAGCTTAAGTAAATGAATATTACTATAAACACAACAGCTCATGCAGTTATTAAATTGTAATAGTAGAGAAGAACTGCTTCAATTTCACATTTTTTATATAATTTTCTCCACAGTCCTGGTTGCAGCTAAGGTAGTTAAAACCTGGAGTGAAAACAGATCTGCAAACACTAAAAAGACAGCTTATACTGATAATTCATTTGGAGAATTTTCCTCAGGAGCAGTTCCATCTTCTGTTATATCGTCTTAATATCAATGGATGCGCCAGACATCAAATGTAATCTGCACACTTGCTGTAGGCAGTTCCATTTACAAGGCCCTAAGAAATTTATTACAAGACATCATTTGCTCCAAACCTTGCCTCAGTGTCACTGACTAGACACGGGAACAAGAAGTCTTGCTTTGTATATTTGGTGTGACTTTGAAGAATAACGAGAAGAAATATCAGTGTGGAGATAGGAAAGCTTTTATTGGCATAGCACTTACAAAAATACAGCCTGCCTCTTTGCTTCTGTCAGGAGACTGGAACAAGAGCTATTGCCAACCTCCGTACAGTAAGTTTTCACTCTCTAGCAGCATGAACGTGCATTTTGGCTTCTTGGGGTATTGCAAGAATATCATGTGAATAAGGAGTGGTGCAGAGTACAAAGAGCTCCAGCAGAGAAAGTCACTGATATTGACAAGAAAAACATACATTGAAAACACCTTTGAAAGGAAAAGGGTTTTGCTTATTAAGGCAAACTGGAGGAATAGAACTGTTGCCAACTCCAGTTCCAGGTCATGGAAGCACTCAGCACTGAACCAGTTTTTGAATCCAGATGGGTTTATCTAAGAAGAAATGTTGAGAAAGGAGGCCTAAGCTTAGCTGTCCGCACATCTGAGTTTTTTGTAAATGCAGAACCTCTTAAAAGCTGTAATTCTTCTCTCATATAAGATTTAGTAACATCTTTGATATTTTACATGGTAAAGCAGAACATCGACTCCTTGGATTCTCAGCACAACATCAAACCCTCAGTACTGTGGTTTGGTTTTTGTTTTGTTTTTAATAGGTTGTAAGAATTATAAAGAAATGGTTATGGTGGACACTTAAGTTATATAGTAGCTCTGTAATTTCATACACTGGGGTCCAAATGGGAGCAAGAACCCTACAGTAATACCAGATAAGCATATATAAAGTCATGTCCAGCAGAATCAATCTTGTGGTAGACTGCTAAGCCAGCCCAAAATATGACATAAGCATTTTTTATGAGTTGCCAAATGTATATTTCATATTCAAAGGCCAAAATTCTTCCAAAGGTTGCTTGGCCAAGACAATAGGGCCACTATTTTAACAGTGTCCTTTACCTGCAGCTTAACAATTTCATCTTAACTTGAAGTTTAGCATTCTGAAGACTAACACTTCTACAGGGAAATAGTGTGATTCATAATAAAGAAATGGAAACAAATTACAGATTATATGCATGTGATTACTCTAGGATGATAAAGATATGAAACACATGTTCTAAAATGTTTTACTCTTTTTAAAAGTCTTTATGGGAATGACTGAATAGCCTAGGAATGGAAGCTTCACATTGGGTTTGTAAACTTAACAGTCTTCTTTCTTGTTTAATGTTCTCTATTCCTGCTTTAAAGCCAACAGTCATTTTTCTTGCTTACAAAGGGAAGAAACGGCTGTTTGATGCCTTTGGCTTTTTGTAACAGGAAGGAATGATTTGTTAGAAAGCTTCAGATATCAGTCTGCAACCTACCTTTGGAGCATTCACTCAGTTCTCTACAGTTTCTAAAGCATATGCATTCTAAAAGCTCAACTGTCCCCAGCATTGCTCTAACTTCATGCCATAACAGGCTGTTAATAAGGCTGTAACATGGAAAAATCTTACTAGCCCTGTTATCTGCAAAAGAAAAGATGGAAGGAGGAAGTTACAGCAGAGCATAAAAATCAGAACACTTACTCAAAAAAGCAAACTTTTTTATCCTCACAGTTGAGATTGCATTCCTTTTATACATGTTGGCTGTGATATTGAGTGTCCTCAGGCTGTCCTGGAAAATACTGGCATTCCCTGATCTGCCTGCTTAGAGCCCTGACCAGCGCCCAAAGGTGTTTCTTCTCTATTTGACACTACAGCAAGCAAGCAGGAGCCTGCCTGGAGTTCTCTATTTTCCTGCCTCTGCAGCTCTTCTTGCCCTGGCTAATTGATCTATGGGAGAACAGGCTCCACAAATCAACACTTCACATTCAGTCAGCCCTGAACGATCAGCACAGCAGCAGCTCTGATGTACTTTTGCAGAGCTTTTCAGCACTGTAGCACATGAGAGAAGTACAAAGACATCTCTTTACACTTATCAGAATTTTCTAGGTGGTGGTGGCAAGGTGCCATTGGTTTTGGGAAGGAGGAAGATTAAACCATTTCCAGTTTGGGATGCACAAGGCATATAATACTCTTGAATGTAGACTGTTGACTGTGACAATTTCCTACTGCTCCTTCATTCTTTACTGCTCTGTATACTTCAGTGCAAGAAAAAATAGTGACAAAGTAAACAAAACCAATCTCGCCCATACCAAAGTGAATTTATCTACAAATTCAGACATCTTTGTATGAATACTACTTGCTGTCATTCACTCTGCCTTATTCCTGAATGTACTTCTGCAAGCAAGCCTCCCGCTTGAGTGTGGAAAAGTATGTGACTCCACTTGTCTCACAACTGGCTACACTGTCTTGCATGCTAATTAAGCAGTATCAAAAACAATGTAAAAAATCACCATCAATTTCTGAAGTGTTGCAATTTTTGCTCATTTTCTGATCAGTTGCCTGTAAGTTTTCTGAGCCACAGCCAAATGACTTCATCTGTTAGGGAGAAGAACACAATATCATGAAATCCCTCACATACTTCTCTCTCCTCCGCAAGGCCAAGGCCACAGGCATTTGGAGTTAGAAAAGTCCATCTGCTTTCTGGCTTTAAAGACAAACACTGCCAAACCACTTCCCTTCGCATATACTTCACCTCTTTAACAACCACCTCATTGATGACACGTGACTACTAGAGGCATCATTACCTGGAGCCTATAAAACAAGGCTGAGCAAAACAAAACACCCCCTCTGCCCTGAAAAATAAACAGCAAAACCACAACTGCAGAGCATGGGATCATGCTATTTACCAAGTCTACTGGATTATAAGTGGGGAAAAAAGGATATTTACATGAAACAATCTTGATCAAGTGGATAAATACCGTAGTTTCAACCCCTAGAAGAAATTACCATTGTTGGTAAAGACATTTAGGAGAGAGAATCTCAGGTTCCATTTAGAGTCCAAGGAACTTGTGTCACACTGAGGCCTGCAGTGTATTTAATTCATGCAAGTATTTCCTTCATACACATATTTACGCATCACAACCAACTTTCATTCTGAATGTTGAAGTCTCACTGATAACTAAAACAAGAACTGGAAATTGAGATTTTAAACAAATACTGCCTCCTGCAAAGCTAGTTTGAACACTGATGTTTTCACTCTAAATCTACACTCTGCTTTTCATAAAACAAAGTTTGAACATTGAAGTTCTCGCTTACTATGTCTGTGATATTGGATGGAAACATAACCAATGATTTGGCAGCTTGCTCTAAAGCTAAATGCACACTCCCTTTTATGAAAGGGAGAGGTGATTACACTGGAAGAAGCCTGATATTTATTCTGCTTTTAATTGATGTCTCCATTATTTGACCTCTCAAAAAGACTACAAAGCAAACATAACAGTACATGTTTCTGACTTTACTAATCTCCTCTCGTCTAGGCTGATTTATTGATTTCAGTTGAAGGTTAGCCAGCACTGAACTCTTAACTGATTATATTCACTCCAAATTTGAGAAGCCATTTGACATATTTGAAATCTGTGATGCTTAGTGCCAGGCTAAAGATCATTGAAGTCAATTAAGCCAAAGCCCTACTGAGACTGCAGCCTAAATCCCATCTACTAAAGTTCTCAAACTAGCCAGAATAGTAGATTCACTTATCCAGTCTTGTGAAACAAATCTGTCATTTGGTCACCATAGAAGTTGGGTTGTTTTTTTCTCCTACATTTGCTGCTGCCTAATTGCCTTCTGTCAACATCCTGGAACACTCTTAGTTAAGGCATTATATACCAGTGTTGTTTAAATATATAAGCAATGTAATGTTTAGGCAAAAAAAAACCAAAAACATTTATAAGAAAATAAGGGGGAAAATCACCTGTAGTTTCAAGTTATTCTTTTATTTCTGTGCAGAAGTAGGCTGAGATTGAAAACTAACTCCCACAGCAACTTATTCCGATATAACAAAAAAGATCTTACGCTCATTTCTGAAACATTAGCAGCAGCAGATAGTGCTGGAAAACTATCTGCGAGCTTCAAGATATATTTGTCATCTGGTTTTGAAAATGCAGGTCCTCCTTTTTTTTAAAAAAAATCTCACTAATAAATAGTAGCAGAAGAATACAGAAAGAGCAGAACAGGACTGTTTGTAACAGGTAGTTGTAAATATTTGCTGTGACATACCAAAAACACCTTGTTCCTCTATGTGCTGTCTTCCAAAAGAAACACAAGTGAAGTCTCTTGTCATCATTCATTGGTAATCCAGCCGTTTTGCTGATTTACCTTCTACAGTTTTTTGTTTTGTTTATAGACTCAAATTCCACATTCATTGGAGATTTCTTTCTCCAGCAAAACCATAAGGATATCTATGGATCTCCAGTCCTTCCTAACATCTGGTTTGTTACAGGGGAAAAAAAGTGTCTTGGGCATGCTCCAGGGTGAAATTTTTCAAGGGAACTCACAGAGTTAGGAAATCAAAATCCCATCTGTTCATACTAAACAAGTGAAATTGGAGGTCTCATTTCTAACACTTAACATAGGTTCAGATTTCGGGATTCCTCCCACTCCCCACCCCAAACAATTTAAATGTATCACTGCAGTTTATGTCAGTAACTCTCCTGCATATCCTGGAATGACTGTTTCTTGTAACTGTCACATGTTTCTTATTTTAATTCTCACTAGCATATTTTGAGCTGCTTTCCACAAATACATTTCAGAAGTGGTTTGGACATGCTCTTTATGAGGGCTACGTCAATAGCTCTTCTGTAGAGTCATAGCCTAGGGGAGCTAGATTGTAACAAAGGTTAGCTTGTTGTGAATTTTTGTTTTAAATTAGAGGCAGTCAACACTCAGCATCATGAATCCTTGTTACTTACCAAACTCTGAGAACAATATATTATTAAGTACATATTTACCTTAAGGAAGCAGCAGACACCATAAATTTAGATCCAACTCACTATAGCTTGCTGCTCTGGAAGCAACTGTTTCAAAATGGACAGCAATTTTTTCTCTAAACACTAAGATTTCAGTTTTTATAACAAGAATGTCCAGCATCTGAGTTGTTGTTCATTGTAACACAGCAGCAGTACCTGCTTTTAAAATTCAGTTATCACGTACTGTTGTATTCTCGCCTGCTACTCACTCTAGGGACTATTAGTATCAGCTATACCCTATGACTGGATCCATGCTATCTCTTCTAGAACTTAAATGCTGAAAACTGAAACTTATACTGGATTCTTCACAGCTTTAGTCTTTGCCCTAACATTCATGCCAATCTCAAAAGAAAAAGTTGCAAAGGAGAGGCTCCTTCCACTCTCAGTTAACTATGAACAGTTACTGCAGTATGGCTGTCCCCTTCTTTCTCTCTAAAGACAGATTGTGACTAGTAACAAGCTTGATTCTGCTCCTTATCAAAAATAATTCAAAACATCTACCCTAACAGAAGAGATAAGCCTCAAATTACATAGCAAACTTTCCACCAGACTCCACCTCATGTAAAAATGCAGCTGCATATCTCAGAACTTTAACCTTGCGCTCCAGTCTGGACGAAACACAGTAACAGATGAGGAAACAAACTTCTAGTACTGAGAACCTGAAGAACAACAGGAAACAAAGTCAGTACTGTACAGCACAGCTGGATTCAGAACACGTGAATTTGGAGATACCTGAGGCATTACATAGCCACACAGACTTGGCTTTGTGAACACATAATAGATTGCTGCTTTGCTCACATGGGAAACTAAAATTAAGATTAATATATAACTAGATGAATATTTTGGGAAAGAATAAAGAATGTACTTGCCAGAAATTGTCATTTAAGATATGGAGATTCAAATATTTTTAACAGATAGAAAATTTTATAGTACTATTAAAATAACATCTCTGAAATGTAGGTCACCAGTGATGCTAGACATAGACCTTCCATAAATTCAAGGGAAAATACAGCTTGACAGAAACGTTTCATCACAAAGTTAAAATCAGTGAGATCACTATTTTAGGTTAGAAAAATTCACATGTAGTTCTTTGTACCACTGTTACTAACACTGTAACTTCCAAAGAGTTTTTCAAAACTATCTCCATCAGATCTCACCTATACCACACCACCACTGCTGTTTCCCAAGGGTTGATAAGATCAAGTTAATCCAAACTGAAACTTCATCAAGGCTAAGGAATTTACAAAATAAGTATCCTCAAGGTTATTGTGCCTAAATTTACAAAAATGTGCAAAAGTTTTCCCAGAGCATATTCAAAGGACTAGGGAAAGAACTCATTAAATTAGATTGTGTCTGATGTGAGAGCAAGTTGAAGTGAGTTTGTGCTACACAGAAGAATTAACCACTCTGGGAAGAGTTATTGGAGCATTTTATTTAGAGCTGTGATATTCCTCCGGAACTCAGATGAGCCTCTGTGCCCTAAACACACCCCAGAACAGGTGGAGATCTTGTTTGACTTGAGGTCCCATAGCTGCTATTAATCAGTCATCATAATAATGTGAATATGTTTCCAAAGGTTAATTAAAACAGTATTCTATAGTCTTTAATAAAGCAGATTAACTTGTAAGTTTCCATTTTTCCACTGTTAACCACTTTTCAAATTGGCATTTCTCACACCACAGGTTGGTTCACTCCATTTCTTTTAAGTGCCTTTTCTAGCCAAAGGTACCATTTCCACAGATAGTTCTTAGAATGAGGGGAAAAGGCAATTACAACCTTCATCACCCTTAAAACAGAGGTTTTCCCATTTCCAGAGCTGTTTCCAAGCTGTTTCCATAGCCTACAGAAAATGGCCAAAGACTTCATACATTGAAAATAAAATCTGAAACCATGTTTTCCTTATTCAGATAAACAACGATAATGTTCAACACCCTGCAGTCGTAGCAGCAGCTTACCTAACAGTTTTCATTTTAGTTACAGCTGTTATGTTGCAATATTGAGGCAGTGAGCACTGTCTCATACGTATAACATTCAGAGTACAATCCGGAAAACAAGAACGAAACCTTACTGACAAGTATCAAAACTTTAAGTGTATTATCACTTGAGAAAAAAAGCCTTCTTCCTATACTTAACTGGTTCATTAGCAGTAATGAAGCTTAACGCCCTAGTGTATATTAGAGTTAGCAAATTCTTTGTCTAAGCTTAGACAAGCTAGAGGAGTAATATCTCCTCCATATGGAAATTAAGCCACATTCATCAATTGAGAGAAGCAAGGTGGCTGACTTCCTAGGCAACTGCTTGTGGCCTGATTATACCTCTATAGTCTTTATGCTCATTTAAGATGGCTGGACTTGTTCAAGTGTCCAAATTAATCCGCTTATGTTAAATCCTAAAGGCCAGGACACCACAAAGACCAACATATACTGCTGTGAGCCTTATTCTCCACTTATATCCAGTCTCTTACCAAAAAAAAACCAAACCCGCACACTCATTGAGGTACAGTTACTAGCTACAACTGACAACTGCTTTTGCTTACTCCAGCTGCGCAAAACCCACGCAGCCAAATGTTCACCTTTTCTAATTAAGCCAGTCATCCTTCTGCCTTTCAATGAAAAAATTACCAAGAGATTCTCTTCCAGTGATTTAAAGAGAATTACTGAAATTTTAGAAACTTTTCACATCAGGAAACATATATGGTTCATGGCATATTTTGTTTACTTATCACTCTTAGAGGAAGCTAAAGACAGAAATCCAGGCTTTAGAGTCTGTCTGAAACAGAACTGCATGATAGAATCACATTTGAGAGAGCCATCTGAGAAATGAGTGTATTCAGTGTCTTAATATTCCACTCTGGACTTCAGGTGCTGTAAAAAGTCATATCAGGCTCACTTTTTCTCAACCTCAATTTACTCACAGCCTCTGGTCACTCTGCTAATATTGACCTTTAGCTTGAATGTTTGTTATTCTTTTGACATATTTATAGGCAGCAAGCACATCTTGTCTCAGTCTTTATTTATCCAGCTTAAACAAACCAAATCTTCTGACTGTTTTCTGATACGAGGCCTTCATTTTACAGATAACCTGAGTGATTCTTCTGTAAAACTGATATGGTTTGAACACCCTTTTCGTGAAAACTGACAGCCTAAGGCACAAAAAGTGTTCTCTCCAGCTCTCACAAAGGCTGTACAATTAACTATTTTTTTTTCCTCTCCTTTATGTATATGGATGCTCCCAACTCTAACAGCCTGTTTTCAACAAATAGGGCCTATGCTTCCTCCAACACGCATCTCGGGTACTGAAATAATAGGCCTGGTCTTCATTTTCATTTATCATTGTCAGCCTGCCTTCTGTTCTTCACTTTTACATGTACCATTGTTGTGCTGTTCCTTATTTTCACTCGCCTTATTTCTATTATTATTTTAAGATGAGGCTGATCCTCTCTTCTTGTTTCCCTATTATTCTTCTCTGACCTCTTCTACTGTATCTTCTGGGTATTTCCAAAAAGATGTGTAAGCTATAAACCAGGTAAGTCCCTGAGCAACAGACATAGAAATGCATGTGTATTCAAGGAACAAGAAAAATAAAGCCTCCACAAAGTACAGAGAAACTTTTTTCAGCACAGTCTCCATGCTTGCTTTGTGGGTCAAAAGATAATTTCTAAAACTATCAACAACCTGTCCAATGCCTTTAGGTTAAACATGTCACTTGTCTCATTTTATTACATTAATTGTGAAATGTTAATTATGTATTTTCAAATACAAATTGATAGAAGAATATTAATAAAATCAGACCATTTGCTTCATTTCTGAAAGTAGGCAGCTTTTTTGATAGGACAGAGGTCATCCAAATAGTGCGCTTCACACTGTTACACAAATCCACTTCTGTTGTGTCAAGAGAGCAATACAAACATCCTCATCTTATTCATTTCTAGCATGATTACACTTCATGAGCTGAAGTACGTTACTCATAATGGCCTTGCTATAATTCCAGACCTGCAAATGATCGCCCAACTCCTAGCAAAAAAAAAAAAATCTACACCAGTCATTTATGAGGGCATTTATCACAGAATTCTGAGCTGCACAAGTCAGAAAAAAAGTTTTTTGTAGGTCAGCCCTAAGATTCTCATGCTTATATCTCAAGCTCTTTTCCCATCTTTACAAAAGTCTCTGAATGTATTAGCTGAAAGATTCACAACCATCATCTCCCCCTGTTTGGAACGGTCTGTGGAAGCAACCTAGAGAAAACAACAGATAAAAAACAGTATTTTAAAGAAAAAAATCATTTCTTAATCTAAAATACTATGTATTAAAGAAATCTAGACACTTTCTTTCCAGAGGCTTACTCTACAACTATATTTAACCCTTCATTAGCAGTAACAAAGTAATCCAATTCCTAATTACCTGTAATAAACACTAGGTCAAGCCTCACAGCCATGTAGGGAAATTAACAGTTTGTTTAATGAGTAGTATTTCATCCAACCAAAAACATTGAACCCAATTTTTTCTTTTTTTAAAGAAAGCACTTTATAAAAAGCAGATGAAAATGAAAACAGTAAGCCTTAGTCACTCACTTCTCCCTTTCCAAAGCACAAAAGCTGTAATTTCAAGTCCCCTCCCCAATTTGTGAAAGCAGCTCATTGTTTTGCATGTTGAAACACAGTTGCTGCTAAATCCTAGAGGTATATTCCACTCACTATGCTTATAAGACCCCATCTGAGCTGCAGCTGACCCTGCAGTATCAACTACCTTCAATCATTGGCACTTCTGTTCCTGCCACCAATTTCCTAATTCTTCTTAATTAATGCCTGCTGTTCAGCATTTCACCACACATGAACACCTACAGTCTCTCATTAAACTGTCTCCCATATTTCCCTTTTTTCTTTGATGTAGGGACTTCTGTACTCCAAGGCTCTTACAATATTACATCTGCAAGCTGTGGAAATTGCAAGAGTAGCTTCCTTATTCTGTAGTGACATCCATGATAAGGAACAGTTCAAATGCGAGAATTCCTTCATGGGGTGTTTTCTTAATAATTAATCTCCTAGAAACACCAAACTCAACATCTGTGGCACTTTTTCAGGTATAGACACCTTGTGACTTTGTACTAACTCTGGTCCTGAAACAGAGTTAGGGGTGCAAGTCCTGAAAAACTGTTCCTTTCATAGACATACTCCTTTTCCACTTCCAACTCAATCCCTTCAAAGACCATGATACATACTATCTTATTTCTTCTGAAATAGAGGAGAATATATCATATAAGCTCAGGATAGCTCCCACCAAACAAGATTACAAGTAGTTCATGAAATTTAAAGACCGCACTGTAAAAACAATTTGGCAATTTTTCAAGCCATCTAGGTCAAATTCCTAGAAATAAAACAATTAAAAAAAGAGAAAATTAAGGTAGTGGCCACAGTTTTGAGAATAGCCTACATTCATTCATACTTCATACTTCTTAAAGTATTAGGAAGTCTAAAGAAAGTGAATAAAAACTTCACAGAATGACAGAATTGTTCAAGTTGCCAAAGACCTCTGGAGGTCATCTGGTCCAACCCTCCTGCAGGGACACATAGAGCAGACTGCCCAGGGCCATGTCCAACCTAATTTCAGGGGCTTTATTTCTGACTATTCATATTTTTAATTCTATGCATCTTATTAGTCCTAAATACAAGCATTTATTTACAATACCCTAAGGCATCTCATATGGTTTTACAGGACGACAGGAGACAAGCAGCGCAGAGGCCAAGGAAGTCATTTGAAAAAGGGATAAACATTAGGAAACAGAACTTCCTAAGAACGACAGTAAAGAACAAATACAGCATACTACAACTGCTCTTGGCTGTATATTCCAGTCACTTCTGTGAAGGTTGTCTTAAACACATCAAGTCAGTTTCCCCCAACTTACTAGGCAGTAGCTCAGGGCCAACAAGCTGATGACAAAGTGCGGAGCTTGAGCCCTTATGAGAGCATGGCTGGCTCTCTCTGGTACCACTTTATCCCACCTTAGACTGACACAAGTAATCAGGGGAAAAAAACAACCAACCACGTATCAGGAAAGATAAATTTTTTTCTTGCCCTTTTTTTAAGCACAGAAAGCCATGAGTGAAACATCAGACAGTTTTCTTATTTGAAGACTACAGGAAGAAAAGTATGGTGTGTGAATGACATCCACCAAAAACTTAAGAGCTGGGAAAATAGAAATAATTTCCTAAATTTTGACACGGGTTTTTCTCCTTAATGAAAATCTATTGAGTCCTATTATATGCCTTAGTTATTCCCAGCAGATGGGAAAATGAAGTCTAAAGACCAACAGAACACTCTTCTCCCAACTTCTGAAGAATCAAGAGGTAAGGATGACAGGGTTTTGTAGGCGTTGCTCAAATTTTGCAATAAAATTACAAAAAAATAAAATATTACAAAGACTGAAGATCTTTTGAAAATGAGATCTCATGAAATTTGGATATTTTTATTATTGTAACTGGGCTCTCATAAGTGATTCCATGTGGCAGTTCCTCTTGACACTTACCTCGCTTTACTGGGATAAAAGGGGAAATGCACTGTAAGAATCTATATCCAAAGACCACTGGAGATGCAGTCCAGGCAAAAAATTCAGCCTAGTAAGGAGAACAGAAGAAAAAGTATTATTAAAGACAGCTCTCGAGAAATGATGCAACATTATTTGGAATCAGAGTGCTTCAGACTACTAATGAAAATCAGAAAAATTTCCAGTTGGAGACTTTTTAATGTTTTGGTGGAATACCGTCAAGTTTCTATAGAAAGATATTTTTAAAAAACTTACAAAGCTTCTAATAATGCAAATGTTTCAATAGCTCTACTTATGTTTACCATTCTAAACATTCATAAAAATCAAGTTACAACTTTTCATTTGTCACAGCATACTCTATGAGTGTTAGATGAAGTTCTTGGCTCCCAGATTAGGCGTTCACCAATACAGAGATGGAACAAAGAAGGGTCTTCGTCAAACTGTCTTCATATTCTAACTTTCTTTCAAGTTCACAGGAACGTGTGCTCACAGGATGGCAGAAAATCCATTTTCTCTTCCCTCTTAAGCTAGTGAGGGAATTGGAAAAAAAAATGGACTTCAGACCTCAGAATAACCGTTTTGCATAAGACCCTTCATCTCTCATGCTGCATTTAATACAATCACTGGTAGCATTTTCAAGTACTCTTAAATTAATTTAACAGTTCTAATTAAGCCAAATATATTTACTTTTGCTTGTGTGACACCTTTGGCCAAGCTGCACATGATCTTTTCTCAAGTTTTGAATCTTAATAAATAGGGTGCATACTTATGTGTACTACAGGTTTCTAAGAGTCCTACCTGTGTTTTTTGGAACAATTGATTTTCAGTGAGTTATTTCAACTCTCACTGATCTGTTTACTAGTTTCAAAAAGATATCATATGAAATACCAACACAGAAACTAAACTCACTGCCCTACTTTTGTTTCAGCTCACTCTAACTACTGGCCCTCACCTGAGCACCACCACATCTCATACTTCTCCAGGCTTCCTCCCACCCAGCCTCCTCCTCAGCTATCACCGCTCTTCCTAAGCTTTGCACTACATTTCTGCCTTATTTGTGTCTCCCACAGCAGCTCATCTTCTCACATGAGTTTTTTTCCTACAGTTACAAAATAACTGCTTCAGAATGCACGCTGTTTGTTTTTTTTTTAACTGCACTCTACACTGATGTACTACACAAAAACATATTTCTATCAATATATACTACACTAAAACAACTAATAACCCTTTGTTTTGTTTACAACAAATGTGAATATAAAATTGGACACTGGAAAAAAGAGTAAAGGAAATGACAATCACTATATCTACAGTAAAAAGAAAAAACAGAAAATATGATTACATTAAAAGAATAAAACCAGATACCTTGTACTACATAACTTGAGAAAACATCACAAGAAACAGCAGGCTCACAGAGGGTCATTTGAAACCAAGGAAACCAGGAAACATACTACACACTTACAAAAAAATGAAAAGCAGGATCTAAAGATACAAACTCACCCTATCTGCCTGCAGTACTTGGTAAAGCACACATGCAGAGTGTTTTCCAATGTACTAACATACCATATATCAGTCAATAAGATAAAATATTGAAAGGGTAAACAGTGCATGTTACTAAATAAGGTAGAATGATCAGTTTGGAAATCAATGGAAAAAGAAATAAATTTTTGCAATGAAGTAGAAACACACACTGAAGAAAAGAGCTTGTATTCATTGCTTAGACAGTGTTACATTCACACTGTAAAAGAACGTAACTCATGCCAGACACTTACTGGCTTTTAGACCCTTTAACTCTCAAAACATTAATTTAGAAAGCAGTTTTGTAGGTGACATTAAGAATCTTCCTGGGTGCATTACTTTTACCACATGGGAGCACAGTGCTTCAAGTCCACAAGTAACTCACTATACTCACTTTGCAAAAACCCCCGGGGAGTTTCTGACTGCCTTTTTGACAGGAACTGTGCATGCGGCAGCTGGGGATATGACCCACAAGACAAGAAAGGAGCAGAACAAGAAAACCCAGACGTATGCCCTACTAGCAGTGCCACGGCTGCCTAAACTTTGAACACTGGGAGACATCCCCATCTCTCCGTTTTCGGCTGCTGTACTGTCTGACTGCCCCTCAGAAGCAGCACACACCAGAGGAACCACAAGCAGCTCTCAGAGAACAGAGCAGCAACCCTGCTTTANAAAAAAAAAAAAAAAAAAAAAAAAAAAAAAAAAAAAAAAAAAAAAAACATAAAAAAAAAACCCAGAAAGTTCTCGAAGGTGCTCACAGCACGGAGGCACAGAGCGACTACAGGACAGAGACACAGAGCACCAGATCAACTCAGCACCACAGCTTGTACTCCCTAAGAGAAACCGTTAATGGCCTCCGAGCCCTTCTTATATAAGAAGGAACGGTGAAGTCACACTTCTCCAGCCAATAAAAGCCTCTGTTTACTTTGGAACTTATTGCATATTCATGTTGAAGCTCTTTCCATGCTTGGTGCTGCTGTAGCAGCTCGGTGCGGGGGGTGGGGGGTGGAGCGAGTAGTCCTGCCACGCCCCGATTGCACGGCTGCCGCCCGGCCCACCGCTGCAGGAAGCCGCGGGGCCGCGTTGCGTGTTCGTGCGGAGCCTGCCTGGAGCCGGTGGGGCGTGGGGCGGAAGCGCCCGGCACCAGTCCCTGCCGCCCGGGTGCAGGTGACGAGGATGAGCCAGAGAGACACGTTGGTGCATCTCTTCGCCGGCGGGTAGGTGAAGCCGCCGCCCCGCGCTAGGGGAGCGGGCACGGCACCAGCAGCAGCCCCGGCACCGGGCCCAGCGGTGGAGCGGGCGCTCGCTCCGAGCCCGTGTGGCTGTGTTGGGCTGCGTTGCGCTGGGGCGGGGAGCGGGGCCCGCCGTGAGGACGCTGAGGCGAGGCGCGCAGGCCGCGTTGAGGCCCACCCGGCGCCGCTTCCCGCCCGCTGCCCTCAGGCCCTTCCGGGCCTCCCTGAACCGGGGATGCGTGGCCAGGCCCTGATGGGACACCGACAGAACGGGCAGCGTCGGCGGCCCTCGCACCGCAGGTATGAGGTACCTGCAGGCTGGGCTGTCCAGGGCGTTGGGCTGCGGCGAGAACGGCGCCTGGCTGGCACGTGGGCCCTGACAGAGTTGCGGGTGAGGCTGCCCCTCACAAACTGCGTGTTTCCTCCAGAAGTTTCTTCTTCGCTTGGTATTTCTTTGGAGAAATAAATTGAACCTTCTGTGCATGGGGCTGTCCCGGCGTCAGTGAGGCTACCTGAAGGTGTCCGTCTTCTCAGCGGTCTACAGACAGGCTGATAACTTCAGGATCAAGTGTTACTTGAATGCGTTTCAACACTGATGTGTATTGCTTTTAGGTGGGGGGCCCTGTGTCGTCTTGTAGCTTATAGCATCTGTGTATGAATACAGAAGGAATTGGAGAGAAGAGCACACTTAAAAGTAAACACGTGGCCCTTGTAGCCCTGCTTGGGTTTGAGATAACTCTCAGGTAACTCTGCAGGTGTGTTATAAAGTTTTGTAGTGCTCAGTTACACTGCCTGTGTTTCCTTCAGGGAAGGGCTGGGAGCAACACCTATCTTAAAAGAGAAAAGGAGAGTCTGTTCACTGTAGCAATAGGCATGTGTCTGGGCACATGTCCATTTCCATTTGTGCTGCTCCTTTACAAAATGGTGCCTGTGACTGGAGTGTTTGAGGTGGAAGACTTCACTGTTTCCTGTGAGCAGGTGTGGGTAGCTTGGCTATGTGTGAGCACACACCTTCCTGGCTTCCAGTATTACACAACCAGTTTAGTGCTTATGCAGATTGTCTTCCCCTACAACTTCTGGCTGTCTAAGAGGAGGGGTTTATACACCAAACAAGCCTAAGATGTGGTGCTCTGTACTTCTTTTTTTTCAGAATTCACATCCTTGTAAACATACAGAAAAACAGTAGCTTGAACTACTTTCTGCAAAAGGCAGGTTAGTAGGAGACAGTACATGATGATTGAGGTAGCGTTCCAACCTGTAATCTTAAGACTGAAGTGAAGATTGCTGACCTTCAGCGAGGTTGTTCTTTTTTTTTTTTTTTGTAAAGTCTGATCTGCAGGTAGCTGCCAGCCAGTTGGGTCAAGGGTAATATTGTGAGGAAAGGGCTGACTTTTCTTCATGTGGCAGCCACATGTTTCCTGTAATCACAGCTCAGCAAAACAGCGTGTATTTGGTCACGTTTAGCAGCAGGAAACTTATTCGGGTCATCACATGACTTCTTTGCTAGCATGGTACACTATAGATCTCTTGAACTATCTTTAGCCTTCAGTGAGATTTTAAAAATGAAGGAAATTGTTTTCTTTTAATTTTTACTAGGGGTTGTTTGAAAACAACATGATTGTCTCAATCTGCTGACCCTTGTTGCTAAAAAAAAAAAAAAGTTTTGTTAAACACTAAGTCTTCAATTCCCATTTTCTTTAAGACTAAGTGATGACATTGCTGTTTCTGTAATGTAGGCGGGGCTATTCTGGGGTTTTTCTGTAGCTGCCTGGCTTGTTTCATGACAATTCAACAACAGCTGTCAAACTGCACTACTTCTGGGGAATTACCAGTTCATGTCAGAAGTTGAAGCTTCATTTCTAATAATCCCTCCTCCATCCTTCTTTTCCTCCCATCTCTGCATCCTTATTGCTTTCCAACAAGTTTGAGCAATTTTACTGTTAGTTTCATTTTTGAGAATCCCATCTGTTTCTGCTTCATAACTACATATCAACTGTAAGTATGACCAGTATTTTACAATATAAGCTCTGTATCTAAAAATAAGTAATTCAGTACTCATTTTGAGTATCAGTTCTAGCACCATCAGTAAATTGAAGTGGTGAAATTTTAGTTTTTTGGAAGAGAAAGCTCTGTTCAGTGATTTGGCTGAACTAGTTCAGGCACCAGGCAATACTTCAATAAAGTACTACTACTTGTATGTTTTTTGTGGTCACTTATCTCATGTTTTGGCATGATGTACTCAGTTGTCAGGATCTGCATCCAAAGACCATGTAGTTACCAGTGAGCACCTTTTGCTATCCGTATCTTGTCCTTGTGGGGATGCCTGTAATGCTGGATCCTGATACAAAATCATACGTCAGGTGAAGCTTGACTTTTATCTGAGTACTCTGTACTCACATTGCTCAAACTCATCTTTTTCATGCATCGAACTATTGATGTGTTTTTCATACTGTCTGTTTTAGCTGTTGGCATTATAGGCAGCATGTTGGCCATGTAGATTCAGGTGAAAAATCTACTGAGCTTTCTGCATCCAGATGTTGACCACCAAAATCATTTCCAAATTTTCATGATTGATTCTTAGTTTCCAGAAATCTTATGACAGTAAGTCTGTATCATACAAACTTCCATCGCAGCGTGGGAACTTGCCCAGGGCCCTTTCCTTAGCAAAAGGCAGGACCATTTCGGGTTGGAGATAGATGGCTGCTTTTCTGAGTTCAGGGCTGAACAGTCATAGGTTTACTTCTGAAATTTCTTCGTTTCTGTTGTTTCTTCAGAAAATTGGGCAGGTTTCTGATTTATTTTGTGATTAATTATAGGGAGGAGTCTCTATTTGTCTTGATAAAATTTTAATTTGAATCACTGTGAAGTTCTTACCAAACCTCGGCAGTGGTAGAAATAGTCAAAATTTAAATAATATATTTAAGATTAAGTTGTTTAGAAAAATCAGGTACTACGCAGGTGAAATACTTATTTTTCAGTTTAAGACGATATTAATTGACTGAGCAGGTAGAGTGGTGATAAGGATTTCTACTGCCTTTCAGAAATAGTCGCTTAAGCTGTAATGGAGTCACCAGGCCACCTAGTAATCTTTTTCCTTCAAGTACTTTCATTTCTGGCCCTGACCTGAGTGTCTTTCAGAACTAGTTCTTCCTGTTGTAAGGCACAGGGCAAGGTTAGTACCTTCCTGCCCCAACTTGAGCTTATTTTGTTCAGATACTCTTCGGGAGGGGGGGGGGGG
>JACDJE010000591.1:11394-88588 GCA_016647715.1 Pavo muticus | reverse complement strand
GGGGGGGGGGGAGTAAGCAGTTCCTACTTAAAGGGCTGGGTAGCTTGGGTTTTGCCCTCTGAGGTGACCAAATTGCATAAAAATGGCTGTATTTGAAAAATTGTGAAGCTGATGTGTTTCTCACATTTCCCTGTAAGATGATTGATGTTTTCAGCTGTTCTTTACTTGATATGGAAGTCATGTTGTATTTATTTGCCGTGGCTCCTAATTGAATCTGCACTTTGTGTTAGTGTTTGTTTTGGATAATGGAAGCCAGTGATGCTTTTCCATTTGTGTTACGTTTTCCAATTTTCATTTGTAGGTTTTGGTATGTCAGCACATTAGAGGAACTTCATTATTACGCTTAATTAGAAACAGCAAGTTTGATTATTACTTTCAGTTAATGGATGTTAACTTAAAACTCACTTTTTAAACCTTCGCAGAAGGTATTAGCAGTGAATAAAGGGGCTGGGGCACTCCTAGCCAATATAGTAAGGCTAAAGATAGAAAGGTAAATAATAAACAAATGTAGCAGTATAATAGCAGGGAAACCATGACACCTATGTGTTAATGAGATGCGTTCTTGCTGTTTCTGAAAACTGTACTTAGTTAAGGCCTTAAATTGTCTTGGAAGTGGGATATGTGAGCTTAATATCCAGATTTGCAAGTTCTCTGTTTATGTGAAAAGCAGTTACAACTGTGCTGTAAAGCAGGTCTGTGAAAATGCTGATCCTGCTGAATTTATTCTAAGTGATAAAGACATTAGGAGCTCTGTTTGTAGGGGCTTGTTTGTTTTCGACAGCTTTGCACTTGCTTTCCTTACTGTGTCACTTGTCGGTCAGTATTTGTGTGGAACTTTCATTTTCATACAGGAAAGAGAAGCAGCTGGTAAAATAAATGAATGAATGGAGATGCAAGATAGCAGGGTCAGGGGTTATCTTGGAGTCTGAGGCTGTGGTTATAAACACTGTAGAAGGTGAATCTGAGGTCAGGCCTACATGGCTGCATCTTTGTGTTTGTATAGAATACATAATTATCTAAAGGAGTAGAAGTTGGGGATTCTTAAATAGGTGTAGTATACTACACAGTATAGACTACAAGTGTAGATGAGCTGACAGGCAGTGGGAGCATTTGTAGTTAGTCCAGTGGCTGAAGTGTTGAGATCCTCATCTGTAACAGACCTGTCTCTGCTTTCAATGCAGGGTGTAAGGTAACAGAAGGTATGCAACAGTTCTGGACAAGGGCAGTGATTCCTAAGCAGATATCCTCAACCTGCATTACATTTGGGGAGTTTTTCCTTCACTTTTAGATGTCAGATGCTTTCTCTTTTGTACAGGGATTTTTGAGGGCTGGGAGAGTGAAGTATTACGTTTTGACAGGGGGAGAGATTTGGGGTTTTGGAGATATGTTTGTGAGTGATACAGAACCATGCAGCACTATGAAGAACTTCTCTGTTGTTTTCTTCTCATTTGTAAGTGGCAATTTGAGATCTTGGAAATGGGGAGAGAGGAGATTTTGAATCCGGACTATCAATAGCTAGTGGAAGACATGTGAGATGTGACCAAGTTCTGCTAAGACATCTTAAACTGCTTAATGAAAGAAAACCAGCACACCAGTAAGAAGTAGTGCCAAGTGCTGATTATTTGAAATCAAGACCTGAATGGCAGGTAAAGGGTGCCCAGCTCTTAAAAGGAGGCGAGTGTTCAGCTGCTTCTCTTACAATGTGTGTAAAATTGAACAGGCTGCCAGCTGCCCTTACAGCAGGTGGTTATCACGGAGCATCGCTTGCTGTAAGCAAGCTTGGAAGGAACAAGCACTGCGAAGGTTTGTGTCTGTCCCATTCCCAGCTGTCTGTTATTCCATTGCTGAGGGAAGTCTGACCAGCGCTATTGCAGCCAGGCATCCATCCCTCGTGGTGATTTGCTGTGGGGCAGGGGAGCATGCAAAATGCAGCCTCCAGGATGGTGTTAATCTTCAACTTCAGAAAAATTTTCCAGTGTGGAGTAGTGGTGGAGCTGGCAGCATTAAAGGCTCCAAATGACAAGCCCTGTTGATGAATGGTGCCTGACTTTTCACCTGCTCATTTCTTCCCCATTCCATAGTATTTATCTCATTACATACCATGCACTTTTTCTTGCTGTTGCTTGAAAGTCCTCATGTAACCTGCCCAAAATAAAATGCAGAAAGATCGTAAGCGGAAGCAGATACTGAGGGATCAGAAAGAGAGGGGTTGCAAGAAATGAACTAAACTCTGAAGCCAGCTTCCTGCATTGCCTGCACATGCTCGTGGCTGTGCAGCACTCGCTGCTGTTGAGTCACATGAAGTACAGCAGCTCATCTGTCTTGAAGATGGACTTGTTGCTGTAATTGTTCTGTCAAGCTATCTTGAGGGCTTACCTATCTGTGACTCTCATGGTATTGCAGGTTATAAACCCCAACATGTTAAAGCTTTCTACTGCTTGCAACACTGGCTAAAATAAATTTTTGCGCACCTAGTCTGGGTCTTATTTTAAAAAAGTGTTTGTAGCTTAACATTAGAAGAGTAAGCAAGTAAAATGCTCATTCAGAGATGCTATTCTAAAAGCTGTATCAGTCTTACTGCTTCTGTACAGTGCACTGGGAAACTGGCTACCATCTTCATGTGCTAATGCTTTATTTCAAGCTGACAAACTTTTATTCCCTCAATTCAAATGTATAAGAGGGTAAATTTCAGTTTAATGTTGGAGGTAGAGCTGGGAAAAGGTGCCTCCAGGCTCTAGCAATAGGCTATCTCTAGACTGCTAACGTAAACAGGAGCAGTAAGTGAGCGTATCGAGCACTGCTGTTGTTAGACACTATCAGTTCAATTCTTAGATGAGCATGTTCGGATGTGATGCTGTTCTGCCATTTCTGGTATTATTTGCAACAGAAAACAGCTATACATGACAGACTAAATGCAATAGGTGACATACCCCTCTTTACAGAAATCTAGGGGAGACCTTGTTCTGGCTATTACTGCTAATTTGTACTGAATTCTCCTATGCATTTTGGAAGACAGTGTTTAAAAAAAATGCTATTAAACAAACCTTGAGGCTTTTAAAAAAAAGCGTTTCAACGAAATAGAATGTTTTTGTCAGTGCTTGCCAGGATCAATGACCAGCTCTACTTATTGCTTGAGAGAAAAGAATGCTGAGCCTTGGAATGTAATACAGATTATATTTGTGTGGTTGCTGGTGGTGGTGTTAGTAGCATTGAAAAGTCTAAATTAGTTGGTTTTGGGGGTGGGGAAGGTTTTTTTTTTTTGAAAAAGGTACATAAAATGTCCTGGTAATAATTTTAAGAATGGTGTTTGGTGAAGTTGAGAGAATGCTGATCTCTGAGAAGGTTCGAGCCAAGCTCTTCTTTTTTAACAGTTGTATCAAAGAATTTAGGGTTATCTTTGGGATGAAAACTTGTGGATTTGATATTCTTCTCTCAGAGGTTGTGTATCGTCATGGTTAAACAGGAGTGTATGTATTAATAATTAGCTTATGAGCAAGCACCTGAGAAATCCTCTGAACAAAGCTGCTGAACGGCAGTGTGTTCTTGGCTGTACTCTGCTCTAGCAGAGTGGGGAGAACTCCTTTGCTAGTGTAAGTCGCACACATTTGTTCAGCTTTCTTACAGAAACAAGGGGCAGACTTTTATCTTCCCGGATTCAGCAGTGTGTCATGCTGTAATGGGCAGAGCTGAAGAAATACTCAGTGAATCATTACTTTGATGGTACCATGCACAAAATGCAAAGGGAGTTTGTTGGTTCTCATTTATTAAATTGCCACAGTACAATTTTTACTAGCTTTCCAAGGAATGACGGGCATAGCTCTGTGTGCATGCTGCGCAAATTATGCTCCACCATTAAGGATTTTTGGCATCTCCTTTGTGGCCAGGAGCAGGCTGAACCTTCAAAAAAAAAAAAAAGGTTAAAATTTACTCCAGGAAGTTAAACATTTGAAATGCTGAGCTACTTTCCAGAACGGATTGAACAGCATGTGCTGAAGACAGTGCACCTTCACCACTTGGGGAAACTTTCTTTTTGCCTGTTAAAATTTTCACTAAATGATGGATTAATGAATTAACAGTTTGCTTGTCTTCAAGGACAAGTAATTACACCATTATCGTGCACATACCAGTTATTTCTTCACTTTCTGCAGTTTCTCTGCTCAGTGTAACATTACTGTGTTCTTCACTTTCTTTGCAGTTTAGAAAATGGTGATCCTATTTCTCTTTGCAGATGTGGAGGTACTGTTGGTGCGATTCTGACATGTCCACTGGAAGTTGTGAAAACACGGTTGCAGTCCTCTTCTGTGACTCTGTACATCTCTGAAGTTCATCTCAACACTGTGAATGGTGCTAGCGTCAATCGAGTAACTAGAGTTTCTCCTGGACCTCTCCATTGTTTGAAGTGAGTGTACATGTTACTAGCTATTTGATTTGGTTTTGGGGCCAGAGGGGGAGGCGTGCTAGACAGATGGATAAATCTGTGTAAAAGATAAAGACTTTTGTGTTTGTCATGTTACTTTTAGACTTCCTGTTTTTGCCATTTAACTGTAAGTTTCACATTCTAGTTTTCCAAGTCTTTCATGTTCGAGTCTGTACCTTGAATTATCCAGAACATGCATACCTTGTGGAATTCACAACCTCAAACTACATCCCCAAAACTCACTGGGAGCACTCTTAACACTTAAAGTTAGAACAGTGTAGTTGTAAGGGACCTAAAAAGATCAGCCAGTCCAATTGTCTGACCACTTCAAGGCTAAACCAAAGTTGAAGTATGTTACTGAGGGCACTTGAACACTGACAGGAGTGGAACGTCAGCCACTGCTCTAGTTCCGGTAGCCTGTTCCAGTGTTTGGCCATCCTCACAGTGAAGAAGTTTCTCCTACATCCAGTCTCATCTTCCCCTGGCACAGCTCTTAATCATTCCCAATGCATTCCTGGGAGCAGAGCTTGGCGCCTCTCTCTACTTCCCCTGCTCAGGGAGCTGCAGAGGGCAGTGAGGTCACCCTCAGGCCTCCTTGCCTCCAGACTTGGACAACCCCAGGCTCTTCTCGTGGGATGCACCTTCCAGCCCTGTTACCAGCTTTGTTGCCCTCCTCTGGATGTTTTCAAGTATCTTAACCTCCTTTTCATTTTGTGGAGCCCAGCTCTGTACACAGTATTCAAGGCAAACCCTCACCAATGGTCATAGTGAGAGAATCGCTGCTTTTGACCAACAAGCAGTGGTGTATTTAATGCACTCCAAAATGCAGCTTGCCCTCTTGGCTGTCAGGGCTTCTGTAGAGCCTGCTGTCAGCCACCAACCCCAGATCCTTTTTTGCTGATCTGCTCTCCAGCCACTTGTTTACCAGTTAGTACCTGTTTCTGGCATTACTCCTCCCAGGTGCAGAAGGCTATGTTTTCCTTTGTTTAATTTCTATTCTACTCTCATGAGGCCCCCCCGGAGTACTGTGTCCAGGCCTGGGGCCCCAGTGCAAGGAAGGTGTAGAGCTGTTGTAGTGGCCAGAGGATGGCCATAAAGATGATCAGAGGGCTGGAGCACCTCTCCTAGGAAGACAGGCTGAGAGAGCTGGGTTTTTTCATCATGGAGAAGAGAAGGCCCCAAGAAGACCTCATTGCAGCCTTCCAGTACTTCAGGGGAGCTAACAAACAGGAGATAAACTTTGTACATGGTTTGATAGTGACAGGACAAGAGGGAATGGTTTTAAACTAAAAGAAAGGAGATTTCTTCCTAAATTCTTTACTTGGCAAGTGATGAGGCAATGGAACAAGTTGCCCAAAAATGTGGTGGATGCCACGCCCTTGGCAGTGTTCAAGGCCAGGTTGGATAGGCTCTTAGGCAGCCTGATCAGGTAGTTGGCAACCGTGTCCATGGCAGGGTGCTTGGAAATAAATGATCTTTAAGGTTCCTTCCAATCCAAGTCATTCTATGATTCTGTGACTGCATTTCTTCCCCTTCTCATGAGTGTGTGAAGTAGCCAGCAGGAGAGGTGTCTGGCCACAGTTATACTGCTAGTGCTGATCACAGGTAGAGTTCACTTTGGGGGACTCGGCTCGCCAGTTATGGGAAGGTAGCTTTAGTATTTGGGTGTAAGAGGAGAGTTTTCTTCCGGGAAGGATCTACTGTTGCTCCTTGCTTTAGAAAGACTTAGTTAAGATTCACACCAGCTTCTGCTATCCAAAATTATTTGGCAAAGTAGTTTGTAGGCAGCCTCTTCTGGCAATTGCTGTGTAAGATTTAGGGTTTATCTGGTTAGAGGGTGGAGCTTAAATAGAGCTTGTACCCAAATAGCTGCTCACGTGGAAGTTTTTTTTAATGTTTTCAGACTTGTAGGGTCAGGGTTTGGTGGTCTTTTCTCATACCAAATTCAGTGCAGTGCTCCAAGACTCGTGAGTGAGCTTACAGTACTCTGTCTAAAAACAGGATGAATTATGCAAATGAAGTCAGAATTTCAGTTTAACTGACTGTTGTGGAATCACTTCTGTACCTAAAGAGTCAACAGTGGTGATGTCAAAGGCATCTGTGCCAGGAAAATAAACTCAGATGAGCTAGTGCAGGTGACTGCGTTCTCTGGCAGCAGAAGTGAATTCTCTTATTCCTAAATATCTGTTGGGTATATCACATTGCTGATGCCTTTTGTGTCTAACTTCGCTGAGTTTAAACCAGAGGTCTTGATAATAGAAATCTGATCAGCCTTGTATTGCAGATTCCTCACATGATATTTGCAGGTCAACTGGGGCCGAATGAAACATTACTGCTGCACTCCCAGTCGTAGATTTGCCATTTACTGCTTTTGATAAACAGTACAGACTTTGAGATCTGGTGTTTAATTCAAAAAGTTCGTTATATTTTCAGAGTAGACTCTTAACTCCTCCAGCTGATGTCTGTGAATGCAGAAGAGCATCAGTAACTATCACTGTTATAGTCCTGCCTGCTTGCTGTTGAGGGAAATTCTGTGACTTCTGTTATTTGTTGCTCTGACAAGTCTCGGGGTGCCATAGATCCAGAAGAAACCAAATGGATACTTCACTCATAAGTTTTGCAAAAGTACTGAGGTTTCTGCTGCTTTATGCATGTTCATATATGTGCATGCGTATGTATAATATGTGTGGTGCTTTATATTGTAGTGGTAGATGATTAACGTTAAAGTATCAGTGCTTTGGGGACACAGGTCACATGCTAAGTGGGTTCAGTTTTGCTATAATCTGATACTGTGACTGTGCTGAACTCTATGCTAGGAGTTTTTCTATAGTTCCTTCCATGTAAGTATTAGGATGGTTTCAGGATGACAGATATGCTCAAGAAATGAGGATTTCCGAAGCACTTTTGAATGTGTTCAGTACACTAATTATTGCTGTGAAGCAACTCACTCAGTGACCTCAGTAACTATTATGAATATGAAGCTAAATTATTGCTGGATGCATTATATGCCAACATTGCTAACAGTCATGATGACTTCTTTATATTGATGCAACAGTTCAGAACCACTATTTTATTTTGATTACTGAGAATAAGCTTTTTAAACTTCTGGTTTGATTTGACAGCAGAACTGTTGTGAAATACACAATTTCAGCTTCTGGAAATCAGAATAATTCTGTAATCTCTTTCTATTCTGCAGATAGCTTTCGTCTATCAGTTAGGTTTCACTGAAATTGAATATTTGTGGCTATCCTCTGTGTACCAAAAAATCTTGCTGTAGTCTTCAGCTTGGTCTCTTTTTAGAAACCACAGTTAGGTGGGATGGATATTCCAAATGTTTGTGTTAGTAATTTCTCCTCTGAGATCTATCAACCAACTGCTTGTATTCCCTGTTCCTCTGCGAAAGACAGGAGGTCACTCAGAACTCTGCCAGCCAAGCAATCTTTCCAGAATTGTATTTATAGTGAATCTGGTTCCCATAAGATTAGGACAGTACTGTGACTTTTTGCTTATGAGAGGAGGTGAGAATTGTCTTCAGTAGTGATTTAAGAAGACCCACCGGCTCCATGGCCGGCAGCATTGCTTGGGTAGCACACAGGCAGTGGCTCAGAACTGTTAAGCTGTTGCTGTTGGATGGAGGATTGAACACCTCCAAGCCTCAAGGAAGGGCCGCTTCTCATATTGGGTGTTTCCATTTCCTTTTATTATAGGGGACATCAAAGTCAAAATTATCCCTATCTTGTAGAAAGAGTAACACAAAGAATGCATTTCTGGTTGAAAACTTAGTAGAGTACCTGATATCTTAAGTGATTACTAGTAATTTTTTGCCCAATCAATGGAATAAAGACATTGAGTACTTCTATCACAGAAGGAGCTGTATTGTGGTGCAGCAAGTGACACAGGTGCTTACAGCTTTGTGAACTTGCACACCAGTGTAGGAAGAAGCCCTGCGGGGAAATGTGAAGGACTGGAGGGATAAGGGAGTACATACTGCTAGAGGCCACGTGAATCTGGCGGAACAAAGGTCTCGCATTTCAAAACCATGAAAATGGCACAGGCTGTGTTCTTTAAAATGTTGATTTAGGTCATGCATGGGAACAAGAGGGCAGTGCTTCTGAAAGGTGCTTTCCTCGAAGTTCAGACAGGTGATTTACTGTACTGAATCTTGTAGAATCAAACCAGGTAGTACATGCAAAATCATACTGAGGTTTCTGCCTTTATGAGAAGGGTAGGTGGGAGCTTGTAAAATATATGCTTGGCTGGGCGTTATTTACGCAACAGAGCGAATACTCTCAGGAGGCTTATAGCTGTTCTGTGACTGAATCTTTATAACTCTCTTCCTCCCTGCTCTGCCCTTCTTACCCCAAAAGTTCTCAAAATCTGAGAGCTAAGGAGTATGAAAGGAATATAGGACTGAATCTCTCTAAAGCCGTTTCTCCCTAATACCGTCTAGAAGAGCCTACAGAAATGTGACCACTTCAGTGCTCAGTATTTTCTCACTAATAAATGGACACTTAGGCCTCTTAACAATGAGTAGCATCATAGGTAGTATCTGATCTTTGAGAAAAGTCTGTATAGACATTATAAGGCTTGACTTCTGCCTTTAGTTCTTGGATTTTTATGGTACATTAAGCAATAGTGAAATTTTATGCTGATTCTGAGAAATGATTTAACTTCTGTGGTCAACACTGCATTGTCAAAGCTATACACAAAGATCAAAGCTTAAAATGATGTCATGTTGACTGTGGTCAGTGCATTCAGTAATTTTGATATGAATATTAAAATATTGCTCCTTTTGTTTTCTAGGATGATCTTGCAGAAGGAAGGTCCTCGTTCTCTGTTTAGAGGGCTGGGTCCTAACTTGGTAGGCGTTGCTCCTTCCAGGTAAATATAGAGATTCAAAGTGGAATAATTTCAGTGAAATTTTGGTTGCTGTGTATTTTTCAAGAGATTGAGGGCTTATTTCGAGTGAGTTATTGCAGTCTGAAATACTTACTAATAAATATGCTTTTGTTCCTGGGATAGACTGTCTGACGATGCTGAGCAACTCATGCTTTGCTGCTCCAGACCCACATTCCTGCACCAGCTATCTCAGCATTTCCTAATGCCTTGTTCTGTGTGCTATTCCTTACTCTGAGTTTCTTCCAGTTAGCAAGGAATATGTTTAAGGAGTTGCACTTGTAAACAGTTCGTTCCTTATGCACAGATAGATTTAGCCTTCAGTTAATCCATCATTTGGAAAGTAATTGTATGACCATAGGCACAAAACACTGGCTCTTTTCCCTACATAAATTCTGGTGAAGCACAGACTGCTGGCCTTCGGGAATGTGAATAAAGGTAAGAATGAGTAGGATGAAACACTTAACAGTTGTCACAGATTAAGCAGATCCAGCAGCGGGCTGAACTCCAAAGGGCAGACGGGCAGTTTCAGAGAATAAAGCAGGTCAGAACGTAAATCTGGTCTAAGTAGCAATGGTATTACTGCTGTCAATTACTCTGTGCTGGTTTAAATGCTGTAGCTACCCCACTGTTACTGTCAGGCAGTGTGAGGTGTAGATTATGCCCAAGTTTGTATTGATCCTTGTGTACAAGTATTAGCCACAGTTTATTCACAAATAGAATACCTAAGGGGGAATATGTAAGCAAAGATGTGTAAAACTATTACAATTGCTTTATCCTGAGGGAAGCTGCTCATCTTTTGGCCCATTTTCATTCTTTTCTATTCTGTTTGTAAGATGAAAGTATTTTTGCATAAGGAATATGTAGTCATAATGATTACATTCTTCCCTTGACTTTGTGCCCTGCTTCTGTTGTTTTGTTTTTATCTGAACAGAAGATATTATTCCTGTCTCCTGCACACTGATTTGGGGAGTATCCTAACTATTGTGGTTGAGTGTCCTTGCATGCTTTTGGAAGATGTTGTTAAACTGGGTTTTCTATTCAGCATTGCTTTGTCTTCTATTTGAATCAGATGAGGTGTTTTCTAGATTCTCTGTATGAATAAGAGAAAAGCATCATTCAGCAGTTGGAATACTTTAATTTTAGTTGATTTTTTTGAAATATTTTGAATACTTTAGGTATTTTCTGGTCACTAACTTAGCTCTGGTGTTTGGAGACGCTGAAGTGATTGTAGTGGCTTTGTATTCTTGATACCTATGGGGTATCAATATGTAATATGTAATATTGCATCATTCTGAAGGTAATTTCTTCAAAAATGAAAGGAAAATCTTGTCATGTTCTCTTAATCTGCTGTTATTGGGCCATTAGCATTTGAAGACTTTGCCAAGTACAATATTATGTGCATCTCTAAACTAGGAATCACCAACAAAAAAATACAGGTAGCAGGTGAGGGAAAACAAAAGTGAGATAAGGCTAGAAGAATTAATGTCCCAATTTTTAATCTAGATAGTTTCTATGCTGAAGAGTGGACTTTGATGATAGTTAAGTCTGGATCTGAATGTTCAGCATTGTGGCTTTCTCTGATTCCAACAGATGCCTTTGTTAGGAAGTTCTCTCACCCTCTGTCCCTTTAATCTCCCCTGTAGCCTTCTGTGTTCATCTGTAATAAAGCAATATGTAGCTGTAGCTTGCTTCTTTAGAACCTGCAGCTTTATTCTCTCTATGCTGCTAAAATCATGGGGATGCAGGCTTGTGCTCACAGTTCTCACTTTATCCTTCTGCAAAATAAAGTAATTTTTACATCTAATTTATTGGCCCATAAAGGCCTGCTGATCTCTTCATCGTGATTCAGGGGAAGTAATTTCTTGGACAACTTAGCATTTGCTGGGCTTTTTTTTCCCTTCATCAGCTTTTGTTTTTCTTTTTGCAACAGACTTAAAAGATGTGTTACAACAGTCATTCTTACGTAGCATTGAATTCCATTTTGAAGTGACTACCCTCAATGAAGAATGACCTCAATTGCTAAGAGCTTTTTAGGGAATTTCTTTTCAGTAATTTCCGTTTGCATCCAGCTTGCTTGCTTCAGTGTTCATGCTAAAATGTCCTCTTGGTGCAGTGCCTTATAAACAAGCACATCCCTGTTCCCCTCCAGCAGACTCAGTTTTCATCCACTACTTCATTTCAATTAAGCACTAGCTAAGTGGATTTAACAGCAGCTCTTTGTTTAAATAAGCTGTAGAGAAGCATGTTTTATAACATATCCAGTATACTTAACTGGGTCCAGATTCCATTTTAGAAATTACGTGCATTAGGCAAACACTTTATCATTTCTTGTTATAAAGAAAAATGTTTGCACAGCTAATGAGGTTCATGTTCTGTTCGTGAGAACTTGTATTACTTTTTCCTTTCGTAAAGATGCGTCTAAGTAGTTTAAAAAAACCTGAGTTACAAATTCACATGTAAGGTTTTTTATGTACTTAAAATGAGTTCTGTGGCCTTCATGAATGAAAACAAGTATTCTTATGACTGCATTGACGTGATTTTTGTCTAGCTTTGTTTTGATACCAGCTTACAGACTTGAACGTAGCGCAAGTTTACAAGTATTTTCTGTGTAATATATTGAGGAAAAAGGCTAAGTGCCTATTCTAAATACAGGGCTAGAGAAAGAAAACTCAGATCCCATGTGTACAGCTGCTGAAGCACTTTAAATATAAGTGTTTATAACCTGCAGTTATTAAACCTGCTCTGTTTATTTTTTAAAATAAACAACCAAACAAAAAGCCCTCTGTATTTGATGATTCTTCTCAGATTGTAATGCTGAAAATAGTTATGTCATTCGAACAAAGTTGTTCTGTTACAGAAAGACTGAGCAATATACCTTCAGGTCTCAGTTCAGTATTATTTTGCTTTCCTGGCTATAGATTTCTTCCTGTCACAGAAGCCACTGCTGTATTTACAGTTATGTACCCTTCCCCTCGGTATTCTCATTTTGTCATTCCTGAAATAGTCCCATTGCTTTGGGGGAATTATTCCTTGAGCAGTTTTTCTTACTGCTTGTAAGGGCATCGACACATAAAACAGCATAACTCACATCTTGTTCTACTTTTAGAGCGATATATTTTGCTGCTTACTCAAACTGCAAGGAAAAGTTGAACAATATTTTCAATCCAGATTCTACCCAGGTACACATGATTTCAGCTGGTGTGGCAGGTAAGGATCTGTAACTTTATGGCTTCTTTATTCTACAGTCCTAGTGACAAATGAGAGTTGGTTGTAAATGTGTGGGGAAAAAAGCGGCAGATGATGTTTGGTGGCTGAATGACTTCTTTTGGTAGCAATTACCTGTTTTGGCCCCTTGTTATACAAGGCACTTGGAGAAATATGTGCAAGAAACATTGCGCTTAGTGTTAATGAAAATCTTTAAACTGTGTGAATGATCTTTACAAGGAAAACTTGCATGCCTGCTTCCTCAGTTGTAAATTTGTGACATGAAAACTGAATGCTGTAAACACAGTAGCTATCTGTTCTGCCAACTGTAAACAGCACTGTGTGCTTTGAACTTAGGCTAAATAATTCTTAATCTATTTTTTACGCTCATGTTTTCTGTTGCAGCTTTATATGTCTGACCTATTTTTGTCTTTCTGAAATACGCCTACAGATTTGTATAACTATATGTAACAGTTATCCATCTTCCCCCCAAACATCCTTTACTCACACAGTCGTCTATGTGAAGTTTACTCAACCACTGAACTGGCATAGAAGAGCAGATTTCCATCATATTCATGTATTTTCTCTGAAAATGAATTCCTTTAATCTACAGTGTAACTTCAGTGTATTTTAGCAATTGACAGTACTTGTTACTGAACTTACATGTTTTGTGTTTTGGGATTGTTAATGAGGAATTAAAGGTTCTGGTAACGGACTTAACCTGAAAAAATCGAGCTCACAACGTGCCTGTTGTTGCCTGTCTTTCCTATACAGAAACAAATTTTAGACGTTTTTCTGCATGTGTCATAGATGGTCACGGATAATTCTGTAATATTACAGGCTTTTGAATTTTCTAATTCATGTCAAATTTCACAGTCGGTGTTGACAAAAAGATGATCAGAATAACTTCTGCTTAATACTTGCTAATAATCTGTTACAAAGAAATTGTTCTATACCATAGTAAATTCAAGTGGCATTAGCTTCTTAGTTAAATGATACACTAATGCTTAGCTCCATCATGTGAGAAGTGTAGTGGCAGTATTTAACCTTCTAAGTTACAGACCTGAGGACAGCCATTTATCTTAAACAGGCAAAGTGGGGTTCTCAAATGATAGAGTATTTCTTCCCACCTAGCAGCATGTGTTTTATTTGTAGGTGAGTAGCATGAAGTGGGAGGAGTTCCATGAAATGTTGCTCCTAATCAGCTAATCACTTCAGAAACCCTAATTATATAATTATTTTGTCTTCAGCTGTTTGTTAAGAGAATAAAGCAAAAATTAAATTCTGAAGGGGGAAAATGTATGGGTACCAGGGGAGGGAAGAAAAGTGTATCCTCAATTGAAGATCATACTGTAAAACTCATGCACTACTACAAACAAATGAGGAGTTGGTTTTCTGCATCTTTGGAACTTATCGTCCGTAACGAAAAGGACTTTTGTGGAGTTGTGGTGCAGTGACTTTCCCAAGAACTCGCAGACGCAGTCTGTTGGTTTTCAAGGAGTTCTGTATCTGCCTGTTGACTTGCTTCCCTTTCAGAAGATTGTATTTTACATTTGCACTTAAGGCTGCTGCTAAATGTAGGCTGAGGTAAATGTATTTTAGCCCGAACTGCTATTTGCTTTTTTTTACAGTCACTTTATTGTTGAACATTTATGTGGCTGTTATCTTTCTCACGCTTATCTAGTTCTGCAGGTGTATTCTTAAACTATATAGCTGGTGAAACTGTATGCCCAGTACAGGTTCATGCTGCAGGTCACATTTCTTTTGTATATTCCAGACGTTCTCTGGAAGACCTGTACAAGAAGGTTCTTTTAAAAAGGATTTCTTGACACTCAGTACTGCTGCTATTTTGATAAACGTGTAAAGGACTGCAGTTATAAACAGTGTGTTAACTGTTGTTTTTGGGAACGTGCTAACCTTGTTTTTATAATTGATATATTTCAGACAATGCACTTAAACCACCTGTTAAGTTTTACCAGCAAGGTTTGTATTGCTATGTGATGCAATTTGTCTCAAGGAAATGGCAAAAGAAAAGGGGCAAAATCAAATGAGACCTCCTAACTGGTTGACTTAAACAGGTTAACAGAAGTTTGCTGTAATATGCTTGGGAACCTAAAATTGCAGAATTGGCAAGCTGGATAAATACAACTACTAGCAAAAATAATCAGTGTTGATTTTTTTCTTTTGCAGCTGCCATTGGTTTCAGTAAGGAAATGAGTACCTCAGTCTTACATAAGAGGGTTTTTTTGTTGTTTAGATACGACCTTCTTACATGAAGGCTTCTGATACCTAATAAGCATGAGGTGGTTTTTGCACTTACCAAACTTTTCTTATAGGTTGAAAAATACAATGATGCAAACATGCAGTTTTAAAAAAAATCTGTTATCCATAGTTTTGTCTCATTAATGTTGTCTGAAAGCACTGTAAGCAGTGAACTTCAGTAAGCTTGAAATACTGTGTTTACTTGTATTGATGTTAATACATAAATATCCCACACTAGGCTGATATTATTGCAAAGTAGATTAATTTATACACATGGCATTTTTGGAAGCAAGAAACTGAGGTGCAGTATTTTAGACCTTCTTGGTTTTGGGCTTGATTCTTCCTTCCCGAGGTGAAGCATGGCTTGTTGGTTTTACTTACACTTCAGTATATTTGCTTTTTTTCTGAGGAGGATGAATTATGCTACGTATGAGTAACTGATGCCTTATGCAATTAGAAAAGATTTTTCTTTTGCTTTGTGCTAGCTTCCACAATATAATTTGCATCACCTTCATCTCTGAAATATCAGTGTATCCCCCATGAAGTATTAAATTACTTTTTGCCTACCGCCTGACATATCACACGATTCTTACTGCAAGCTCAGACAGTGAGCAGATCTGAAACGTACTACAAGAGTGAGTGTTTGCTGTGTGAAGATAATTTCTCTGTGCATTCCAAAGTTAGGCTAAATTTTCAGATTCACTGTGAATTCTGCCTTCTCATTTCACTTACTCAACATCTTTTATCCCAGCAGAGAGCAAAAACTTAAGAACTGAATGGGATGCTTGATTCCTGTATGGCTTTCTGATTTGCTTTTTAATGATTTATAGCATCATTCAGGCAATGTTGTTGCAAATCTGCTGCAAGATTACTTTGCCTAAAGTACTATTGCTGTTCTTTTTGTAACTCTACTAGCAAACAAACCCAACCAATGCTAGTGCAGATTTTTTTTGTTTGTTTGGGACTACTTTCTTTCTTGCAGAAGATATGTAACTTCTTAGTGTACACAGTTAACTAAATACCAAGTAAAATGTGTATTTAAGTTGCTGATTACTGACACTAGAAACTTTTATTTTATAAGGCATCTACCTTGCTTTTTCAGTCCTGAGACAGGCTTGCTTTTTTTTTTTTTGAATGGTATTTGGGAGGGAGAGGGAAAGGAGGAGGGTTCACTTACCCATCTCATACATAGGTAAGTATTTGGAGATGTAAAATTGAACTGCTGCAAATGAGCAGAAATTTCAGTACTCAGTGCATTTTATGCAACTATTTTATTATCTGTGGCCTGTTCTGATTATTTTTCTTTCTTTTTTTCCTAAACTTTTACCTGAAGAAAGTTAGATCTCAAAATAATTCACAAACCCTTCCAATGGGATTCGATTTGTACACATGTGTCTGATGAGGTCACTGCTTGTTGTTATGATACAGAAAAGCCTGTGTCTATTTTAGGCATTTACTGTACATTTCTCCCGTGAAAAGAGTGAGATCGTGTCATCTCATGCTCCCCATCCGCAGGTCACTTCCTGCAGAAATATGGACTAACTTAAACCTCGTGAGTACTGAACTGAGCGTCTCTTGCAGCCTCTAGTGTAAGAACCACACGTTGGGTTTGTAATATCTATTAAATAAACAAATTAAGGGGAATTTCACTTTCATTACCTTGAATACACATTGTATGCATTGTGCAAAGACAACACTTCTCCTGAACTCTGTTAAGAGTTAATTTTTTCTGTGCGGTTCAGGGAAAGGTGGAAAATACCTTTCACTGATAGCTGCTACTTTTACTTAGCTTTGTTGGCTAATTCAATGTCCCTTACTGGATTAAACAAGGCTTTTTATTTTTTGAGTGTCCCAGAGCTGCCTTTAAAATGCTGCAGCTGATATTTGTTGTCACATTATTTCAAAGACCTCTTTTTTTCTTTTTCTTTTTAATATGTCTACAATCTCTGTTCTGTCTTTCTGTTTTCTCTTTTGGTTTGCTTTTATTTTACTATTTTGGATTTCTGATTCAGCATTCCATATTCACATGTGTCTGTATCAATTACATTGGCTTATAGATTTAAACAAATATATAACTTCTGAAATATGATGCATAAATAGGAATACCTGGGATCTTACCTGTCATTAGCTGGTATAGCTCAAAGAGTTGATCGAGATAGTGTTTTCAATCTGAAACTTGGATAGGAATTCACAGAACTAACTAAAACATAGAAGTACACGAGTTTCTGGTATTGCCAGATTGATCTGCGTTTGTAATGAATCTGGAATCTTAATCTCTTGTGGATATACCACATTATGATAAAGTTAAAATGTTTACTGTACTTCAATGTTGAATACTTCTTAAGCATTCAAAAAAAAAAAAAAAGGAAAAAATGAGATAGAGCTTCTTAGTAGTTGCTGGAAGCCCTTCACCTTCATTTTCTAAGCAGTACTTATGATATAGGCTTTCTGTATTTGTAAAGAAAAGCTTATCTTATCGAAGATCCCAAAATACTGGATATTTATGTTTTGGAGCCTCTTCCTTGAGGGCAGCATCACTCAACTCTTTATTTTTCTTCTACTTGACTGTATTTTTACTACATTACTTCTAAGAATTTAGTTTTGTGGTTGTTTCATGTTGAAACCTGAATTGCTGAAGTCTCTTTGATTTGAAAGCTTTGGTATGAGCTCTCATGCTACTTGGGCTTGTGGCAGCCCTGGGGATAAAACGGCTTTTGCGAAATGTCCAAGCCTACAGTTAGCAGTGCTATTCTTAAGTAATGTGTAGAGCAACCCAAGGAGAGCATGTTTGGACAGAGTAGGCTGTGTCCTCTGCCAGCCACCATTCGCTGGCAGTTTACAGTAGATTCCTTCTCAGCCTGCCTTGAGGAATGAGGCTGCTGCTCTGGGCAAATGCTATCACTCAGGTGTTGCCTCTGATCTCATCTTTGCTTCCTGTTACAAATAAAGCATCTTTAGAGGCCAGTTATTTGGGCTGAGTAGGGAAGTACTGAGCTAATAGTACTGCAAAATACAGTATAACATTAATGAAGTTCCAGAGTGTGTACCTGAGATAAATAGGAATGCAAAAATGTTTTTATCTTGTTCAACTAATTAAACATCTAAATTAAGAAGGGATTTTAGAATGGATTTTGCCTTTAAGAGAAGCCTTTTCCTGGAATACATGTGTTGGTAGGGGAAGTTATTTATTTTCCCTACCTTATTTCAGAGTGTCTGTTTCAGTCATGTTCATTTCTAGTATCCAACAGGAACTGTACCTGTAGAAAAACTCTGATTTAAGACAGGAAAAGAAAAACACAAAATGTACATTTAATTCAATTTGGGGTCAAGTGCTGCTGGAATCAGTGGAATTCCTGTGCTGTAATGTGGCAGACAGGTCAGAAAGGCTCAAATTGGTTGAACTGCAGAATGGTTTTTCGCAGATGTTATGTTTTTAAATCATCCAGTGCCTGTTAGATAGGTCCCTGATGGTTTTAAATTTTCACATAGTTATTTGAAGTGTGTGAAATGCAGGTATAAAATACTTCTGGCTTGTTAGGTTTTCATCCTATGAAGGGTTATATGTTATCTTGACATAGAAAAAATAAGTAGTGTATCAAAAAAGCATTAGCCAAAAGCCTTTATGATCTACGCAGTGAATTCATAGGAAGTTATTTAGTTTTAGTTTAGTCAATTTAAAAATACAGTTAATCCCTGAAATTGCTGAGGTGTTCTTGCTGTTTTGGCACAGAAATATAACTCAATTTTAGTAGCTTCTAAGACCTCATAGTTTGTCCTTAAAACTGTAACTGAAATTCCTAATCGACCTGCTTAAGAGTTTTGGGGGCAGGAGCAGAACAAACCTTAAAAACAGTTAAGATCCCCTGGCATTTCTCAGAGTATTGCAGTCATTTGTGTGCAGTGTAAACATAGATTGTGATTAAACAGAAGTAACTGGTATGCAAGCAGTTCTACTAAATATATATATTTATGTAAGCTGTTAACGATCTCCATAAACCAGCCTATTGATACCCTGTTACTTGTATAAGCATTTTGTACCAGGTATGCACTGAACAAGATAACTCTTTGTTGCTTTCCCACAAGCCCAGTTCATCCCCTTGCAGGAGGGCAGCATGTCTTTGTAGTGATATGCAAGTGATGTGTGCCACTTAGCAAGCAGCTGTCTAAATTTATCATCTCTTGCCTGGCCATGTTCCAGTCCTTCCCTTTTCCTTCTCTCTTCTGCAGACATGTCACCTCATTAATGGTGCACGTGTGGTATTACAACTCTAGATGGTTTGTTGTTTTTTTGGAGCTGCCTTTCACTTTGCTCTTTTTCTCTCCACGGTTGTGCAGAAGTAAGAGTGATTCTTACTTCTTTTTTTTTCCTTTTTTCTCTCTTTTTTTTTTATTTTGTCTTTTTTCTTTTCCTTTTTCTTTAGTGGACTGAAAATCAAAGCTTTAACCCGTAGCACTGATACAAGCCCAAATAATTGCTGTCTGTCTGGATAGTTAGAAGTCATACTATTTACTTTAACAATTTAAACACTCATATGCTTGTAAAAGTATTCCTGGGCAACCAACAATCTGCTTTGAACGCTAAATAAAACATTAGCTCTTAAATTTAACTTCTCTTTATAGTTCACTATTAAAAGGTCTCTTAACTTACAGTAATACACGCCTTTTAACTGCACTGAAAGTAGTATTTATTCAGTTTGCATGCTTTTAAACTCGGATTGTGTTTCAGGGAGCAAGTTAAATTGACACAATGCTTTACTATATCAAATTGCTATAGCTGTATCTGCAATGTGTTCTTACTGAAATGTTTCCCAAGTTAATTGGCTAATATTAGACTAGCTTTGATGTTCTACGGTGTCAGAAAAAGGGTTGTTGTAATTACTTAAGCGTAGAAGTATACACAATTGGGCTTATTTTATATGGGGAATCTCTTGCTAAGGATAAACTTAAAAATTTTAATGTAAAATTAAAAAAAAGCTAAATGTTTTGTCTTTACGGATTCATAAAATATCAGTAAAAGGTTACAATGGGTACTTCTTAAGAATCAGTATAGTCCAAGTTTTTGCATCCTACCTTACCATGTGCGTTTCAAACTTAGCTGCAGTTGCTTTTATGATACTATCACGTCTAACTCTTTCATTTTTAAATATTAGGTTTTACTGCGATCACAATGACCAATCCCATTTGGCTAGTAAAGACACGATTACAGCTTGATGCCAGGTAAGAATCTTAGAAGAATCTACTAGTGAGAATCTACGAATTGAAACTGGAAATATTTCTGTTGTGATAATACTGTGCTTAAATGTTGGGGATCTTTTCTGCTTTTCAGAAAGGGTTGACTCTTTCAATATCCACAATTTTGAATTGAAAAGTTGGCACTGATCAAGTTACAATTACAAGTTACACTATCATTTTTCTCTACTAGTCTGTTCTGTGGTGTACTTGAGGTGGTGTAGTAAACTGGCCAGCCAATTAGGAATGAATTACGAGGTTAACAATCAGATTAAAATATTATTCTGCCAGCCTCATGCTTACATTTTCCTTCAGTAGTGCATTCACTTTCTGCTGAGGTTCTTCTCAAAACTCCCACTGATCCTGTTAAGAAAGTGTTTGGGGCTTTGAAGCAATGTTGAGGCTCTCACATCAAAATGACTACTTAAAGCAGTCTGTATCAGTTCACCCATCCAGGTGTACAAGAGAGTTGTGGCTTGGGATATTCTTGGAGCTGAAGATGTAGATCCAGCTGCTTTTCTTGCCTGTTGTTCTTCAACTCTGTTTTCCCATCCCATCAGCAAATCAGAGCCAGCAGCATTACCTGCTGTAGAGTATTTCCCACCTTGCTCAGCCAAGTTCAGACTCACAGTTGTGCCCACTATTTTTCTTAAAGTTGGGCTTGGTACTTTGCTGCTGTCTGGTACTGCAGCTTCAGACCAGCAGGGTTTAAATTCTGCCATCTAGTGATGCCCCATTTTACTTTCATACATCTGTCTTGCTTGGATAATATCCATATGACTCATCGTAATATCTTAGAAGGTTATTTGCTGTTTTATTCTGTGCAACTTGCTCATTAAGGAGACCTCTGCTGGCAGAATTTGTATGCTGCGAGTGCGTGCGCTCCCTGCTGCGCTGAAGCACATTTTATGTATCATCATAAGGCAGATTTGTGTACAGTCATTAATGTTTCCATATGCACAATTCAATTCAGCGAGTCAGCTAAAATGCGAGTTAGATTTATTTACCCAAATACTCATTGATACTGTCTAGTATAACTTGGCTTGGGTTTATGGTTTTTGTTTTGACATATGAAAATAAGAAGCAAGAGGCTAAAGATGAAGATTTTATTGTCCTTCAAGTCTAGTGTGCATATCACAAAGACTAATGAGTATACGCCTTGACATCAGCTGTAGCTTACTTGAATCAAATGAAAACTGCCTATGTTCTATTGGTTGGTAGACCCTCTTTACATATCTCAGTTGTTTGCTGATAGCTGTGATGCTGTGAGGGCTGCTCTCCACTTTTTTCGTGTTCAAGTGCCTCAAAACCATATATTCCCAAAGGCTTTACTGCAAAACTTGCGCTTCTAGAAGATGTAATTGCCATGCTTTAGAATCTGTTTATTTGAAGCATATTTTAAGGGAAAATCCTCTCATTCATTATGCAGAAGAAAATAATCGTATTTTTCACAAGTCCCTAAGTTCTATGGTGCATTTGGGAGCCTGTTTTTTCAGGCAGTTTTGCTCTTTGTTCTGTAAGATTGTGGGAAGCCTAGAGTTGTTCAGTTCATTTGTATGACATTTTTCCTTAATCATACCATATGAAGTTTGGCTTGAATTCAGTGCGGTGTTTTACTTGTGTTCACTTCCAAATTGAGAGTCTTCATTTAAATGTCAAAATTGGGATCTCAACATTGGTGCGAGATATCTCCTAAGTCCTCTTGTCACTCAAAAAAACCTGCTTAATTATTTTCTAATCTCAAGTTGTACCAGTTTGATATCTATCTTGTTCTTTTCCTCTTAGGAACCGGGGAGAAAAACGAATGAGTGCTTTTGAATGTGTCCGAAAAGTTTATCGATCAGATGGTATTAAAGGCTTTTACAGAGGAATGTCGGCATCCTATGCGGGCATATCTGAGACTGTTATTCATTTTGTTATTTATGAGAGTATTAAGAGAAAACTACTGGAACATAAGACTGCTTCTGCCATGGACAATGAGGATGAATCAGCAAAAGAAGCTTCGGACTTTGTTGGAATGATGATGGCTGCTGCCACTTCTAAAACTTGTGCAACATCAATAGCATATCCCCATGGTAAGAGGGACTCGTGTAGTTGAGAGCCTGACTCAGTGTGATCAAATTGAGTCTTTCAAGTGATTTGTAGCCAACTTTAACTCACTTGCTCAAGAACAATTTCTGTCTAATGCTACTCACAGCACATCCAGTGAGTCAACATGAGTGTAATATTTGGGAACAAAAATAATTTTAAATGGAATTATACAATGGTTGGTTTTTGTTGATGTTTATTTTTCCCAGGGATTTGCCAGGGTATGGCCTGAAGTGCTTAGGGAGATGGTATTTTTTCGCTTGGAATCTATGTACCCAGGTATTTCACGTAACTCAATGAGTTTACCACCAGTAAGTAGCTAAGCACCAATGCGCTGCTTTCTTAGTCTCCCTCCTCAGAAAGACGGGGAGAAAATATAATGGAATAAGCTCACAGGTTGAGCCAAATAAACCCAATGCAGAGAGAAGAACTTTCTGACTCGTAAGAAAATAGGCAGCCTAGTGTGGTTTTTGGTTGCACTTGATTTTTCCAGCAGAGTAGTTATGTATACGTTAAGTTTATTCATGTATTGAGTACTTAATTTGTGATAGTTTCCAAGCTGAAAAATACAAACTGTCCTCTTCTGGATTTTGACAAGCAAACTCCTCTTCTTTAGCTATATATTCAACAGTACATAAGTATTTAGTTTGTCTCTTACACGTAGCTGGTTTACTTCTGTTTGTCTTACTCATTTTTTTAAGAGTTTTTCTGATATTGAGAACCTGAAATGGGGGAATGATTGACTTTTAATGTGAAATGGCTAGTTGGTTACTGGGAAAGATGATATCACAAATATAACCACATCTGGTTTCCTTTATACAGAAGTTGTACGAACAAGGCTAAGAGAAGAGGGAACAAAATACAGATCTTTCTTCCAGACATTATCTTTGCTTGTGCGAGAAGAAGGGTATGGATCCCTCTACCGAGGTTTAACTACACATCTGGTCAGACAGATTCCAAACACAGCTATCATGATGTCAACCTATGAAGTCGTAGTCTACTTGCTCGATGGATAGCAGCGTGACAAGTCTTTCTAGAGGAAGGCAGAAGACTGAAAGACTGGAGTGGACTACTGAATGCCAGATGCGGTGGGCAGAAGGAAAGTTATATCAGGAACATGCAGATATGGACAAAATAGAAGGTTGATTGTGGGCAACTATGATAATTTTGCTGCCTTATTGTATGGTCTCTTAGCAATGTAACAGGTAGAAGCTGCCCCTTAGGGAATGCCTTTATGCATCTCTTTATTCAAAACTACTACTTTGTTTCCATCTGTTGATCTATAGACAAGGCTATTCAGTCATCTTCAGAGACTTAATGGGTGAGGGAAGGGACATGGAACTTTTTGGGCAGCCTTATTCCCACTTCTAACAATTGCTCTCAACCACATCCTTTTTGTTCTGTTCTGCAGCACAGTAATCTGTTGGAAGAATGAGGAGGGTAGTACTTCCATACTTTTCCATATCTGAAATTTCCATTCAGTTACTCTGAATATTTGTACAGAGACTGAGGTAGTCAGTGTGTAAAGCTTTCCATGTTGCTACCTCAAGAGTAGGGTATGGCACAGGGACCCAAAATTTAATTACTACTTCACTTCAAATGCTGATACTTCTGTTGTATTTTTTCTTCTTAAATTTGAACAGTGTTCTAGATTGGTGAGAGAGAATCTGATTACTGAACTCTTCAGGCTATCAATTTCTTGATATTGATGTATGTAGATTTTTAGTTCTTCTACATCACTGTTTTTTCTTTCTGAAGTTTTCCCCCGTTTTTAAAAAAGAGAGGCCTTTGAAACTCTCCTGTATCATCACTTTTCCGTGCTGGTCTGTCAAGTTGCTCACACAGCCATGGGAGAACTTGCTGAATATTACTTTATAGCCTTTCCAAGGGATGCTTACTGTTACAAGAAATCTTTAACTAGCTAAGCCTACCATTTGTGGAGACACGATTAATTCAGAGTTTCGTGCTACTGAAGAACAGGCTGTTTCTATTCTAAAACTTTGGGCAAAGCTTGACCTAGCTTACTGGTGTTTACATCTGAGTACAGGGGAAGAACAAGCATCACTATGGTTGGAAGGACTAGAAAGCAGAAAAAGTTGGAGCGGTGTTAAGTTACTTCAGTGCAGACAACCTCTGTACAGAATGATGGAGAAAACAGTAAATTATTTTTTTTGTAAGCATTCCCCCTGCTAATTGCTGTATCATTTCTTCCAGTTTGAGCCTGTGTTCAGAACAGCAGTTGACATATAACGTCGTCCTCCAGTTCTGAACGTTCAGGCATTGTTTTGTTGTTCTATAAGCCAGCTGCAAAAACGTGTTGCTTTCAGCAGCAAGGCTTAGATAGTTAATTCTGTCATAACTTACAGTGTTTTCCAAAATCATGCAATTGGGGTGTCAAAAACAGAAGTTTAATGTTATAAGAACTTGTGTAGGTTTCCAGACAAATCTTTAATCTGCACCTTGACTATCTGTCTGTCTACATCCATGATCCTTATGAGAAAGATGACCATTATAAAACTGGGGGCGATAGCTTTCTACATATAAATGCTGCTACACTGGTATGACAGAACTGTGCTATCCAGTGTGGTACTTCAGTGTACTTAAACTGTGCATTGTGTGCAATGGCTTTCTTATGAATGACTCCTTATGCACTTTGTGGCCTTCTGGCTTGTGACTTTTCTTTCCCTTACTGGTTGTCTGTAGTCAAACTGTGTTCAGTACATGCAGTTTGGTTTTAAACAAAGCATGTGGTTTGATTTCCATATAACTGCAGGATAAAGCATTTTCTGCTGTAGACCTGTAGGATCTCTGTTGCAGTAGTTCTGTAGGCTGTACATAAAAGCCTGAAGCTTACAGAACAATTCGTCTGGCTTTTTCTTGTTCACTTTATTTTGACCCATGTAATGTTTTCCCCACTGTCAAAATATTTGAGTACTTCATGTAAATGTACTAATTTCTTTTTCCTCTAGGAGCCACTTACAGCACACACAGTAACCTTGCAGTGGAATCTTGTCTGTATTGTCTTCTTTGTCCTTGGGCAATGTTGTCTTACCTTTTAAAGGCAAATACTGTGGCCTGTGATGTACCCACAAAGGTGAATTTGATTGTTTTAAAGAACTGAGGAGAGTGCTGAAATGTATGTTCTAAAATTGGCCTCTCTAGGATAAATCCAGAGTATTATTTGTGGCTCTGAGTTTCAAAGTCTTACTGTGATACCATTATCCAGACAACTAAGTGCAGGACTAGCTACTTACTGTAACTTTTTATCTATAAAAAGTGAATTACCCATTAGCTATCTTGAGTCGTTGATCAGAGCCAGACTTTAAATTGGCATGACAACTTTCAGCTTCAATGTTTGTGAGTACAATTAACATTTGCATTAGTCCAGGCTTTGTGCAGGTTACTCTCCCGTGGTTTTTACTCAATACAGGCTCCCTTGATCACATGTACATCTCTTCCAGCAGTTCACTGGGTACCCTGTGTACCTTCTGGGTGAGATCAGCCCACTTGGAGTTGCTTTTAAAATAAAAAAAAAAGCGAAGAATGCTAAAAGGACAATTAAATATGGGAGGTAACAGCTAAAAATAGACAATCAGCTTGTTGTTCCACCTTGTTGATGGGGGCTGAAGTAATGTTTTAGCCTCCAGGGGTGACCTTTTATTTTGGCTTATTTAAGGAAACAAAACTTAAACCCAGTTTCTTGGATTTTAGTTAAACTACCAATACATACAAAGTTACCTCTAGAATATTTCCCAAAGATCTTTAAATAATTTATATTGTTTGCCTGATATTTTTTACAAAAAAAAAAGCAAAGGGAATGAGAACATGCTACATTAGTGATATCCTTAACTACAGAACTGAAAGGAGTGCATTTAACTTTCTTGTAACTTAAATGGTCAGCTTAGCTTATGTTTGAATGTAGTGTATTTATTTCACCTTTTTCCCTGCCAAAGATGCAAAGGCCTTGGAGGTCAGAAACAAGTCTCAGTAATTAGTTTCTCTCCATATATTTCCTTTGTTGTGATAGGCCCCTAAATGTTACTGCATGCTATTAATTTTGACTTGGCCACCAGTTAGATTTGGGACACCGAGACTGCACTTTGCAGAACTTGCCAAAAGGTGGCACTGGAGCATGCATTGATCAGAGGGAAAAAGGGGCTTCTCTGCCATGCTGTGTGTGACAGTGTGCTGCTTGTCGTTGGGCTCCTCCAGCATATTGAGGGGTGATAGGGCAAGGGTGGCCTGAGATTGGAAAAATTTGACCTCAGTGAGTGCAGTCACATCTCACAGCCCCTCTGTTACCCCTTCTGTCCCTGTAATGCTGTGATAACAGGTGAGTTGTGGTGTGTGGCAGCGGGCTGAGCCCAGCACTTAAACTGACCGATAGATCTGCTAGCATATGTTGTTTTAAGTAGGTTTACACTAGAGTTTTATGGAGTTGTTTGGTTATTTTAAGTGAATCATCAGCCTGTTCACTTCAGTGTTGACATTGCACCTATCTAGTTCCCTGTTTACATAATGCACTCCATATATTTTCTTTGTAATTGAGATGTTTGTTAATGACATTTTGTTATGTTTTTGTTCCTATAATTACATTTGTAACATTCCTCAGACTGTGGCGTTTTAAAAGAATACTTCCAGATCCAAAATTCTGCAGAGCCTTTGTACGTATTGCTTCCTGTTTGAACTGTTCAAATTCAGAAAAAGCTGAATGCTGAAGTGTGCCTAGTAAATGTACTCCTTTTTTTTTTTTTTAAGTTTATCTGTAAAGATTTGGTTATGTAAGTTTTGAGTTCTTCTATTTAAGAGAGTCTGCCTACCCTGCATATGTGAACATAATTGTGCCCTGAGAGTCATAGCTAAACACTCACAAAGGATAGTTTGAGAATACTTTCATACTCATGTGAGGTTTGCTATTATTCTTGCGTACATTCTCGGCTGTAAACTGTGTGCATTTACTCTGTATTTATATTGTTAACTCTTTTGTTTGGATTGCTTTAAACTTCAAAGCAAATTAAAATGATGTGCTTCTATTCAAATGTTGCCTTCTGTGCTAAACTGTACTTTGATGTTTCTAATTTTTTATTATTGATATATAGCAGTGCCTGGACGATTGTGATTAAAAAAGAGCAATTTGTTAGGAGATCACTATGAATCATTTTATCTTTTGCCTTTTTATATTGGCTGGGAATAATGCATTTGTGTTGTAATGTGTTCATCTTTTGTTAGAAGTAATATTTGACATAAGCTAGCGGAATGTGCTCTTACAGTTAAATTCAGATACTGTTTTTATTGTCTGTCAGCTGAGATTCAGTAACCAGCAGTCAGAAAACTTGTGTCCATTTAAGATACCATCTAGCACACAGTACTACTGGCAGAAATGAAGGGTGGTATTTCCTCAAAATGTGCAGACTTGAGATTCAAGGAATGGATTATAACTGCTTTTGTAATGAAACATTATTAGGTATCATTTCTTTTTAGCAGCAGGTATTTGATATGAAGTCTGTTATCAGAATTTCCTTGTAAATCATTCTGCATAAATATATACAGGTTTTGTTTGGGGTTTATGCTGCATTCTGGCTTAGCCTTCCCCAGTGTGTTCTGAAGCTGAATCCTTAGCAATCTGTGGTGCAAACTTGATGTCACCGATTCCATTCTTTCAGCTGTTCAGAAGTATTTCAAAATTCGTGTTAAAGCAGCGTGTGTGTAACTTTCATTTCTTTTTTTTCTTTAGTAGGTGTTAATCTGAATTGACCTACCCTCATCTGCTTCTGAGACTTTTAGCATCGAGGTCATCCAAACTTAGAGGTGGTCGGTCTGCTGGAATTACTGCAGGCAACCCATGTGGTTATGCCTGGCACATCTGAAATGAAACCTATCATTGATGTAATGGTAACTGTCTGCAAATTGATCTTTCAGTCGAGCTCTCAGAGAGGCAGATTGGCAGGGTAGAACTCAGGTTAAGTGCGTGGGGATGTTTTGACATCCGTGTTACTTTACAACCCTTGCTATTTGAGTGGTTGTATTAAGCTTGCCCTGGACAAAAGGCATATATGTAAAGGTATGGGAAATCCTAATTGAGTCATGGCATGGTGTTAAGGCAGAGGTGGTCAGCCATAGATGCAACCTAGAAGTGTGTGAAGCTTAATTAAAGATCTCACGACTAAAGCCCATGAAATTGATAAAACACTTAAAATAAAATAAAAAAAAAAAGGCACTTCCAAAGACAAATACTCCTCAAATCTTCTAGGCATAGTTGCCAGCTGCTGTGCTTTAGGCTGACTCAACGTGATTAGCTTCTGTCAAAGGCAGGAAATGCTGGGACAGAAATCTAGTTCTAATGAACAAATTGGTACAAAAGACAGTGTATTAAACTGGGGAAGATATACTCGCCTGTTTTAAATTTAGTACTGTATGGGATACTCTTAATACTGACTTCACTAATGCAAATGTACTTGCTACTGATAGACATGTGTGAAGTTAACTAGCTTTTAAAGACAGGCTCCAGGTGGTGAATCTTAGCGCTGTTTTTGTGGATTTCTACCTAAGGGAGCATTTCCTACCTTAACTATGGTGGTTTAGAAGTTGGTTGCTTTTTCTAATTTGCTCTCATGGCAGATGATTAGGATGGGACTGAGGATGCAAGTGCTAAAATTATTGCCTCTGAAGCGTAAACAAAATTCCAAGCAGTCTGTTCTGAGACTTGAGCATCCATCTAAAATTCTGAAAATAGGCATGTAAGGTGTAAGTCTGGCAGAAAATATCTTAAGGAATTTGATAATCTGTGACTGTTGCTATATAATTAGGGACTAGATAAGGTAAATATTAAAGAAGGAAAACAATTAAATGAGGAAACTGCAGGTTTATGCATCTGTAGCAAGCAGAGCTCCAAGTACATCCCTCTTCTGCAGAATGTTATACGTAAAGGTAAGTGTACAGTAAGCAAGAACTGGTCATTATGAAATAAGCTAATGATTGCTTGTGGTAATGTAAATTTTAAATGAAAAAGAAAAAAGATTGAGAAAATCCATTCCGTATGGATTTTGTGGAAGTATCTGATGTGGGTCAGCAGAGAAGAATCTCTGTTATTCCAGCCTGGATAAGATGTTGTCTCGAGGAAGTTTTGTAGTGGGAACCGTTGGATTGGTGGTGAATGGCGCCAAGTATTTGATGAAGTCTCTAGAAAATTTCTGCAAGTCGGACTTGGTAATTTGTCTGTCAGTGCTTTGTACAGGAAAAACTTGGCTGTGTAATGATTTGTATATGATCGTTTGGAAAGAACTGACAGTAAATGGTAAGTTTTGAACACAAGAGTAAAGTAAATTGTTGTGACCAGTAAAATAAGTTTAAAATAATAGTATACAATGCATATTCAATCAATTATAAACTATTAATGAGAATTTTTGCTATAGGCCAAGAGTGTTACTTCCTCGGCTTGAACAGACAGAAGAAAAAAACTCCAGGTATAGTCAGATCAATACTGACCACTGTTACCTACCTGTGCTAAACAAAATTAGAGTTCTAGGATGCTGGAGGAACATGAACAGCAATTGTATGTATGAATGCTGAGCTGACCAACTTGGGATATTTTGCACAGTTCTGGTTCATCACTGCTATGGAAAGGAGAAGGTTAACAGAAATGATTGGGAAAAGTGTGCATATCCTGTCCGAGCATAAAACTTTATCGTAGCCTGATGGAATCTGAAAAGGGATATGGTGAGTTTCCCACCAGTATTAAGTTATAAGACCTACTGCTGCAAAATGAAGAGCTATTTGCTGACTGTAATTACATCGAACATAATAATCAATGTAAAACAGTCCTAAGCAGAGAGCCGGAAGGAGGTAGGCACTTGATGCCTGAACAGTATGTTGAAGGGATGCATGGTGTGGTTGTTTATTGATAGCACAGGCTGCATTTACTAACCTAAATGGTCGCTTCTGTATTTAAGTGGGAGTTAGGTGCTCTGTTCATGATGGAGTCAGTCTGTGTTTGTGGGGTGTGTGTGGCTTCTCAGAAGGATTTGGAGAAAAGATGAACTAAGGCTCTTTTTTCCTTCTGTCCTTCCTCTTAGGATCAAGCAAGCCCAAAAAACTTGTCTTTCTAACATTCCCTTCATGTGTCTATCTTCAAGCAGTTTATCACTTTCTTTTAGCTGAACAGTGTATTTTTTTGCTGATGGGAATTTTTCCATGTATTTTACCACATGCAGCTTTTCAGCAAATGTTTCATTTTGTTAGTGCCTAGGAGATGACGTTACTGCTTACTGAGACATTAGGAAAGAATGCATTGCTTTCTCACTGAGCATGCAAGAACCAAGGAAATTCCTGGTGTATGTCTACTTTAGTTGAGCTAGAGTGAGACTGCTAATGTGAAATGTTGTATATTTGGTACTTTGCTCCTGCTACATCTAGCTGTATTGGTTCTGGATCCCTACTGCATTTCAGTGATTTCATACAGTATGTTCGAAATAGTCAGTTAAATATAAACCACTGAATTATCACTTTTCCCTTTCTCTCAATACTATCAACCACTGTTTTGAAATAGAGTTAATGTTACAGAATACTTCCTTCTGGACTCGTTCAGCTTAGTTCATTGCTATTTCATATAGTTGCTTTTGTCTAGTTTCCATGGGAAAGGATTTTGTAGATCTAAAAGTGAATTATGATAATAAAAGTGCTGGACCTCATGAATATGGGATGACTGTTTCTAAAGATGATGTGGGAAGAATTCCGTGTAATTATGCTGTGTTCACTCAAAGTAGGCTTTAGAGGTAAAATGCAGGAGTGGTTTGTAGCAACAGGTACAGAAGGAAATTCCAGAACCTCCAAGGCGAAATCTAACTCAGCCTGTAAAAAAAAAAAGTGTAGGTAGTGAGGGCAAATTTCTGCATTAAGCAAGGATTTAGAATACTGAATGGGGAATGATTGGGGACGTAGTAAAAGTTTTAAGGGATCTTGATGCTGAAAAGCTTGTGTTTTCCAAATTACAGGTTAAGAATTTCCTGTTAACTTATGGAAAGCATAAAAATCTGCATGCTGCTTTGAGATATTTCAGAGCAAAAGTCTTGTCCTTCTTGTAACAAGAAGCAGCATGAAACATGAACAGAATAGATAGTGAGGTATGACTGGACTTTTACTCTTGCTTTAACGATCTGGGGTTACACATGTAACTTTCAAAATACCATGTTAAAGATGATCCCCTTTGCTGGCAGTTACGATCTTACGGAATAAAACTCGCAGTGTGATTTTGCAGAATTTTTATCCCTATTTTGCTGCACCAGATTCTTCCATTTACTGGTCTGTGTGAGGAGAATATTAAAGTGTGAACACTGTTATCTGGTTCCTTGCTGACTATAGATCCTCAGTGGCATCTTCAGAAGAGTGTCCTGTGGAAATATTTCTGCAGACCCGTGTTGCCTGCTTCCAAAGAGGAAAGACCAGTTCTTACAGGGTTATTCAATGTATACTCAGGGTAGGCTTTGGTTAAAATTAGTGGGAGCCTTGTAGATACAGGTACTGAAGGAAGAGTACGTCTCTTGGGAGATAATTCACCTGTTTCTCTGGAATAACCTTTGAAGAGGGAGTGAATGATTGAAAAAAGAAACAACTGTTCCTGCTGAGAAAGCCCAGTAGGTGTGAGTCTCTTTTCAGAGATGAGACAACTCTGCAAGGAGTTCTACTGAAAATCACCATGGATATCCCTAGGCATTCCCTGCTTTCAGCTGTATCCAACAGCAAGGTCTTCTGGGGAAAAAAATAGAGGTTTTCTTCTTCATCCTCTAAAAAAGGGGAGATATTCTATTGCTAAGTCCGTTTGCAGTCTACAGATACTGTCTCCTACATTGACTTCTCATTCATGTATAAATAACTTCTTAACCCCTGGCTGCTAAAGACGGGTAAGCGTATTTTTTTCTTACCTTGGTAGATTTTCATGGTGTATCTTCTCAAGTGCTTTCACTCTGTCATTCCTTGAAATACTTGTTTCCCTTTTGTATCTTCTAAAACTTAGCTATCAGTACAAGTTTAGAGTTTATATTATCATTGCCTGCCACTACAACTGTTTCCTGGCTTTCATAGTGATTGAATGACTTGCAAGTTGCTGTGGGGAATTCCTGCTGGATTTGTGCTGGTTACATTTATAGGTTTGGGAATATGGTTTGAATTTCTTGCAACAAAAAGGATCTATTATCATTCACACGTTTTCCTAAGAGACTAGTTGAGGGAAAATACTGAAAAATAACAAGCGTTCAGCTATTCTTGTAGGGTGGTCCAGTATTATTCCCGAATTCACTCAGGCAATGGACAGACATTAAAGCTCTTTCTTTGCTATACTAAAAAATCACAAAACCAGTATAATAATATTGACCTTTCCCCATTAGAGGAAAGAATATCTGCCATAGTCCTTGTTATTGAGGGGACTGTTGCCAAGTCTTTATAGCTGGGTTATAAATGGAATATTACCTTTTGAGCAATAGCAGCTTAGAGCTGTTGAAACCACACACACTAAAGTACCTTAACCACACAGGGGTGAACCAGTTTGAGCTTTCAGGTTCTCTTGCAGTTCTCCAATAGCTCAATTCAGCTAGAACTATACTCCCATCACCTTCTTTCCCAAGATAAAATAGTTTCCTTATGGCAGGATAGGGACGCTGGAGTAGTCAACAGATATTCTCAGCTATTTCTGTAGGGTTAGTGTTCTGATAATTCTCAGAATCTGAACTTTTCACTTAGGAAAAATAGCCCCCGTTCCTGAAAAGGGATGCAGAATTAATTTGGGAGGGATGGGATTTTTAGAGTTGGCAGTTATGAGAAGCCACTGAAAGGTAAGTAGAAAGCATAAGGTTTTAGCTAAAAAGAAAAGCCCAAAAGACATAACTAGGGCCCCTAAATATCTCAGGAAAGATAAATGGTGGAGAAACTTGGCAATATGTGGTGGCAGTACTTGCCAAGCTTCCTGTTCCTTCCTAAAGAAGAAACAACATTGGGATTCAGAGCTGTAAATCCCTTCTGAAATAGTATAGGTGAAGAGATACACTGTAAAGATCCTCCTGTGTGTGTGTGTGTGTATATATATATATATGTATATATATGCATCTTAATGCAATTATATCAGGTCTTTCTGGTTTGCGTGTGCTGGAGAACCAGTAGAGGAGCTTTCCCAGTGTCTGGCTTCTCCTTAGCTGTATGTCAGAATGCAACTTGGAAGGGAGATGAGAGAAAGCTGTAGCAATTCCCAGGCCTGTTTGCATGCTCAGGGTAGCTCCTCTTTGCTGAAGTCAGGTACAAAAGTAAGCTGGGGAAAGGGGATGGATTCCAGCTGTTAATGAGGAAAAAAACTTTTCTGCCTAGTTCTCCTCCTGTTCTGATCTTGGCTGGGAGAGAGTTAGTTTCCTTCTTAGAGGCTTGTATGATATCATGTTTTGGATTTAGGAAAAGAGTAATGTTGATAATACACTGTTTTAGTTGTTGCAGAGCAGTGCACACAGGGCCAACATTTTGCCAAAGACCTCTTGCTGCTATAGATGAACTGTAGGAATGCCCAAGCATTTTCTTTTGCAAAGCATCTGGAAATTTTTCTCTGCTCGTATCCACAAATGCCTTAGTGTGGGACAGGAACATATAGCTTGATCCTGAAATTCAGCATTCATTGTTACAGATTCCTGAAGGATCTTGGTTTAGAATAAAGTAGGAAATAAAAATGCAAGGAATAACTGCAGCTATCTTTGCTAATATAGGCAGTGTCGTTCTGGCTGGTTTGTTGTTTTGCTTTACAAATAAGAAAAAGGTAAGAGCACTCACAGAAGAGAAAAAGAATCTCAGATTCATATTCATTCTCTGTCTTGAAGATTCTTGCTTTTCAGAGGTGTGAGACAGGCTGTTCCTGGCTCAGATTTACATTTCCTGCTTCTTTTGTTGTTGTTTTTTATTGTTTGTTTTTAGCATGAACTACAACTGTGAAGAATTCAGGAAACTTGGAGGGAAGGAAGGAGGAAAATAGAGGTATTTTGTTGGCTTGTTCTTGCCTCTTTCCTCAAATCACTGACTAAAATGGGAAACGAGGAGCACAGTCATGGTTTTGCTCCAAAAAAGTGATTTGTCTTCTATTATCCTTATGTACATTCTTTGACTTCCCTTCTCCAAATATTTTTGTTTGTTTTCTACACAAGAGCTCCACTTCAGCCCTGGAAGTACAGACCGTCTCTACCAAGAGAAGTAGGTTTATATGCATTTAAATTTCTTTAAGTAAAGGAGAGTCTTGGATTTGCCACGCCATTTCCTGTAGCCCAGAAACAGCCTGCCTTGCTTGGGGTTCTTCGAAAGAAACCAACTTGTCCTCTAGATGAGCTCTTTGCTGTTGTCTTCTTGACAAATGGTGTTCTCTGTGCCAAAGGTCCCCTAAGGTTTGGAGGTTAAGACCTTGCTTTGTATTTTCTCTTACTCTAGGCAGATATGTGTAAATATTCAGAATTTTTGTTTTTTTTTAGTTTATATTTGGAATGTGAGATCTTGTACTGTACTGTGCATGCCTATACTCCAATAGTCTGGGACATTTAGGAACTTCACTTAAAGTTCAGTGCTTTCTCAGGACAGAAAACCAGCAAAGAAGCCAATTAATTTCTGGGTACCTAAGTCCTGAGACAGTTAGTTTGTTCTTCAGTTAGCTTTGGTCAGTAATAATGTCCTGTCAAGAAGAGTTTAAGATCTTGATATTACTTTTTTTCCACGTAAAGAAAATATGATATTGTAATAGCAAAACACCTCAGTTGAAGACCAGCTCAGTTCTATTTTGCCAGAGCTGTCTGTAATAATGTATTAACCATGTACTGATGGAGCTGAGAATGCTGGTACAAAACAGAAGGAAATACAGAAGATAAACAAGGAGGATATAGTAAGAATGATACATGTGCTTTTATCTTGCATAGGCCTTCATTTATTCTCTTCCTAGCGTTATGTATTGATTTTTGTGATAGAAATCGCTGCAGCTTGCAGAGGTGCAATTACATCTTTTTCCACCTTTATAAAATTACTGGGCATCCCCAAAGAGAAAAGCCTCAAACTACCAGTGGTCCAAAAACATGAAGATATTGCTGTAGTTCAAGAACACAACTTTTGACGTAACAGTTAACTCTCCTGGGAGCCCAAATTGCATTTTTTTAAGAAATGCCCCTCAAACTGAGGTATTTTGTAACCCATGAGAGCCTTACTGAAGGGGCGCTGAGGGCAGTGTTGGTTGCTCGACTCTGTATTATTTTTCTCCTGCAAAATGGTCACCATGAGGTGACTGTAACGTGAAATGACTTAAGCTCAATCAGCTAAAAGCCTTTTGTTATGTTGTGTTGAGGGGATTTGCATTAAGATATGGATACTGATATCCTGACACTGAGGAGCCCTACTCATGGAAAGTCTGTGAAGCCCTAGACATGCTCCTTTCAAGAGGAACGCGTCGGATGCTTTTATAAGCGGCCCCTGTTAATGCAGAATGTTTTCGGTTTCTAATAATAGATGGAAATGATTTTTCTGCAAACTCGTAAGTTAGGTAAATGGTGTAGTTAGACATTCTTTATTTTAGCTTCCACTTGGATAATTTTTCAAAGACTTGGGAGACTTAGTGGGAATAAAAGCATTTCCACCTGTAATATCTGATATTATTTGGTTTCTTAATCTGAAGTGTTTAAGTGGTTTGCTGTGAAAAAGCAGTGTAACTCCAGGAGACCGAGAGGGACTAGTGAAAAGACAGCTATTTTTGTAAGAGGTCATTCTGAACTTTTGACTCTGAAACTGAGGCTTGTTCCTGGCCTTGGGATTTCTGGTCCCTGGCCTCATGGTGATCAAGAATATTGGAAACAGAGTTGTATAAAACTACCGATTTTCACTTAATATGAAAACTGATCGTTTTGCAAGTATGTGAAAATTTGATCCAGTGTACGGTTTGCTCTTTCTGCCAGGCAACACTCTTATTGCTGGTGTAAATGAATGAAGTTCTCCCTCTGGGCAAAACGGTAAATTTGTTCAGGCGCAAACATGTCTTTTCACGGAGAAATTTTATCCTCCTTTTATCAGGAGCAGCTTTTTATACAAAAACATGGTTTTCTGCACTATTTTTCTAGTCATAAGAATTTCTGTGCAGAAACAGTAGTATGGTCTCATGGGAATTGCATACCAGGTAAAGCAATTCCAGTCATTGTTCTCTAAGCACCATTTCCACCCACTGGCACATGCCTTCCACTTTTCCAGGTTACTAGGAAGTCAGTAAGACAGCGTTAACAGAAGCAAAATTACATGAAAAGGATGTCTAAAAGATTAATTCACTATTTCCTTTTTTACAGGCAATCAGAAATCTCGTAATCTGAGTTTAACTTGTGACGGAATAAAAAGCACAAGACTGTCTCAGGAAAACATTTGGGAAGTGAAAGACAGTGGTAATATCTTATTTTCAGCGTTACCTGCAGCACAGGTAGAGTCACCAAGCAATAAGTAACGGATGTGTCCTAACACTTACAGAATTAGCACAAGTTCACTTTTATAAACAGTGTTTTTCCTGTTACACAGAACTGCAGATGTTTGAGCTTTCTTGTATTTTCCCTAAACATGAAACATATGGGGAATTTAGAGTGACTGAGTGTAAAGAGTTTTACATGTAAATCAAAGCTCAAGTTCTTAGAGTAGGATTTTAACTAGTTATTGAGCATTTAATAATGGAGGGTTCAGTGTGTATTCTATACTTCTGATTAGGTTGGTAGTCATAACAGCTTGACTCACCCTACTTGATTTAAAAATAATCAACAACCAAAAATGTGTCCCTTAACAGCGAGTTCTGGAATTAACAAATCAAGTGAACTATCTGCTCTACTTGGTGCTAAATCGATCTTCAGAGCCATCTGTCTTAAATATCCTTGCCCTACAGATGTGAAGGCACAAAACAGTGAGAAGAGGTAAGTTAATGTAACAGTTCCATATGCAAGCATGTTTCAGACTGGTAATTTTAACTAAAGACAACAAAGCTAAGAAGTGGAAGTACTTAATAGCTATTACATGCCAAGAAATTAGTCCCGACTAATTAATAATAATGCAAGACCAAAAGGGGATTCTACTTTGATTAAATCCAGGTCCTTCTTGTAATAGGAATTTGTGACATGTAATACCATTCATAAATCGATCATACCTCATCTTTAGACTAATTAGGTTACTTGTTCTACTGGGAGGTTGCCTCGAAACCTCACTTTCTTGTTCAGAAGCAGTGCACTAATTTAGTGTCCTAACAATAGTCTGTATAAGTCAATGTAACCAGTAGGAGGGAGTGCAGACAGCCCTCTGAAGGGTCACTTTTGTCACGTGGTGTTTGTATCTGAGACAAATGCTTTCCTTGATTCCTGCTTTTCTTGTTTTTACTTTGCTTTACAGTAGTCTGGGGGAAGATCTTATGTATGGGAAAGTGACACAGGTTACCTTGTTCTTTGATGTGAATATTAAGGATGTTGTCTTTTTAATGATTTTTTTTAATAATTAATCATGTCTAAAAGCAATCAGAATAATGAGTCAGCTATTACATCTTGTAATGAAATCGCACAGCTGGCTCAGCTTTTGTGCATCTTCAGCAATTAGTTCAGACTGGCTCTCTTGGCTTGTTTTTGCTTTATCTTCTGTCAGAATTGCTGGTTTGCAGCAGTGATGCATACATTTTGTAGAAGCTTTTCTATTAATATTAGGTACTAGATTTCCTACTGATTATTCATGAAATGAGGATGCTATTGAAAAGTAACCTTGTAATAATTCTATTTGCATCCTTTTCCTAGGCCTTGTTCTGCAATCCCAGCTTGCCTGGGTCAGTCTTGTTTATTTGAGCATATTTGATTCAGGAACACTGATGGGTGAGGTGCTTGCACTAACCAACTGCTGTACAGTGTCTTTTTACTTTTTTTGGTAATATGATCTAAGACTATCCTAAAGTGAGCATCAAACACTGCAGCATGTTTTTTAGCTTTACCTTCCTCATTGCTGTATGCATCTACAACTGCTTCTGCAGTAGTCCTGGCAGTACTGCCCAGTGCCTGACCTTCCAGGCTGCAGTGGTTCTGTTGTTTAGAAGTTACAAGAGCAAGCGCTTCCATTCCTGGCTGGAGTTGTGCCATGTACATCAGTGTCTGACTAGTAAATCATGTTGTCATCTCTGTAGAAATTAGCCGAATGTGTAAACTGAGCTGGATTCAGCTGATCGGTGTGATAATAGAAGAACTTGATGACAACCAGTCTGTATTACAAATTTCAACACTGTTATTGAAAAGCTGGCTTTTGTGCTCCCACTGTTTTCCTGAGAAAATTCTCCCCTTCCCGTTATTTGCTGCTGTGAACTGCATTGTCTGTAAATCTCAGCTGGAAGATTATGCAATATTGCTTCCAAATCTTAGTGGGAAGGCTAGCTCTCTTTCTAAATTTTAGAGGAGTTATCTGATCAGCAATATTACTTGTAAGGATTTTTATTAATAGAACCTTCTGAAATGGTTTCAGTTTGTGTTGTAATATGAAAAACTGCTTTCACCACAATGTAAAATGAAAAGCAGGCTTTTAAAAACTGCTGCACAGAAATCAAATGGAATTGAAATGAAAATATAAGTAGATTCAGATAACATACAAAAAAAGCATATATATATATATTTAAAATCAAGCATGTTGTTCTGAAGGAGCTGTGGATTCAGTTTCGATACTATCTTATCAAAGGTGGGTTGTCATGCCCTTGGCAGTAATGAAGGGGCATGAACTATAGATTGAAGGAAATGGGGGTTTTACTTTCTTGCTCAAGTGTCTGAAGTTTTCCATCTCTCTTTTCAGACTTAAAGGCTGCTAGACTGCTCTGCACACAGCCCTGACTGCATCCTGGTCTGGGATGGAAGCACCTGGAACAGACTGTTTCACCTGGCCTGGGAGCAGCTGCACAGCCATAGTGCTGTGTTTGGCTCTGCTTCTTCCCAGGCAGTTGGAAGGGATTATTCCCCAGCCTGGTTCTTCTGCTTATTACCATGCTCTGTTGGAGGCAATTTTCCTCATAGGTGTGCTGGCATCTGCGTCTACATGAAGCTGCTCTCAAACATAAATCCTTCCCAATAACTATATTGACATAAATGTTTTTGATGGTGTGGATTTTTAAAATTGCTCATTTTTTCAGGAAAATATTAGGGTGTGTGTTGTGTGCATGTGTTGTCAAGCTGCAGCAACAGCAAGGGGCAGGGCAAACAGATGAAAAGGGTTTTGGAAAAATTATGTCTCAGTGGTCCAAATAGAGCAGTGTGTCTGACTAGACCACCTTCTGAGGAGTATGGCAGGAGCTGCCACAACTGCAGGAAGGTATCTTATAGTCGTGTTTGACTGTACGTATGACATCTTTTTTTTCCTATGTAACTAGTCATTAAATACTTGGCTCCTACTGGAAGTCGTCCTGAAAGCCTTGAGCTGGATGCTTAAATTCCATTTGTCTTTGAAAATCTCCCCTTTCATTTTGCCAGTGCCCAGCAAGCATGTAAGTCCAGAAGGCCCCCAGCTCATTTTGAGATACTTAATGGAGGAACAAATTTCATGATGTGAAAACATTGTATTTTACAAGCCTGTTTTGCAATGCAAAACTCATAGTGAAGTTGAGTCAAAGGCTTGGCACTGCTAAATTGGCTGTTTGATAGACTCTAATGTTGTTTTGCTGCCAAAGATGTGCATTTCTATCTCTTTTTTTCCCTTTTTCTCATTATGAGGATAAGCTGATAAATTAGTTTTCTTGACTTTTGATTTGCACTAAATTTTCTTTTGTGAAGCGAAGTCTTTTCCCCCTCTTTCTCAGCAAATTGAGAAAATGGCACTTTATATCACTGCAGTTGAATCTAGAAGTAAATGCATTTTGTATCAGATTTATCATAGTGTTCAAACAAAGGATATTAAAATATTTTTGTTAATATAGGAGAACCTGGATACCAATATGAATGTGTGATTCCTCATCTCTGTGAGGCTTCGAGTGTGGTGATACAAAGTGAGTGTGAGGTTGCTAAAGGTGCCTTTAGTTCACTGCTTTTGCAAAACCTTTCAAATCCTGTAAGATTGCTGGCAAGTAATTTTATCTTTGAAAATTTTCTGTAAAAGATCTTTTTGTAGTTCAAACAGGTGTCAAAAAGACAAATCCCAGAATTCACGCACTCAGATATCAGAGTAAAGCAAATAGCCTAAAAAGCTAAGTCAGAGCACTCTGCAGAACCAACCCTACCCAACTCAGCGTGGTTTTCTGTGTGCAATTGCTAAGTGAAGATTGATACTCTGTTCATTTAAGTTGGTGAGAAACTTGCTGTTGATGTTAGTGTTGAGGAATTCATAAGCTATGACAATTTATAGGGCACTAACACAAAATAAAACAGTTATGTCTCCTTGTTGCAATACCCAAGATTAAGCAGCTTTTAGTACAAGCTTCTTTTTTGGGTACAACTTGTGGATATCCCATCTGGTGCTATGATTTCATCATCTCTTGGAATCAAAGCATATTTCAGTCTGGCTCAGAGGCTGAGAAGGAAAACCCAGGATGTTACAGTCAGTGTTTTCATTTAGTAAATAGCACTGTTCCTTCTGTTCCAGCTGTTTTGGTGATAAAGTATATTTATGGGCAGTATATTCATTTGATCAAACACCGTTAACTACTTAGTTTCCTGATGGTATGTAGTCCCACACTATCACTTGTGATGGGATCTTGGCTGGGGGGGTCAATGACTGACAGGAACCCCATGAGGAGACATGGTAGAGCTTGCAAGCCAAGCTTCTCTGAAAGACTGCAAGAGGTCCCTGCTAAGCAAATTTCCAGCTTTCATTATCTCTGCCAACTGGATTTGTCCCATGAGTCTTACATCCAGGTACTGAGTAGCCCCTGTGTTAAGCTCTCTCAGGAGATCACAGATGAGAACAGTGTGTGTGAGGCACCATTTTTTGTGTGCCTCTTGTGCTATATGTCAGTGGCAACAGAGCTCAACAGTCTAGAGCTGTAAACAAAGACTGTCCAGCAGGATCTGAGAATTTAAGTTCTCAACAGAACAGGTACTGATCTCTTACATATTCTTAGTGCAGAGACAGCTTCCAATTACCATCTGAAAGTAGTACCATAGTTCAGCTAGAGCAAACCAGAATTTATTGAAATAGAGCTGTTTCCACAAACACAAAATATTTATATTTGTTCTATGGAGATGTAAAGCCAGCAGGAGGTCCCTTTGGGCTAAATTTGAGATCTTCAAACAGGTCTCATGACAAATGCATCTCTAAAAATGTATGAATAATCAATCTGCCAGCTCTCTGGCAGAGCTTTTGCTCCTGTCTCCATAGTGATCCTGACAATCTTAGCAAATGGAACTGGTCAGTCAGGGAGGTAATTGAGGCATTAAACTGTTGGACTCCAGGAAATCTAAAATCTGTCATAGCTGCATCCTTACTGGCTGAACTTAATGAAGCAGAAAGACTATTGAAATAAATAGCTTTAAAGTTATTCTGGAAAAGAGAACTAAAGGAGAGCTGGGAGGGAAATTGTTAAAGAATATGAAAACAGAAGCTGGCAAAGCTGTTACTGGAGGCACAGATTTAGGTGGAATATTTCAGGAAATGGATACATGAGAGAGTCCTGTCAATGCTAGGATTTCACTAAGGGTGGAGAGAGAACAGAATTTTTGTAGACAAGGAGATGCAGTCAGATCTCATCTGTTTTCATGCATTCCAGTGATCCAGTGGCAGTCTAAAACATGACAGGGATTTAGCTCAGTCTGATATTCTCTGGTCTAGTGAAGGAAAGAATAGGTTTTCTATTGGTTTTACTGAGTTTTGGATTTCCCTGTTTTATGGCTTCTGAACAATATATATGCACAATATATTTGACTTCACTTTACGTAGAATTTGTAAAGCCATCTTCCTAAGAGTGCTTGTAGTCCAATATGGATGCTATTCTGGGATTTGTTACAGCACAAACTGAAGAAAACTGGAGTTATTGACATTTAAATGGTAAAATTAACTGTTGTGTGGAACTTTGACCATATATTAAGGACAACCCTTAAGGCTTTATGCACACTACCTACTTTGTGCCCTTCTCAGGCCTCAAATAACTGGTGTCGTGATGGTAATTCTGATGCCCTTTGCCCAGGCCAGTTGAGTTCTGGCCCCCTAGGAGCAATACAAAAACAGTCATAGCGCCCAGGAAGGGAATTTGGGTTTGATGGCCTGAGTACAGGCCTAAAGCATTACAGAAGTCTCCTGGCAGCAAGGCACAGACTCAGGGTCTTGTTCTCAGGTCTCTGTCTATACGTTCCTGGGCCATCTTCCCAGTTGGAAATAAAACAGGCTTTTTAATACTGAAAAACAATAGAAAATATTCCAACTGGTGAAAATGTTTAGCTCCTTGCAGAGATGACTGAGCTTATGCATATATAACTCTTTTATTTGCCATCTTTTACCTTGGTTCTGCAGGCATCTAAGTATGGACATGTTGTCAGGAGGGATTCATCATTGCTTGCACTTGGGTTCCTGATGTCATGGATTCTTTGCATGTTTTTATCTTAGTGAAACTAGTGGAAGTTGAGGTGGCTTTTACAATTAAGCAGTCACTCACCAGTGCTACTGTATCCTCTGCACCGATGTCAGCATAGATGTACTGATCAAAACACTGAAAGTACAAACTGAGAACAGAGGACAGCAACCTGGTATATGCAAAAGATGACACATTCACTTTGGGTCCTTTCAGGTCACTTGGCAGTTACAAACTGACATCTTCCTCTCCATCTCTGTGACAAATTTTCCATTGCAGTGGACATATCAATATCTAAAGAGGCTAGTAAATAAATTGAAAGGCTTCTGTACAGTAGATATTATCCAATCCATGCATCAAGCGGTGAGTGCCCATTTAACCACACTTCCAAAGGCTTAATTAAGACTAAAAATACTTTTTAGGGGATCTGCAATAAAATCATTCTTGAGGCAGTGCTGCTATGTTTGCTGTCTCAAGATTCTCTGGCTGCAGCTCAGATTCTCTGCTTGTGCTAAGAAGAAATAAGGGTGAGTACAGTCAAGAAGCCAAGGTGCAGATATAGAAATGTGCTTACAAGGTGGTGTCGCTCTTGATGATCTGTGTGTTGCTTGGCTTTGTATTCCTACCACTGTTCTAGCCTGTAGCATCTGTTTCTCTGAGCTGGTACTGCTTCCTGAATGGTGATTAATGAAATAATATCCTGAGCAGTACCACCATATGGCTTAGTGATGCTGTCTCTGTGCTAGAACACATCCTCTGGGTCAGTAACTATTCAAAAGTAGCTATGAATATAACAGGGCATTTCCTATCAGTGCAAGTCGCACTCACAACTGTACCCCTGCTAAGTTGCTGTGAATATGCTCCCCAGAAAGGGGAATCTAAATTTGTAATGAAGAATGACAATCTATCTTCGGTTCGTTTTACTACATAACTGTGTCCCATCTGCTTTCCTGCCTCCCAACTGCCAGGGCAGCTCACTGCGTAGATTGTTTCCATGCATACTAATTTTTAAGGACAAAAATTCACGCCATTAGAGAGCTAAGAACAGATTTGAACATGCACAGCACAGATAGGTTTTCCACCTCAGACACTCATGGCACTTGCAAATCTTGTTTCTTCCCAGTTGAGAACCAAATAAGTAGGTAAAAATATTGAGTTATTTAATAAATTCAATTCTTGAATGTTTTCTCTAGCTTAGGAATAGGCTTCTGGGATTTACTGCTAGTCCTACTTTTTGTTTGCAAGCACTTATCTGTACAGGAAGGAGAAGCCAGTTTGAAAATTGAGAAAATAAAACCATGCTCTTAAAGTTCAGAAATAATTGTAGGGATAACTACAAGAATATGATCTTGTAGATTGCTTGTTTTATTTTAAAATACAGCCTGATGTGTTGATTATATGCTTTAAAAATAAAAATCCAAATGACAGTAGAATCTGACAGGAACAGGGCCTTAATAGGCCTGTAGAGAGGGGTAGAGCCAGGATCCACCCCTTCCCAGACCTCACTGAAGGGCTGACAGTAGAGGCAAGGGTATCTTCCTGAAGATCCCTGCCTACTTGAGGCCTTAATAAGGTAAGCAACTTCTTATATTTCTGTGCTCGCAGCTGTTGTATTTGAGCAAGTCCTCACTTGCTGCAGCCTAGGACCTTACTGCTCTGCTGTCATTACTGTGCTTTCCATTGTGTTACCCCCTTCATGCAGGTATCAAGCTGGCGCAATCTGATGCATCTTGATGCGCTGAAACACAATCACATAGAACTGAAGAGTAACACACTTGAGCCTTTATTTAATGGCATGCAATTTGGAGTATAATCTATAACTAGTATGAACCAAGTTTAGGATGGTGGCATAGACCAGTGTGTCAAGGTCAGGAGCAGAATGTAGGGGCTGTGAAAAATTGCAAACGGCTTTTTGTCTCATTAGTGCAGATGGTACTACTTCAAAACTATTTTGTTGGACAGTTCTGAAGTGAATGGTGATGAAAGAGGATTGTGTTAGAATCTAATTAATATAATACGTATATTTTCTGTGTTTCAAGTGATCAGTTTGGGACCATTTTCAAATTATTTTTGTTACATTAACTGTAGCTATCTATGTTTATTTGCATTTAGAAAGCTTGTTTGTTATCTTAACAGAGGAAAATATATTTGTGCAGATGTAAACCTTTCTGAAAGAGAATTGTCTTTGGAATGACAGTGCATCACAGAATATTTTTGCAGGAAACATGTCAGTGTTTCATTTCTGTGTACATCCTTTCATGAAAATGTATCCTGGTTAAGCTTATAGCTGAGGCTTTGAATGGGCAGTCAGATAAAGAATGAAAACTTGCAGCTTGTGTTGCATTCTGTATCTCAAAGACTTGTCTTACAACAGCATGCACCCGTAGCTTTCAGTTAGCCTTTTCAGTGATATTAGCTGATTTTGTATTGTTGTAGTTGCAGATCCACAGTGTAAAAGAATATGGCACACCATGCTGGCAGTATTGTGTACTGGATGAGTAGGAGGTGCCACCATAGGCCCTGCTTTTATTCTTATATTTATGTCTGGAGTTTGGTCATGGATAGATTTTTTTTCTGTGAAAGCATAGTTAAGAGCTATAGTTATAGTGGATTATTTTCTCTATTAAATTTAGGGATGGTGTTAGGCTGTAAGGAGTAAAAGTTTGCTTTATTTCACATGCTTACTGAAGATTGGGATGGGATTTCTCCTCTCCACTTGTTGATGATATTAAATTGTGTATTTAGGAACTCTGAACGCTGGCCGCATTGCTTCTAGGCTCAGCTCCTCAGACACGTGGTATGATATAGCAGTACTTCTCTGTAGTGTTTGAACTGCATGTTCACTCCATAGGATGATTTTACTTTTTTTTCTAGCTGATAAATGACAAGCATGTCATATCACAGAAAGAGTGAAGATCAAACCCCCAAAGGGCTTCTGTTTTCTTGCCTTCAAAAGTTGTCCACTGATGTGTTAAGTAGCCAGAGGTATCCTTCCTCAGACCCTGTTGTTCCTGATGCCTCTCTGTAAGTCCTCTCTGTAAGTCTCCTCCTTTCTCTAGTACAGAGAGAATTGTGTGGAATCAAAGCATAAGGCTTACTTGAACAGCTGGATTTAACAACAACAACAAAAATCCAGAGCATTTAAATTCAAGCAGTATCAATTACTAACTCCTTTACCTTGGTACATATGGAGGCACTGATTTCAGTAACGTAGTACTGAGTGCGTAAACATAAATTTTGTGGGCCTGAATAGCAATTGTATCAGGGGAGTAATGATAAAACCACTGATATTCTTGTCTAAACAGAGGCAGACAATGTTTTAATCTTACAGATAATTGGAAAAGTGTGTGTGCTAATAGTAATTAACATTTCAAGTAGCATCTTAGAAAGTTTGGGATTCTGTTGTACGTAGCCGCTGGCTTATGTCTGTATGTCAGTGCTCATTTTGTCAAAGGACTGACTTACGCAGTCAGGCTGACAGTAGTTTGCTGAGTGCAAATCAAGAGAAAATGAAGTAGGACATGTTGGATACTGTTATTCATTGTGCTAGCAGAATTCTTACTGCTGTTTTTTGCCCAGTTTCTGTAGGGAAGAAGACTAACGAACTCCCATTATCCATTATCTGTGTGTGTCTCTCAGATTATCTCTCCAATCTGTTTCTCTCCCTGTTGGCTAATTTTAATCAAATTTATAAGAGGAAACAGTAAAAAGATGTAGTCAAACAAGTTTGTTCAAAACCAATGGTGTTCGAGGAAAAAATCCCTGTGAAGCACCCTTATGAAGGGGAGCACTGCAGCTGGGGTTTGCACCAAACTAAGTGCCAGAGCAGCCACCAAGGAATGAGGACTTGGGCAAGGCTTGGATTAAAGCACCCAGTTGTGAGAAAAGTGTGCAGGAAAGCAAACTTCATGAGCTCTGCTACTTGTAAGGAAAGCTTACTTTGCTCTGCATTCTGGTGAGGTAGCACTGTATGTTTATCTGTCTCTTTACATAAGGCCGTAAAACTTGCTTCTTCAGCAGCTATTCCATAGAGCTGAATGTTACCGTAATTAAGCACATACGCAAGATGATGCCATTGACATGATAATAACTAAGAATATGTAGTAACAGTACTACAAAAATGCATGCTTGTTTTTTTTCTGGGTCTGCTTGAACATAAATTAGTTTAACTCTAAGGGCTTTACTGAGGTATTCCCCTTCTCACTATATGAGCAAGAGACAAATTTGCCTTCATTTCCTCAATAGCACCTGGATGGCTAAATAGCTATTAGGGCTTTTGTCTTCATCGAAGCAACTGGCAAATTTTCTGTATTCATCTCCTGTTAGTCCTTACACACAACAGAAAGGTACGTGTGAATAGCAAAGAGTAGTGCACAAAGGGCATGCAAATAGTGTGGTAAGAACAAGTCCATTGTGATTATTGTTGTCCCAAGAGAGTTCCTGATGTCTGCACAATTTTTCAAGCAACTTATGCATAAATTCTCATAATCTCATAAACCCCATATTCTACTTTTATAACATGGGGAATATAGGGTGAAAAAACACATTAAGAATTTCCTGATGAAAGAGATATTTCTAACAATATTTAGTCAAATAGAACCCAAGCAAGGGAATAAGTATTATTTTAATCTTTTCCAGTAGATGTTATAATTTGTGCTGTGGCAATGACTGAAGTCCCATTTAGTTAGTTCTGAAGGAATAAGCAGAAAGCTGGCTCCTGAAGAGCTGCATCTGCTGATTTTTGTAAATGTTTTCTTGCTTCCTTCTTAAATTATTTTTTAAATGTAAGAAAGTATAATGAGAAATTCCATCTCATATAAGAAATGTTCTTAATGGGGGAAGTATTCATGCTATTCTTGCTTTTATATATATATGTATATATAATATAAAGGGAAATTAAGTGTTATAATGGTGTTTTTCAACTTGAAGTCATCTTTATGTCTTTACCACCCTGAAAACTGCCCCTATTGCAAGTGATAATCCCAAATAGAGATCAATTGAAAGTTATAATGAGAGTTTTTGCTCCTTTGAAATATCCAGTGTCAGTGACAAAATAAACTGGGAGATGAAGTCTGGGCTGGTGTGCATTACTGTTGATATAGGAGATGCTTTTGTCACCCAACACAACATCTGTAGACAAGCTAATCTGATGCATCTCAGAATTCGTTTCATTTTCTGGAATTCTGCTTTGTTCAAATACTGTCAGACAACTTGAGCTGTCAGATGATAGCATGAAAAAGCAGAACAAACAAAATAATGTTGTTACATAAACATGTCTCTGTTTCTTCCTCTCCTGTCTTAGAAAGTGACTTTGCCTCTGCATTGCTGAAGCATTTGCATCTCCTTTTTCCCCTTAAGAAATAAATAGGTCAATTGGCTGCAACTGGCTGGAAGGAGCCAGCTATGTTCATAGTATTGCCACCTGAATGTGGTTACTTAGAAAATGTGGTTATCTACCAAGTAATTGTTTATTTCTCTACCATAATTTTCCTGTGGTGGTCTTGGTCACTAGTGTGTTGAAAATGTGCCGGATACAGAATAAAGAAATGCAATGATAAGGAGATGACTTGCATAGCAATTCAGTCCTTGCCAGCTTTTCCTAAGGTCACCTTCATCAGCCTCCCTGTTCACGCTTCAGTTCCTGCCTGTTTTGTTTCAGTGCATTCTGCAATAACAGGTTGCAGAATTCAGTTTCTTAAATTGGCTTCTTGAAAAAGGCTTTATTTGAAGAAGCTTCAGTAATCATGTATATCCACTCTGCAGGCTTTATATAATAATTTTGATTTTCCTTTTGTTGGCACTCAAGAACTAAAATGGTGTGCTAATAATAATAATAAAGAACCAGAAACAGCAGCTTTTCCTTGTTCTGAAAACTGTTCAGCAATAGCTACTTCACTCTAGGAGTTCTCTTATGAAATCCTCAGAGCACTGTCCAATTTTTGAAATGGTACTTAAAATTTTATGAGAAAATGCATTTAATATGTCTCCCATCTCCTGAAGTGTGAGATCTACAAATAGAGCCAAACTGCAATGTAAATGGCTGAGTAAATGCTGCAAGTTGCCCAGGAGGGAGCCTGCTGAAGTCAACTGTTATGATTACACTTTCTTTTAAAATTTATGCTTATTTAGTAAATGTGCCTTCTATAATTATTATCTTATTTTATTCCCTAAAATTTTGAGGGTAAGTAGGGAAGGGAGGAAAGGAATAGGGAAGTAACTGCTTTGAGAATTTTGATATTCATGAATTTGGTCAGTTTTGCAGCAGCTTGATTCACTTAAGAGCTGCTCACAATCAAACAGCCTTCTGATGGTAAACCTGAGTGACCAGACCTGCACCCCAACTGTAGCAGAAATGCTAAGTCATGGCCTGAAGCAGTGATGGAGCACCTTGTGGCCAGGCAGGGCCAGCCCAGGAGAGCTCAGGTGCATGCAATGTACTTGAGTGACCAGAAGGGGTGGAGCCAGGATCCAGCTTTTCCCAGACCTCATTGAAGTGCTGGCAGTGGAGGTAAGGGTATCTTGCTGGAGATCCCTGCTTAACTGAGGCCTTAATAAGGTAAGCAGCTTTTTTCCCTTTGTTTCTGCATTTGGGCTTATCCTTGTTTGCTGCAGCCCAAGACTTTGCTACCCCACTGCTATTGCTTTACTTTACATCACATTAGAGTGTTATGCCAACTTACGCGTGGCTTAGCCAAATGCTGGTGCGGATATAGGCTATGGCTTAGATCTGGAACTTGTGAATGAGAGCTACAAAATTAACACTTTGCATTTATCCTCTGTCTAACTGGATTCAGAAAATCATGTCTGTGAGTCCATTGCATAACTTGCAGTGTTTTCTAGTGGCACTGAGTTGTTGAGGTCTGCTAAGCAGACATTGAGGCTTTTCTGAGTCAGGTCTGTTCATAAATAATGCCAGATTATACATAGGTAGCTGAACTAGTGATTTCTGTTTAACTGAATGCTCAAAACTTGCAGTCAGGAAGCAGCTTGAACTATTGCTTTACCTCTGGTCTGGTGGCTGAGTGGACCGAACACAGAGCTTTTGTTTTCCGTTCTCCTCTCAGATAAACATGTATCTTTAGCTTCTGTGAAGAATTTTCTTTCAAGACATAGAAAATTGTAACTACAATAATGATATTGAAGACACCTCAACTGTTAATATTCACTAAAGGAGTCACCTAAGGATGGCATTTCTAAAATACCTAGCAACCTCATTCACACTTGTGTGCTTTATGTGTACAAAGTATGTTATGAGAGACAGAGCTGAATGTGGCAGTATGGCATGCATTTACTAAAATACAAGTGTTTGAGGTCAGTTGTGTCATAAGCTTTGTGATGTTTCATTTTACTTGCAAATATGAAAGTGAATTTGTAGTTATTCTGAAAACTTTCCTGCAGAGGACTTCGCATCATTATACATACCTCAACATCACAACATCAGGGGTTTTGAATGAAAAACTATAGCATTTCAAGTGGTTCATACCAGATTAAAGGAACCACACAGAGGGGGGAAAAAATTGCATCCAGGTAACCATGCTGGTAATTTGGGATTTGAAAGAAGCTATATTGAAGACAGTGGCTCAGCTGTGGCATCCTCTTGGATTCAATTCAAGACCCGATGTTTTGGGTCTTTGTTTTTATTGGAATTGAGCTGAAGTTTTACCAATGTCCTTCAGTCAGTTGATTTGTTTCAGTGCAGAAATGTGATAGCCTTATGTCACTTCCCCAGTTGGTAAATTTCTGGCATGCACCATGAAGTGAGCAGTGAGTATTTGTATTGGAAAAGAGTAAAACAAATGCTGCATTTCATCTGGTAGCATTGCAGAGTATGAATAGGAATGCTACAGATGTGTGAAGCATTTACAGCTCAGCTAAGCTGACACTCTGAGGGTGAAACTTCTGTCACTCTAAAAGCACTGATGCTTTTGGCTTCAGCAAAACTTAGACTGCGACATGTTCAGGTTTTCCTTGTACTTTTTAACTAACTGAATTTAGAGAGAGAGCTCATCAAAAATGTACAAAGCTTCATGTCTATCTTTATTATAAATGCAAACGTGACAATTTTTCAGGCAAAACCTGAAATGGAAGAGAAGGAAACATTCATTTCAAATTAAGTAGCAATATACTCAAGATGAAAAAGCCCCAAGAAAGCAGGAGAGATCTTGAAAAGGCAAATTAACCTACCTACCCACCTATTCTATGCTGGGAAGTTATTTTTAGCATGCCTGTGACACTTCTGATAATTACTTTTCCATGTAATCCAAGGTTGCATTTAATAAAGCGGAGATGAAACGGGAGTTCAAAATGAAAGGAAAGATGTCTCTGCAATCAGTTTTATTGTGATCATGTTAATAACTGGAGAAAGCACTGCTACAGAACCTGTAGTTACCTTCTGAAAACAGAGCAGAAATAATTACCTATATTAAGTGCTTGTTAAGATCCAATGTAATACATTTTAAATTTGCTTCTGAATGATCAGATCCCAACAGGTGTGTAGCAGGCTGCAGAACCACAGAAATATGTAAGAGGTGTTCCCTGCTTTCACAGAAAGCTGCTGCTTTTCCAGACAGACATCACCTCATATCAAGATACCATTGAATTTTGTGAATTGAGTCTATTGCTTTGTAGCCTGTGCCTGTTGGCAAGTTCAGGACTGTTGTGGTTTGGTGATTTTTTTCTTTTGTGGTCAGTATTCCACATCAGAACATCATGTGAACCAGTAGGAGTTAAAGAGTTAATGTTCTGGTTCCGTTTACTGCCCCTTATGGGCATTTGGAGTATCCTGATGGGAGGAGAGGTGCGGCTTCCCTGGGGAGGACTTGGCGCGATGAGGAAGTGGGGTGGAGCTCCGGACCTGACCGAGCGCCTGGCTTCCCCCGCTCCCGGGATCAGCCTTCTCGGCTCGCCACGGAGAACAGCACGTGGTTCCCTCGCGGTATTGTGGTTTGATCTCGCGTTTTGGATACTGTTCTCTCTCTCATTTTGTTTGATTTGGTTAAATTTAGTAAATTACCGTTCCTTCTCAGATCTAGTGCTGGTGCATTCCTTTTGTTAAACCCATCCACTAGCTCCCTGCCCTTCCCCCTCTCCCGGATCGCGCGGCAAACCGTTCGTACCCCTTCCTTTTTTTTTTCCTCGCTCTTCTGTTTTTTTTTTTTTCCCGGGGCCTGTGCCCCCCTGTCATGGACTTGTATCCAGAGATAACCCGTGACAAGGACTATCCCCAGACCTGAAGAATAAGATTTCCATGGGGAGAATTGTTAGACTAGGTAGAAATATGGAAATCAATTTCTGCATTAAGCTAGCAATTTACTGAAAACTATCACAACAACTAAGTGCCATTCAGAGCAACACTGGGTTGCTTGCAAAGGGAAAGATCAACTTTGAGGGGGGGAAAAAAAGCCCCAAACAGGGTAAAACTCTAATAGAAAACTATCAGATGAATAAATTTTAAAATCATCGTGTTTTTTTATCATTCCTTATGACTGTCCATGTAAACTTTTAAATAAAGTACTGAAAGATACTTTAACTGAAGGATTTGGGGACAAAAGAACAAATTTGTTCTTTTGTATGCGTAGTTTGTTGGCAACAGTGAATAGAATTTCTCCAGACCCATTTTGCTGAGGGCATTTTCCCTACCACTGGTCTCTTTCTGATCTTCTCTACTTCCTGAGCAAAAAAAGATCTATACTTTATTAGCCATGCTGAGGAAATTTAGTGACAGGATTTTTTTCCTTGACTGACTGCTGAGTGAAAAAGAAATTATGGATAGGTTACAATTATTTTCTCCTGCTGTGCTGAGATTAGAAAAGCTCAAGTCTGCACCTGGTTGTGGACTGCCCTCAATAAAGACATACAATAAAAATGAAATACAGTATTTCATTCACTGTTGAAGAAGGGTCTCAGTTTCTGTGCTCGCTTCCTTATTAAGAAAGTTCTCTTCCATCATTCAGCAATGTTTCTCTGCTTCTCAAGATGATGTGTACTTCCAAACTTAGCTCTCAGTGCTAGACAATTATTTTTGAGCTTTTCAATTCTCTTCATTGACTAGAAAAAGGAAAAAGATAATGTAACAATTCCTTTCACTCTGGAAAGAGGGTGAGATGTATACTTGTCCGTATACCTAGAATGCTGGTCATGCCAGTATGCTCATCTGTTGCCTTTTTCAGAACTTGTTACGAACTGGTTAAGTTATAACGTCAGTTCAATTAAGAGTTGCTTAAACTCTTCCTCATGTTTTCATCTTTTCTGTGGATTTAGCTAGCTACGCTGGAAGTGATCCCAGAGTGATTTTCATTTTAGAAGTGAATGTAGGTATTTCAAATGAATTTTGAAATATTGGAAGTGAAAAATTTTGGGAAGCATTTGAGTATAATAAATTCTTACTCTTGTGTTTAAAATTTGGCAGTTTTCACAGGCAGCATTTTTTAGAACTTGAAAAGAAAATGTATCAGTTACGAGTCTTTACAAGCCCAAGCTTCAGATGAAATTAACAATTAGAGTCTAATTTTCTAAAAATAAATGTTTGAGAAGGAAAACAAACAACTTGAGCATGACGCTTCACTGTGAAGCACTGAGCATAGATTCCCTCAGTTGCACATAGCTACCTATACTGGTCCGAACTGTCAAAACCAGATGGCTGAAATGTTGTAGAAAGGTAGAAAAAAACCAATAGTTATGCACTGTAATTTTGCTGTTAAAGATTGCGTTGTTCACGAGCTATTCAAAATATGTACTGTTATTTTATCATAATTTTAAATGAGTATGTATTATCTGAAAGATTCTCCTTACCAGAGGAAAACAGAAGTTAGCTGATTCTGTCACTCTGAAGAACCTACTAGGAAGATTTCACTAGGGGTATCAGGTATTTTATTAACTATACATTTCAGCCAATCCATTTCTTAATCTCACTTCCTGAGGACAGGCAGTTGTGTTGTAGAGATCCAGCTGCCATTATTGCTCCTTGATCCAAACGTTTCTATGGTGCGTACTTCCCAGCCTACAGATTTGTCAGCAGAGTGTCCTGTTCTGCTGCACTGTTTGTTTGTTACCATCTATTTTTCAGAACCTTTCTTCTTCTCTTAAATTCCTTCCTGGAAAAGCAATGTTTTTCATTATATAAAGGAACATTATTTCAATTGCTTACTCATAAATTCTGATTGTGGTACTACTTTGTGATAAAAAAGGGTGGTTCCAAGTTGCATGTTTTCCTTTTGATTACTAGTTCTGATTATCTTAGTTATGCAAAAGAAAGTTAATGTCTTTCAGCTGGCCTTGCTTTTACTTTGAAAGCTGGCCTTACTACTATGATATATGGAAATCATGAGTAAAACAAATATGTGAGTGACAAGTTAAGATTCTGCTTTCTATGTTAACACTGTGGTATTGCATTTGAGTGCATTGCTTTTTATTCATAGCCAAAAATCATCTTTTCTTCAGCATTTGAAGCTGCTATTGCAAAAAAAAAAAAAAAAAAAAGAAAAAAAAAAGAAAAAGAACCATCAGTACAACAAAATTACCTAAGCTAGCCATGATGATAATAGTTGTTCAGGCTTCACTGCAGTCAGCATTCATAGATGTATTATGGGTTTGTAGTTTATGCCTGACTAGTGTGATTAGCATGGGTTTACAGATATTCACTGTTAGATGATCATTACCTATGGTGTTGAAGGACATTCAAAGTCTCCTTAGAAACCTGTTCTGATTATGAATGCAGCTGAGCCCACAATTGTCCTACAGGACAGAATACCCTCAGCCTTCCCACTCGCTAGCCTACGTGCCATGCGGCTTCTGTCTTGAGAGATCTCTGAACCCACAAAATGTGAAGGAATACAGAGCTGAACTATTTATTTCCCATTTACAGCCGGGACACAGAGGTTCTCTTATGTTATAGCTAAGGGAAGAGCTTGGGCTGCAGGCAGTGTGGTGGGGCAGTACGTCCTACAATGAAGTAGGGAACAGAACACTTTTATCTCCTACTCTCTTCCTTCTAAGAGAATTTACAGGCAAGAGGCTAGCTCTTGCCTCTATTTTCAGTAATTTATTCTTTTACTTAAACCAGGGAATGAATATGTGAGTTGTCTTCCTGTCTGACATTTGCATATTTATTAAACATTTTGTTAAGTTATTTCACAATGTTTTCAATGATCATTCACTGACAACCCAGGATGTACTTATCACATAGTAATCTAAATTGGCAAAGTTGTACAGTGGCTGACTTCAAAGGGAGAGATAATTCTTACCTACTGTAAAATACAGCAGTGTCAGAGAGAGACTGAACTTTTAATAGGCAATTTACTATTGCAAGTTGTCTTCATTTCTAAATTGCTTTAAAATATTTGTGTGTTCAGCAGCACCAAACATATTTTCACTAGCATACAGGCATAATAGAAACACAGGTCCTGACATTTCATATTCTAATTTGCATTCATGGTTTTGACATAAAGATTAAATTTGTATTTGTATTCAAAAATAGCATGGACAGGAAATTAGCAATAATATAACCTCGTGGATTAACTTTTGAAGTCTGACAGGAACCCCCCTCCTGAAGGCAACGTTTTTGAGAAAATATCCCTATTCAATACACTGGATTTACATCATAGAATCCTTGTTATTTTAAGGACATCCAAGATAGCTGGAAGAATAATCCATTCAAATGTCAAACTGAATTCTCCCCAGTATGGTACTAACAGCAGTGATTTATTGGTTTTGGCAAACAACACAAAAGACTGCCTTTTCTCGGGTGTTAAATAGAAGCATACATTGATTGTGTGCAAGTCAAGATCTGCAAGGTAAGATCCATGTAATCACAAGGTAGTGAAGTGCTAACCACTCAAGACAAGACGGTATATATGATTTGGTTATAAATTCAACTTTGTTTGGCGGCAGGTAACTTGGAACTAAATAGAATTTACCTTTTCATCTTGAAGTAGAAGGTTGAAGCTATGTAGCTATACATTAGAAAGCTATTCCTATAAATTTACAGGGAGTTAGTTTTTTGTCCCGTAAGGATTTACAACTCTGTCTTCAAAATTTAATAAGTTACATTCAACTAAAGATAGCATATTTGAAATGCAAGTCTTAAAGCAGCTCTAACTGCTTTGCTGTTAGTAGTAGCATTAATAGAGATGACAGTGGAAGAAATGTGTTAATGTGTGTTTTTAAGTCACGAGACCAGATTAACATGGTAAATTGTACATAGGTTTTCTCCGGTGGGATTTATTCACTATAAATACAGATGATGATGTTGGAAGGCATAGACGGGAACTGCAGGAATGTGAGTTATTTCCTACCTCACTTAAAACGTACCAAGAGTTTGGCTGTCAGACCTGTGGGGGAAAGAAAACCAATCAAAACAAAAAAAATTACACAACTATTTTATAGAAGGCTTTTTTCCACTTTTGCTTCTTTGCTAGTTTTTGTTTGTTCCAAAAACTTTTAAAAATGTTTTAAAATGTAGAACACTTTAAAGAAACATTGCAGTAAGTAGTTTCTGGTGTTGGAGAAGTATTTATCTTTTCTAAGGATCGTTCATCAAAATGTTACAAACTTAATAATGTCACCTTGATTGGAAACACATTTTAGTTTTTCACTTCGTGCATAGAAGTGATTTTTAATGATGGTTGTATATGAGCAATGGTTAAGTAACGCCATCAGAATTGACTTCAGAAGGCTCTCTGAAACATTTAGTAATTTGGACAAAAAGTGAGTGCTGCTGGGGATGATCTGGTCTAATATTTTTTCTATTTACTAAGTAAGTAATGGGGAAGTTGTAATGGATTTATTATGCAAGATCAGGAAAAACAGTGGTATGGTTTGTGAGAAGGCTTATCAGTGCTTGAAAGCTTGATACTAAAAAGCTTTCTCAAAGTTCAAGACAACATCTCTACTGTATCTTTAATGTGACAACAGAGTATTGTATTAAATGTAAAATTGTATTTATTTGTTTTATGTGCAAAAACTATAGTTGACATGTGCATTTTCTAGAATTGGGAAATTAAGCAGGTTATTACTCTTTCTAAAGCAAATTGTTACTGTTATTTTAGGGCTATTATTTCTATTCATTTTCAGTGCAACAAATTCGTTCTGCAAAACTGTTATTCTTCCTCCCCACTCCAAATCTGTTTTGTCTTCTGTTAAGCTTAGGTTAATGAAGGACCAAATGCATTTTGCATATGTAAAGAAGTATACAAATCTGCTTACTCTCAGAAATAAATTTTCTTACAAAGCATATCAATTATGCTGTTAATGGTGCAAAGCCCTTAGAAGTTTTTGAGATGTTGACTGTATTTTTTATGAATCCTTAGCCAGGTATGCCTCATCATTTGAACAAGAGGCAAAAGTTATACATGCACTTTATTCATTCATGATATTTGAAGGTCTCACTTTCTTAATGTAGGTACACAAGTTTTGCTGCCCAGGCCACTTCTAGCACAATACCATTAGTATTCCAAACTAGTGAAAAGTTTCGAGCCCTTGTTGCATGTTAATAAAAACGAGATTCGTTTTCTTTACTCCAAATATGCAGCTTCCCATTCAAATGGGTATGGTTCAAGTTAGGAATATTCAGCCTTTGATCAGTGAAATTCGGAGGTTCTGGCATGTCATGATTCATCAGAATCAGGATCATTTATCACCATTTGAAAAATTTATATAGTCACACTTTTCAAGCATTAAATCCTATTCCCTCTGCCCCACTGTCCTTGTGTGAAGCATCATAGGATTATCAAAGCTAAAAGCATAACATTTATGTGTATGAAAGTTATTTGGGGCTATCTTTAGAATAAAATCTCTTTCTTACGTCCCAGCACAGCAATGTTAAGATTTGTAACTGACCTGGATTTATTGCAGCAGACACACCACATGAATGACCCTCTGCAGGGCCTTCTGCAGCCTCCGAGTGGCGGTGGGGGATGGCATTGCCTCCTTGCTTCGTACTCGTCCTGCTCAACAGCACACAGCTCTCTCCAGTCGTCTTTGGGCATGTTTGCATGGAATGCAAACTGGGTTTATTTCTACTGAAAATTAGGAAAAATTTACACAAATGAATAATAACGCATGTAATAAGTATATAACCTGCATCTACTTCAGTAATTAAGTGTGCATGGCAGTTCCTCAGTGGTGTTTGTATCTCTCAGTTCTTCGCATATTGCAGTGATGCTGTTGTTTTATTTTCACACCTGAGAGAACAGGCTGTGAGGGGGCAGATGTTCATATGCTCAGATGTACAGACTAAGAAATTCCCACGAGTTTCCCGCCCATTCCATACTGCTAAACATACCTATCCCACCATCTGTGTCCGTTCTGCTGTGTGTGTGTGAGGAATGCCTCTGTGTTCATCCGCAAGAAATTGTTCAGTAAAGTTCTAGTTCTCTTTGGTCCATAACCAACTTTTTTTTTAGATGTATAAGGGGAATTTTAGCAAGGGGAGAAACAGAGAAACCGGGGAGACTTTGCGTCATCACAGAGGAAGATGTCTACTTGGGAAGAAAGGGGGGGGTCTGCCTCGAGGTTCTCCCCGGCGACTGCTATGAGGCAGTGCATCTCGGCGGGAGGGCAGCCCCTCCTGCCTGCAGGCGGCGGGAAGCGGAGGAGGGAGGGCCCGGCGGTGTTCCTCGCTGAGGGGGGCGGCCCCACACGCTCCCTCAGGCCAGTTCCAGGCGGCGGCCAATGGCTTTCACCGGGCGCTGCGCTGCTCTCTCAGCGCCGCCGCCGCGAGAAAAGGCGGGAAGGCGCGCCTTGCTCGTCTGTGTGTGCTGTGCTCGGCGCGACAGAACGGGGGTGGCCCGAGCGCGGGGTACAGGTCTGCTCACATAGGCGACAGCTTCTTTCTAGGGTCGTGTTTAAAAAAAAAAAAGCAAAACACCTTAAGGTAAAATGGTATTTTTGCTACCCGTTTTTCACATATGTACAGTCGCTGTCATGCAGCATAGTTCTGGTGCTTCTTGGTGTGCTCAAGAAATGCATAATTCTATTCAGAACTGTGGTGTTTTAGGTTTTTTGTTTTTGTTTTTCTGAATGCTGAACAAGGAAACTGAAATACCTCAGACATAATTTCATGGATTTTTTTTTAAAGATTCAGAACCTGAAGGACTTTAAGGAAAACACACAAGATAAAAGCATGTATTTACCTCCTGTGTGCTGCAGATGCATCCCAATGAATAACTCTGGTTTTCATTTCCCTTTTATCACAAACGTGACACCTGTGAGAATTCAGAGGTCTGACAGAAGCAGGGCCCTCTGTGCACAGCTCCCAGCCTTGTGCTGGCTGCCCTCAGGTCCCTGTGGCTGCAGAACCACTGCGCCCTCTCCTCGTGGTAAAGGGTTTGGGGCTGCAAGGAAAAAAATCCTTTGGATTTTGGCTTTTCTGCATCTCTGTAGGTAACAGCCTGTTGTGTGCCTGGTAGTGGTGACAATGGGTGTGCCAGGTATGCATTTGCTGTGAAGGTATATTTTATATTCTGATTTCGAAAAGCCTGTGCCTGTTAGAGCTGATGATAAAGCTTTTGGAATCTTCTCCAGAGTTTCCATCTTAAAGCCTACTCATTGGCCATGTGTTAAACAGCTGTAACACAGAATTACATAGCAATGTTATGTGTAAAGAAAGGTTGATTTTATGTGGAACGGAGACAACGTAACTCAGCTCTCAGTGCAACTATTCCAGGACACACACACACACACGGTGTTCTTCCTGAGAGTTCAAGGCCCTGATTTCAATTGTTTTGTTCGGCATGGTTCTTATTTCTTTTATATTTGTCCTGTAATAATCATATGAATTGCATGCTTCAGTGAAACTACTTTTGGACTTCTCTTAAGTGAATTATTGAGTGTATTTCCATCGTATGTCCCTTTTCAGTGAGACAGGCTCTGTTGAAATGTACACAGATGTAACTGTGTCTGTGATACCCGTTAATGACTACATCTGGGTCCTGTTACACTCTTCTTTTGGAAAGGAGGTGAGTTGACTTTCTTTGCTTGGTGGCTGTGAAGGATCCTAGATGCACTTTGATACTGTTATGGTTACAGCTTCTGATACAGGATCTCACTAATAAAATAATAGTAAATATCCACTCTGTTCTTCCTAAACATGATTTGGGTATACTGAGCCTGGGCTACAGTTGGAACAATATCCAGCAATGTGAAGAGGAATCATGTTCATTTAGGGCTCACTATGCTCATTGGTGCTGTGGAGGAGAGAGGTGAGCTTAGAGCCACTCTAGCAGTGCATGTGAACGGACACTTCTGTTATGTTGGCTGATAGGAAAAGTTAGGCCTATTCCATTTTAAGCACTCCTTCTCAAACAGCACAAAAACTGGCAAGTTTGTAAGTCTTTGTTTTATTTTTTGACCTTTCGATTTCAAGGCTTTGTTTAGTGTGACAACTGCATTAAACTACAGAACAAAACAAAGATAACGATAAACTCTTCCCATGTCATTCCTGAAACATGTTCTGGGGCATTCCAGTAGTAGTGTCCTCAGTTGTATCATTTAACGTTTTTGGCATGCTCTGTTCTATGCCTCTTACACCCCAATGTGCAATTTTTTTTTGTAAGAGTCTTCTATTGTCTGTTTATAAAATTGTCCTTTAAAACTCTGCTGAGTAATGGTCTAGTCACAGGGTACTATTGAATAATCAACTTTATAGACTGCAAATGCATTTCAAACATCTGTTGGACAAAAGAAGTATGGAACTTATCAGTTAGGGACAAATTATGTCCTAGATATTGCCTTCTTACCCTTGAAGGAAACTATCTTTTTTAGTCTTTCAACTTTGTGACAAACGATGAAAATCGTTTTTATTGGACTACAGTTGTCTTTTATTTGAGCAAATATTATGAGTTCCTGGAGGACCAGTTAACCTTAATATAAACGGATTGTCCTCTGTTGCATATTGCTCTTTGGAAGCTCTGTTGAAGTTTGCTATGATTGCTCACAGTGATAATTAGATGTTAAAGTGGTAATCTCTGGGGAATCGAGAAGCTGTGAAGCATTCTCAAGGGATCAAGGAAAAGATGATAGCCTGCAATCTGAAGGTGAGGTAGAGTTGTGCTCGACTCATACCCTTCATTTTTCTTTTTTTTNGTTTAGAAGCAAACAAGACTTTTGGCTCTTTTTAGTGCAAGGCTTCCAGGAATGATTAAAAGACTCAAAATGGAAAGATATATTACTGAGGAGCACCTTTCCCTTTCTTTACCCTTGAAATTGAGGTTGATTTTGACTTTTCGTGGCATACGCAACTGATGGAGTGTTTCACGTTTTTTCACAATGAATTTTTGCCCATACCACTTAGTCTGGGGAAAGCCATAAGTGAGCAGAGCATTAGGATCTGCTCTGACTAACCTAGATCGTACAAAAATGTATGCAGCCAGTGCTACTTGTATTGCTTGTAGGTTCTCCTGAAAATAAGTGTCTGCTATTGTATTTTCTGTGTTGCGATTATATTCCCATTTAGAGCTTTTAATGCAGTAAAATACATCAAATACTGCATGCAGGAGGGTCAGTGGTAGAATTCTTTTACTTTTGGAGTGAAAAAAGAATGTCCATGGAGTATCCAGAGAGAGGAATGTGTGGATGCATAGTTTACTTGGTTAGAAGTTCTAGACTCTAATTCTTCTGCCAGTAGCGGAGACTGAAGTGCTGTGCTGCTGAATTTCAACGTGCAGCCCAGTTGAAACAGTATTCAGGTTTTAGTTTAGGCCCACAGTATGTGTTTCTAATGATTTCTTTCTCTGAAAAGTTGGTATTTCTTTGAGAGAAACAACTAGGTAACAGATAACAGTGAAGCTGTCTCACAGCTGTAGAATCCAGGCCTGGAGAAATGGGGCTTTGTTCAGAGAGCACTTGATTTTTGTCAACAGCCTTTTGTAGCATTGGCTCTCCTTTTTACCTGCAGCCGATCAGATCCGTGTCCACACTGATAAAATTAAAACTCACTGTACAGTCTTTTAAATCTGATTAGGGCTGCTTGGCAAAGAACGTGGTTCCTTTTTTCTGATATCCAGATATTGAGTGTATCTGAGTTGGTCATGTAAATTGAACGTCTGGTTTGGATCTGCTTTTTTATGGATAAATGCATCCTTGCAAATGCATTGAAAATCTATGGCTTGAGTGCTATGCCAAATTTATTTGCTTTGTATTGGTGGTTGCTTTTGATGTGAGTTTTGTCTTTTGTGGGGGTAGAGAGTAAAGATGGGGAAACCAGGGGAAGGCCAACAGCAAAGGAAGTGGTAGTGGGATGTGAAATATGCATCCTAAGGTGTTAACAGCAATGGAGATCTGTGGCCTGCAAAGGTGTAAACGCTTCTGCTACCTCCACACAGAATAATTACACTATTGTTTAGGATGGATAACTGAATTTCTGCCAGCATTTTTTGTTATTAATTTTCATTTTCAGGGATTTATAATACAGACTGAGGGTGTATTTGGGTAATTTAAGCAACTAAAATTTTTGTATTTTTTTAAAGCAGTTTTCAACAAGCTCTTTGGCTGTGCCAACATGGAAATAATATTAAATAAAAATAAAACTCTCTCCTCTAAACTCGAGGAGTCTGATCTGTGATGTTAAACCGCTTACTACGTGTAAAGTTATTGATTTCTCAGCATCAGTAGCTTTAAAACCAAGTGTTTTAACCATTGCAAGGCTAGCCTGAGAATCACAAAGTCTTGAATGACGAGTTCGACATCCTTTTTTGTTCATACTTGCATTTGCTACACTCGTGGATTTCTGTCAGTTGTTTGTGTTTCATGAGCTGCCAGAGCTCATGAAGCATAAGTAGCCTTATCTGCTTACTCCGGGCACCTGAGTTCACGAATTGGCTGTATCAACACACTGAAAATGCATTGAAAAGGAAATGCTTTCACTGGACTCTACAGGAATGACCTACAATGTGTTCCTACAAACCCTGGTATCCCAACAGCATGTTTTGATCAGCAACATTCTGCTGAGGCCACTCGTCTGTCCCTCCTCTCCCTCCACACAACTTCAGCAGCTGGCTGACATCCATCAGCTCCAATGCCATTTACTGTCTCAAGAACTTGTAGGAAACCACCTCATTGTGTTGGATTTAGGATTTGAGCTTACCATTGGCTTTCCAGTTACCTTCCCTTCCAGCTAGAAATTGTCTGTGATCCCTCAGGATTTCATATGGAACAAAAAAGCCGTGGCCCAGTTGCTGAATTTTCTGTAACTTCTAGACGTTCGTATTGCTATTTTTGATGTAAGATGCTACATGGAATTACCTTGTATGATTGTAATTGCTGGTCACCATTAGTAGAACTTGTGGTTGAGTATTTCATATATCATTAAATGGTTATTTTGTCTTATTTTTCCTTGCAGATGAATCTTTATGCTTTCAGCTATCAGAAAATTAATGGAGAAAAATCTATGTTCTTCTTCTCATTTGTAACCTGCATGGGAAGTCTCCATGTTTTTTTCTAGGAGCACGTGAAGCAGAAGTATTTCCAATGGCAGATCACTGTTCCTATCCATACGTATCAAGTGTGTTCTTCTAGGTAACAAAACGAAAAATAAAAGTGGGGACTGTAGGAGCGAGCAAACCATGTTTTATACAACTTCTCCCTCATACCAATTTTGCTGAGAACGGCCACTGATTATTTTTAAATGTTAGGAGACTATACTCACTGTAAATGTACCGGTTATCTTCATGTTATTTTATAATCTCTTGTGCAGTAGCAGCATAGTGAACATGGATGATGTTAATACTTAAATGGCAACTGAACTTCCTGCTGCATGTTCGTTGTGCTTCTAATTTAGATAATAGTGCTTTGGAATCAAAAGCTTTGGTTACCTTTATTTTGAAATAATCGCATTAGGTAATTAAAAATCAGATGCAAAATCTTCAGTATATTTGATACACTCTAATAAGACATGTGTAGCAACAGGTAAGGCTTATCTGATGAATATCTTACCTCTTGAATGTAGTAAGACAGTAATTAAGTTTTGGAACACATTCATAGAACAAAAGGAGTTGTGTGTGTTTGGAAGACAGATTTTATCCTAAGTATTTGGAAATGCACTGCTGACTTATAATATTCATTAAGTTCACTCCTCACTTATCAAAAAAATCTGCAAGAAAAAGCAACAGCAACAACAACAACAACAAAAGCAAACAGTAACAGTAGTGGTGTACCTTTTTTATTGACCAGTTTTAGTTCTGTGAGATCAATTGCAGTGCACCACATATTCTGTGCTGTATTGCAAAAGGTTTAAGCCTTCATCATTTTGCTTGGTTTTGGTTAAGTTCCCCCTTGATTCAGTTTTATATTTCTCATGAATGAAAGATCAGTGATGGGAGAGAAATCCTTGATCAAAATACCTTTGGATGACCTCGGTATCATAATGTGATACAAATTTAATGTTGTATTAATTAAAATTATACACTGTCACATTTCTTTCCTGGTATGCTGAAACACATTCATGTTCTTGGAAGTTTCTGAAGTTCCTGTACATACTTTCTCTCTCTCTCTCTCTCTCTCTCTCTCTCTCTCTCTCTCTTTTTCTTAAGGTAGATGCATTTTTACCAGCATTTCTGACTACAGTAAGCCTGCTTCTTTTCACACTATTTGGTTCCATTGAGGACTTTCTTATTGGTTCTGCATATTTGACAGGGTGTAGAAGCTGACCTTTGGGTGAACTTCTTGTAATTTGCTTTTCCTATTTATTAATGATTTGAGATTTTATAGGGAATTTGTAGCAGCAGAGCAGGAGATAAACAATAATTTATGCCCTCATTAAATCCTCAGTATTACTTTTTCATTGAACTTTTCAGTAACTGGAAAGAACTAAGCCATTGTTCAATGTTACTAAAATCAGAATTGATTGTCCTTCTTAAGTAACCAAATGCCTACTGAACTTCTTAATTTGCTTTGGGTGAGAGGATTGCATAGTGGCACTATTTGGAGTTGAGCATAGCAGCTAGCGAGCATATGTTTGTTTTCCCCGAAATGGCCGCTCTGATGGAAAGTAGTTTGATTATATGTTTAAACAGCCCAGCCAAAGATCTTTTTAATCAGTTTTCAGTGCAGCTCATTCCTGCACCTCTGTTTCCTGTTGATAACCCACTATTTTTTCACTAACTTGAAAGTTCTACATGTAAACTTGTATCAAAGGTTTTTAGAATACTGCATGAAGTTCTGGCACCTGATAGTTCTGTGCCCCCCACCNTTTTTTTTTCCTTTGGCAGGGAAGAATATCCACTTCAGAAATAGCTGAATTCCTCCTGACAAGTGGAAGCGCATTTCTAAAAAGTGGTTAATTAGGCATAGGTTGTTTCCTCGTATGTAATTGCTTCTCTTGGAAGAATGGAAGATAGGAAAAGATTACCAAAGATATTCCTTAAATCATCACCAGAACAAAGATTATCTAAGTTCTGTATAAGTTCTGCTTACAAAGAAAACTTATTGTTGTTTAAAAAACAGTACTAAGATGAAACTGGTGTGAATTCTTTATATTAGCTACTTACCGTGATGTCTTTACCATCCAGTGTTTGTTAGCTGAGTTGCAAACGTGGTGGGAGTTACAAGATTTTTAAAAGATAAAAGCCCTATCAGTACTTTTGATAGCCCTGCTCCTATAGAGCTGCATTTTAATAATGAGCTTAATTCTGAGGAGTCCTGGGAAGGGCAAGCCGATGGGTGCCTTGGTCATACACCAGAGGCTGTTAGTACAGGTTGAGACGTCAGCTCAGGTGGATGGGAAGAAACCATGAGCATGCCTTTATGAGAACAGTCTCTCGGGTCTGTCATAGGGCACTAAGTACACAAATGGGCTTCAAGAAGAAGGCAGTCCTTTCTATATAATCATATTTTTATATAAGTAATTACTAGTATCAGAAATTAGATGCTACAGGTATCAAGTAGTTATCATTTTATAGGTGTATTCTTCCACCTACTTTGCATCTTATGTGTTTATGTACTCAGGAGTCCTATTGTTCCTTATCCCTCCGGCCATTCCTACTGTTAGTTTATTATTATTCAGACAATCTTATGTCAGTCTTTATGCAGGTCTTTCTGCTTCTTAACTGGCCTAGTTTAGTCGGTGCTAATTGCTTCTGTATAGCACACCTATGTGTGTCCTTCCCTTAAGCTCTGTTATAACTTTGTGTTTTGGTGTATATACGCTTGTTCCCAGAGAATGTGGGTGACAGGAAGTAAGGAATTAGCTTGTCTGTTCTGTCAGTCTGACCAGCAGTTCAGAAATACAGCCAAGGTAGACTGGCTTTAATGCTGCGGAGAGAGGTTCTTGCAACGGCAAATCCTATGCAAATTGTGTTTCCCCAGTATGCTGCTTTGATTCAGTTACAGCTTGAGTGATGTTTCCTTCTGCCTGTAAATTCAAACAATATGCCACTGACTTTTCATGGATAATTCTATCATTTCCTGTTCCTTATGCGTAACTCATGTGGGCAGCCGAGGCAGGTTGGATATCCAGTTCTGCTGAAAGCGGCAGTGATACACACAGTGCACACTCATTTCATGCACGTGAGTTGTTTCTGTTCTGTTGGTGGTAGCTTTTAATAAGAAGTTAAAACCAGACAGTAAGGAGTTAAAACCAGTTACGACTATTTAGTCTTTGACTTAATGGTTTGCTTAGCATTCATTCCTTGTGTAAGTATCTCTGTTTAGATATGTATACAATACCTGGAAGGAACAAGCTGCCTGGGATTTGTCAGGTTTCAGGTGCTTTCCTTCCATGCTGTGCTGGCTATTTATGACTATGGGAACAAGTGAAAATTTCACCTGGAGCAAACTGCATGTGCTATCAGTGGGCTATATGTGCAACTTTGAACTTGCAATTTATTTTTTTTAATGCTATGCTTTGTTACTAAAGTATTCCTTGAATGGACATTTGAACGCCAATATATCCAGTTATGTCTCCTCTATTTAGACACTGATGTGTCTTTGTGTGTACAACCACACAGCATCTACATAGTTTGCTCTGAAACCTGTTTATTTCCACAGAAATTACAACAGATACAAAGAGCACAATAGCACTATTTAGTAGAGCAAATTCTCAGCTACAAAACACTCTTTTTCAACATAGCCACCACCATTAACTATGCATTTTTACCTGAAATGAACAAGAGCCTGCATCGCTGTCTGGAGCCAGGCTTGTCTTCCACATTGCAGTCATCGCGGCAAAACACACCACCCACTGCCTCACTGTGCTCACATCCTCTGTTTGGTCTCCAGAAACATTCGGAATGTCGATGGGTGCCATTTTTGCCGCATGGAGGAATTCAGTGACACACCTTTGCTTTGTACACACTTCAGTGTCAGACGCCGTTTTGTCAGACTGCCCCTCTGCTGCCACCCGTCACACAGCAACAAGATGTAACAGAACACTGGTGGGAAGGTTCAACCTCTGCTGCCGTCCCACCAGCATCACTTCTGACGTTGTGGGCAAACATCGTAACGAAGGAGGCATTACTTTCAGAGCAGCCCTCATATAACATTTGTTATACAGAAACCTTCAGAATTTCTCTTATGTTTTTCCAAGATACACCTGCAAATCCTGTGCTTTTGTGAAACAGTGCCATTCCTTAAGCCGTTCTGATACCCTTATTTTATAAGTAGATTCTTCAAAAAGTATATGTTTGCTGTTATCACTGGTGGGATGGCCTTGGTGGCTCTGGTGTCTTTATCTACAAGTGGTTGTAACAGTGTATGGGTGTGGAGTTAAGCAAGTATAAATTATGTAGTAATTAAGACAATGGCAATATCATACATCTATCTATGTCAGGGGAGCTACCTGCAAAATATGTTACTTTTGCCCCAAGTTATTACTGCTTGTGAGTAAAGCTACTAAAATCTTGTCTATTAAGTGCCAGGGATGTATGAATTATGAATTAATATTCACAGGGAGAGTATGTGAAAGTTTTGGATTTCAAACAAATGACCTCATGGAACGTTTAGACAATTACAGTGTATTTATTTATTCCAAAAATATCTCAGAGTTCAGATTGAAAAGACCTTTGGAAAGCAAAATATAGGAAAAATTAATGAAAGTAAAACATTCGCTTCTGAAAACTGTACCTCATGAAATATTCATAGTTCTACAGACAGGATGTACTTTGTGAGGTGGAATAAAGAAATTGGTTACAGACCTTGAAGTTTGATGTCTGCTGATTAGCATTAGACTGTAATTATTTTACATAATCACATGATGATCACGTTGGGATAGCAGATATATATGGCTTTGACTGGAAAGATTGTTTCATAAAGGTGAGGTGTCCTACAAGCATCCTGTGGGATTTCTGCTGCTGGCCTTGGGTGAGAGTCAGAAAAGTGCACTTCTGTTTCACTTAATTCACCGATATTTTCATCATGCAAAACTGTTGCTAGTCTAAATATTCCAAATATCTTCATATCCCACTCCGACTTTGACTTTTCTTGTTACCACCATCCATTAAAATGATTTTTAATAAGATTAATTTTAATGTTTAAGAATATGCAGTTGTCTTAATTTTGCCTGTGAAAGGTGCCCATTTCAGGTTCAGGTTCTACTTCAGAGTGCTAGTAAGTAGAGGCATCAGTCTTACTTGTATTCTTTTCTTTGCTTGTCAGCTCAGTAACAGCTTGTCAGAGCCAAAAAATATGCCCTTGTCAGTGGAGCAGAACAGAGATAGCTTAGCACCTGCCTGCAGCAGAGTTCCTGATCTCTACTGTACAAGAGAGGTTGATCTACATCAAAGATATCACCATTAATTCAGCTCAGTGTGCATTAGAGTGTTCTGCCACTTCAGTCGATGGTGCCGTTTTTGCCGCATAGAGGAATTCAGTGACACACCTGAGCACGGTAAGATGCTCAGCCAAGTTTCATGTGCCTGCATGGTTGTTTAGTGATCTTTTTTTTCCTCTCAGACTGTCTAGATTGGCAACAAAGTGTACTGAAACAAAAATATTCTAAGAATGCATTTACTCCCCCAAAACTACAGTGCAGCTAATTTGTAAATGAATATACATTCAAATTCGTATGTTCAGATCTTGCAGTACTGATCTTGCAGGCCAGTCTAAGAGCTGAGTCCTGAGTTCAAGGTATCCTTCTGAACAAGAAGCAGAAGTGAAGAGGCAGTAACAGAGATTATTCATGGCTCACTTTAAACGCTTCCAAAAATGCTCTAAAAGGCTTCTGAAAATCAGAGAGACTGTGGCGATAAAGTACCAAGGTTACTTCTGGAAATGGCACTTAAGAGCCTGGGATTGGAATGCAGGCTACTGGATGTGCCCTATAACCTCCAGGATTCTGTTATGGAGATGTAACACTAGAATTAATTTCACCCACTGTGGTCTCTAAATTCATTTGTACATTCCTAGAAAAATGTATAAAATGAGCTATGTAATTTGTTATCTTTATGTGTTCCTTTGTTTCAGAGCTCCCTAGGGTTGGATTGTGGATGCCTTCGAAGTTATCAGTGTTCTGTGGCCTCTGGGGTTTTTGCAGTAGAAGGAAAGAAGTTGGGGTGGAATTTTTCTTTGGTTTGGGCTTTTGCCCTTTTTCGGTCATGTTCTCTTGTTACTTAGTAAGCTTCCTTATCTTTGTTTTCTGATTAACATCTTAAAGTGAATGTTCCTAATGAACTGACAGAACCTCATATGTTTGGCACTCCTATGGTTGCTGGTGATCCTTGTTCCTCTTAATCTGCAAAAGATAAGTAATCCATCTGCTGGCTGCCATGAGACTGCTGCATAAATTGATGCTGAATTCATGCAATTCAGTCAGTTACGTTCATTCAGTAGAAATAAGGGAATTAAATACGTGATAATTCTGAGCTGGCTGTGGCTCAGCGTTGAACAACATCTTCCTTACTCATTTTTAAAATAAGCATCAGACTTGTACTGTTTTATCAGATAAACAACAATGCCTTTAGGAATACCACAGTGTACTTATTGGAGATTAGTCTGTCATTGACATTAAAGCTAACTGTTTAAGGCTGTTAATCTAGCAAGTTTTTAGTAACCATTTATGTTCCATGGTGGAAAGGAAATGCAGTGCATAGGGCGACTTCCTGTTACCTCAAGGCACGTATTAAAAATAACAGCTATTTCACAGAGCTATAAAGTTTTATAATCTCTGTATTTGATAATTTATTTTTAATGAAACGTGCTGTTAGTATTTTGCTGTGAATGTGGTGATAGTAAGGCAGTAATAACTGTGCTGTATCATGTGGGCAGAAAATGAACGTGCTGGCAAAGTGTGTTGCGTTATGGCTACCTGCCTCTGATTACCGTGATTTTTTGTAAGTTGCTTTGTTCAGCCTGTAAAGTCTGAAGAAGAGNGGGGTCTCATCAATGCTTATAAATATATCGAGGGCAGGTGTCAAGTGGTTGGGGCTCTCTTTGGTGGTGCCCAGCATCAGGACAAGGGGCAATGGGCAAAACCTGGAACACACATGAGAAAGAGCCGTCCTTCCCCAAAACTGTGTTCTGTATGCTCCTACTTCTTTGTTATTATATCATTCTTGGTAATCTACTGTCTGTTGACTTTGAAGAATAGTAGCTGAGGGGACCCTGCTGCTGATTTTGATCTTCCCTTTTCTAGGGCATGCTTGATAACTCCTTTGGGGTCTGGCTTGTTTCTTTCTTGCAGGGATTTTTTGTCAACTTTAAAAATTTTATTGGGAGTTTGAGGTTATCTCAGGTGACTGGGAGAGGATGTGAGGATGTGTGGATGTGGCTTAGTGAAAAGACTACTTATCCAGTGGCCCAAAGTTAGGTATTTATTAACAGAAACATTATAAAAGTTAGTGTTCTGTTTTGTAGACTTTTCTATCAAATCTCTTGTGTTTTCTTCTATTGTTTTTGAACACTTAACAGAATTTTTCTATTATTCTACTTTTCTAGTGCATATACATTTATTTTACTGAAAAGAGAAAAATTAACACTGTAAACATTAATATGCCATAAATGTAGGCAGAGCCTACTGGTTTAGTACCTTGAGAATTTATAGGTGTTTATGTTGAGAATTTATATGTTCTTAAACAAAGAATGCTGTATCATTGCAAGAGAAAAATGATTTGATTTCTCTTACATGCTGAAGAAGAAATAGCTGTAGTTAGATGAGATCTTCTCTGTAGATACCAGCTGCCCTGAAGCTGGAACTTGGCATTCTGACTGTAGCATTAGGTAGTGTTAGGACTGATCCTTCTGATCCTTTTTAGTGTACTAAATCCTCCTTTATAGCATTTATAGTTCAGGAGGAATTCACAGTGAAATACCAGTCCTCAAAGATGGGCTATGAATGGTGTATTTTAAAAAAAAAAAAAAAGTCATTCTATATTAGGGGAAGGAAGTTAAAATACTTTGAAAGGATAAACATCTGAAGCTGTCTTTGTACTGTTGCTTGCCTGCATTATTTCCAACTGTGTAAGGAAAGTAGCACTACTTTCCTGTGTAGAGGATAGATAACTTTGTCAGTGTTTTGGCTTTCTGAAGATTTATCTGCAAATACACAATGTTCATGAGCATCTCACTGGAACAATTCATCTCACTCCGTGTGTTTCAGCTCCTTTGTAATTATTACTGGCTGGCCTCAAGATGCAGTTCTTTTGTGCCTTTGCTGATGAATCTCAAATTCTGCTTTGCTGTGGACTTTTTGATCATTTTTGTGTTGCTCTTTGCCTGTTCACAGCTGTGAAAAACCCAATCTTGGAATTAGTCCAATGATTGTTTATATTATGACATAATGTGGCTTTCACCTGGAGCGTGTTGGCGGTGAAGTTAATACCTATAGAACGCTTGGTCTGTGACTTCTCCTGTCTCAGCTTTCAAAAGATCAGTTAAAATTTTACCTAGTTTCAGTTTCAGTAGTTACTGATGAATGTAGAATTTATTACATCTTGTCTGAAAATGTCATTCTTCAAAGTAAACTAGGTAGAAACCCCAATGTGTTTACATGTTATTAATATGTGAAACATAAATTAAAGATGGCTTCTTTCCTATCTGACATAAAAAAGAAGGAAACCAGAACAGCCCTGATGGATTGAAAGGCCCACGGCATCCAGCTCTACCTCTGTCATGGAAGTTAACTGGGTTTGCTACAGAAAATGATTTAAATCTTGCACTTTTTCCTAGTTTGGTACAGGCTGAGCAGATGCAGTGTGTGAAATCTTTGGATCTAATGGAGAATTAGACCTGATAAAGAAGCAGTATTTCAAGTGAAAACACTCTGTCAATTTTATCTACATGATGTGGCAAAATACTGACTTCAAGTTCCCTATCTGAAATGTTTTTACTCACCGTTTTCTCCCCCTACTTTGGAAATAGCCACTCACCTGAGAGATAAGAAGATCCTGTGAGACTGCTTAATAGCTTAAGAATATTAAATAGAGAGAAGGTAATTGTTAGCTGTCTTTGGAATGGAGCGGAAGAGTTCCCTAAACTCTTGAACTGTATCTGCAAGCTAGGCTTACAGCTCAAGTGTGGTGTCTAATACAAACTGTGCAGTAGTTTGTGGCAGTAGCCCGCACTCCACATTTAAGCATGCTTCCCTTTCCACCTCCTTTCTAATGGGAAGCTAATTCAGCACAACTTCCCTTTTCTGCATTTTACTACGCACAGTTAAACTTGTCTGTAAAGGGTATGTACACCAGGTTGGCTTCCTGGGGCAGAACTAATCCAACAGTTTATGAGTTCAGCAGATGTTTCTGCTTTTGTGGCCAGGTGTAATCTCCTTTTCCCTGGAGTAAATTCTATCTGAGCGAACAGCCACAAATTTAATTACCTTTTTTCTTTCTTTCTTTCTTTTTTTAACCTTCTAGATGTGTGTAATGTCACCTTAAAATTAGACTTCCTCTCTTTTAAGGGAGTGTATGATGCTTGTACTTACACTTCCAGCAAAGATAGCCACTGGTTGCTTAACCTTTACACTAGCATTTTCAGAGTTGTATGAGTGTGTTTGTGTAACTGGATCACCCCTACTGGTGACAGAGGCTGATTAGTGGAATATATCCTAGTGAAAATGCCTCTTTGTTATATTCATATTCCTTTCTGCTTACTTCACCAAGAGCTTAATTTATCATTTCTTTACCCTGTTTTACTCTGAAGTGAATGTAAAACTGAGGTCAGAACTGGGCTAGGAAAGTGAAACATCAGGGCTACAATGATGGAAGAAATGCTTTGAGACTTTCAATATTACTCTTTTTGGAGGTCTGCTTTCCCCTAAGAACCATTTGAAAATACTCTTCAGGGTAATGTGTCTGCGTTGCTACTGATTGACTGTACCAGTAGCTTGATTAGAAAAAAAAGTGTAATGACAACAACAAAAAATATTGAACCGTGGAGAGGCAGGAATGGTACCTTGGGAATTTTTGTTAGGTCTGCATTTATAAACTGTCTTGTGACTTACCTGGAAGTAGAAAACAGCATGCTTGTAAAACTTATAAGAGACATTAAAGTGAGAGTAACTATGCACCAGTGTCGAGCCATGCAGGGGTTAGAATATGGAAAAAGGATAACAAAGTCCCACAAAACACATAAAACATGAAAACACTGCCTGTGGGGGCTAGAAATCCTTAGTTCATTTCCCTCCACCGTACCCAAGTTAGTTGTAAAAATTAAACAGAATAGACCAATATCTGTCACCTTTGCAGGCAAAACAAATTGCCAGTAAGAAAAAGAAAGGAGAAGGAAGGAGAGTTTTCAACCCCGTCTGTCCTGACTGTGCATGCAGAAGCATTGAATGTAATGGTAATTGCTGTAGCCTAACTCTGCCCTTTGCCAGTACAGCTTATATTGCCAGAGAGGGGTACTGTATGCACTCCACTGCCAATGGTGTTGCTAGCGCAAAACATTTGTTTGGCAGAATTAAACAAAAAGCTGTCTTCCTACTGGCAAAACAGTTCTTGGACAAACCTGGTCTTGGTCAGTTTAGGAAGTTATTTTTAAGTAATTTGAGTCACTGCTGTTTGTAACTAACTGTTGTCCCTAAATTATAATATTGTAAGTTTTTCTGGGCTGTGGAGAGAGATGATTTCAGAAGCTGGTTCAGCATTTTGTTGTTCTTGCTTGCTCTAGATGCGTCTCTGTTTCTAATTGATGTTCAGCTGTGTTAGCAGCTTCAAGTTAGTCGGAATGAAAGTGTGTGGCTGTATTTTAAGCTGAAGATGTGAATATGGTTCATTCTGGTTAGCAGATGTGCTCTCTTAGCCACCTACTGTAATATAAGTCAATGTCCCTACCTTTTGGCTAAGGGAAGGTTGCAGCTGTTTGAGCTAACAGGAGGACTGAGTGAAACTGTAAAGATGTGGGATGATAAACTAACACTCTGTTGAGTTTATTCTTTTTCATAAGCCTAGTGCCTTTGTTTCTAACATTTTTAACCCTAATCTATGTGAACATGTTTTCTAAGTAGAAAGTACAATTTTGAATGTCACTGTTACTTCTGCAACTCAATAGTCACAATAGCATGACCACATGGTGGCTTCTGTGCAAGAAAATTCATTGTCTGTACCAAAGTAAATTTGGAGGTTGTATGGCATTTTAAAATGTGAACAAGTGGGTCTGTAAACATTTCTAAGCAAATTTTTATTCCTTGGCCAAGTTGAATTTACTGTTAGAATGCTTTGAATAGTAACATACACACGGTTTTATTACATCAAGACTTAATTAATTGCAGTCAGTTGGACAGTAAAGTACAAGTATCAAAATACCTGAACACTGAAAAGCTTCTGAGAGAGAATTCTGAGTACTGCATTAAGTATTGTGTTTTCTGATGAAGAAGATCACAATAATACAAATGCTAACATTGATGCTGATTTAAAAAAAAAAAAAAATGGAAGTAATACTTGTAGAAAAGCTTCTGAAAATCACAGTTGCCTTAGTGGTTGTCTTCATGGCCACGTGCATTCATTTTAAAGGACGCTTAAGATCTCGGTAGGTTACAATAAAAATAGCAGATGGAATAAATCACTGCTTTGTCCATACCTTAATTTCTTTAAAAACAGAAGTCTTAAAGACATGATATGCTCACAGTATTCAAAGGGTGGGCAAAAGACTCTGATGTGTTGGTTTCCGATTAAATCTTTATACTCTGTATTATCTGATAATTAATTCTTCTGTTCCCCACACCGGGTATAATTTGGTGATGGTAGTTACCATTAGAGACCAGTGGTGTTGTCCCGTGATCTTGACATTCAGAGATTTGGTCAAGCCCACCAAAATCGTGCCAGTATTGCAGGAGTGGGCAGTTGAGAAGCCAGGCAGAGGATGTGTCACAGTCATCGTGTCTGGGGACAGGGTTCTCCACCAGCAGCAATCCTGTTGCTCGTTTCCTGCAGTAACAGTGGCTGAAGAAATGCTGTAATAGCAAGAAGGTTTTATCTCATGCATATGTATAGTTGTGTTTTTATTTCTCTGCCTTAGTTCAGGTGTTTGTAATATAACAGTTTTAAGTTTAGTAGTGGTAGCAGCTAATGTCTTGAATGCTTTTCCTCTGTGAATAACAACACTGTGACTATGTGAATAAGTACATTGCTTTGATGTCCAGATATAGCTGTGTCTACAATGAATTTGCTTTAGAGCAGAATACCAATTTTATAAAACAAGAGTTTTTACTTATCTGTCTTTCTTCAGAGGAGCTTAATTTCACAGTAATTCAATTATGTAACCACACTTATTCTTTGTCTATGTTATTAGAGTGAATCTTACGAAGATAATTGGATAACTTTAAGTATTGCTAATGATGTTGGCTATTTCCAAATTCTCTCATGTGCCAGCCCTTCAGATGCGTATGGTAATGTTTTCCCTTTGTCTGATGCTTTGTTTTTTTTCTCTTGAATTTTTGGACTCCTGCTAGGGAAACACTGTCTGCTATGTCCAGTTAGTTTAGCATATTGTCTTTTGAGTTATTGTTATAGGGTTTGAAACATCTGTGTTATAATGTTGCAAAGTATATTTGTGGATGCTTATTTAATCTGCTGTGACTTATAATAATTACTGTTAGTGTAGCTAATTAGAATATGTGAATTTGTGCGTGTGTGACTTTATTAAGGACCAAAGCATAGCTTCTGTGTTTTAACTTTTTTAGGAAGACCTGTTCATGGTGATATTTGTTCATACAGAGTGGGTATGAGAGTGCTGTGTGAGCTGAAAAATGGCTTGTTTCCGTTTGTGATTGAACCCAACTGCTGAGGTGAAGTAGTACCATAAAACTTAGTGTGTTCAGCTGAAATTCCTGAAAGAAGTGATTGCCGGCATCTTATCAGAGCCTAGTAAACATATTAGGGAGAGATACGTAAGGTAAACTTGAAACATGCCCAGACTCAGCCTCTGACTGCTTTTCAACTAAGAAGTCAGCAGGCAAGAACTGGCTCTCATTTTGCTTGGCAGAGGTCTGATGCTACCATCAAACTAGATACTGCTGGCAGGAAAGTTGATAACGTAGGTGTCAAGTACTCTTGTTATGCCTTGTAGCAACAGCAGGACGGGAAGCCGACTTGTCCAAAGGTGATACTGGTAATAGGATCTCTAACCTTGAGGCTTAAAAAACCCCTAAAGAAAACTAGATGTAACTTTCTACTCTTCAGTTGTATTTCCTGTGTTTTTCTGTCTGTGTTAAATGCTGTTCGATGAAGCTTTTCTGTTGAGTTATGTGAGGCAATTTAATGACGTTGAATAAAGTCAAATAAGAAATAAAGGTTTTTGGTTTTTTTTGTGGAGAAAACACTGAAAGATTTAGTAATTAGTGTTTACAAATGGTTATTTATGTGCCTCATTCGTATTCAGCATGTTGCTTTAAAACATGGCAGGTCTCTGCTGGAAGGAAGGAATTTGAGTTCTCCTGAGTTTGGACACGAGTTTGCGCTCTTCTGTGATGGAGAACAAATTGCCACCAGCAGATGAGAGAGCAAATTAATGCTAAGGTAATGAATAAAACTTGGGGTTTATTTTGCTCTGGTTCCTTTTGCTTTGATTGTTTGCCTTTTCTGTGTTTTTGTTGTTGTTGTTGTTGTTTTGATATGGTGACACACAAAAAAAGGCCTGACTGGAATGGTTAATTCTGGTTTCTGATGGAGGAAAAGTTCTGATTGCTGTACATAGTTTTTCTTCTTTCTCTTAACCCTTGACATCTGTATTACTAAATACTTATTTTTCATTATCTGTGATTGCCTTTAAGAGATAACTGCTTAAATGCCTACTAGTTAATTGTTGTTCAGTTGGCAGTGTAATAACCTAGTTTTGAAGAGAAGATGGAAAAATACAAAATAGAAACAGGGAATTAAGATTAGGGTAAGGACAGTGGATTTGAAAGCTGACCTACTAGCCTGAGAGTTTTTACTATCACATTCGTTGATAAAATTGTAATCTATTCTTTAACCAGGGGCTTGTTATTTTGATGATCAATCCATATGGATCTTGATGAGTACTCCAAACCGTGTTTATAATTAACCTTTCTTTTCCATGTACTTTGCCTGTTAATAGTACCACCATGTTAGCGAGAAGTTGCTAGTATTGGTTTATAGAATTAGTACAAGTAGCATTGTGTCTGACAAATTCTCTACCACTTTGTTAGGCAAAAAATAAGCAAAAAAAAAAAAAAAAAAAAAAAAAAAATT
>JACDJE010000595.1:279172-309674 GCA_016647715.1 Pavo muticus | reverse complement strand
ACAAGAAAGGCTGGGTTAACTTCCAGAGAACGGCCAGCTCGGCTCTGGGATGGGGAACGCCCTCCAGGAAGCGTTACGGCTCTCCTAGTGCTCTCAGAGCTGAGAAATCTATAGGGTAACTCGCACCCAGGCTGCTCCCAGTCCCAACTGCCCCCCTGCGCTGCCCCGAGGCCCCCCCGCTTGCAGCAGGGCGTGGGGGCGCAGGTTACCTTCTCATTGAGCAGTATCAGGCCGAGCAGAGGCCGAGACATCGACCACTGGTTCCTGCAGTCCTCAAAGATGATGATATTCAGCACTGTTGACAGCATCTGGAAGAGGGAGAACGGAGCTCAGAGGAGACGCCTGCAGCCCAGCCCTCCTCCCGGGCGTGGAGGTGTTTGCTCCTGGCATGACCAGAGGGGGATCACCTCCTCTTCCTTAACCTCAGTGCTCACATGCACGGCCAGCACCTGCTCTGGGATCTTCCTCCTGTCTTCACCAGGTTTGTGCTTCATCCCACAGCCTCATTAAGCAGCAGCAGGAATTAAAGCCAGCATCGGGCCAGGCTGGTTTGGGAGATGCAGCTTCTCTTTTACCCTCAGCAAACAGCTTCTGGCCCCAACAGAGCCGGCTGTAGCTTGATTCGATCTCCTAGCAAGGGTGGCACAACGCTCCCTGCCTTCAGGTGGGGGCTGTGCTGACACCGAGCAGCTCAAGGCGCAGAGGGACGAGCAGCGCTCACCTCCACGCAGCCCCAGCGTGAGGACCACGGCTTGCCTCTGTGTGCTGAGCTCTGAGCACAGCCTGGGTAAGCAGGGGACTCCGCAGGGCCTGCTCTGAGCACAGCGATGAAGCAAGTCGTGTCTGAAAGCAGGAGGCTGCGTGCTCTGTGGTTGGATGTGTGCTGCTTGGCTTCACTTCTATCACCTGCCAGCACCACAGGGAGGACCACAGCCCCAGAACGTGGCTCTGAAGCAGCCCCACCGCATGACGAGCATGCAGCAGATGCTGCATTAGCCCAGAATCCCTCAGGAAAAGCCTGGGGCTGCACAGCAGGAAGCACCTAGCACCCACAGGGCATCACAGCAGGAGCACCGGGGGCTCCCCGGGGCCTGGCAGCCATCCTCACCTGCTGGATCATCTCGGGGTGCTGCTGCATGATGTGCAGGAAGCGGTCGCTCTCCTGGGTCAGAGGCGTGGTCCTCTTCTTGGTGCTGCGGGACAGCTGCTTGAACAGGTAGGTGACAATGTGGTCCAAACAGGAGCAGCAGCCTGTGCAAACCATGGTGTCTGCTGGGGGAGGAAAGAGGCAGAGGTTGGGATGCTGCCAGCACTGCCCTCGCTCAGACACACCTGGGCAGGCTCCCAGGGAAACACTGCCGTTGGGCTGGGAGGAAAGAAGCGCCCCCCCCCCCGCAGCAATCAGCGACCTCCCCCCGTCTGCAGTGTACATTTTATCTCTCGGTTGGAAACAGCAGCCAAAATCTCTTCCCCACTCCCAAACCAAAGCCCTGCGAGTGTTAACAGAGAGCAGAGGTAGTTACCCAGTGCAGTGAGGCCTTCTGAAATGGAAGAGAGAATATACATGATTACATGAGGCTCCAGACTGGCTATAAAGTTCATGTGGTCCTGGGTGAGAACTTCCAGCAAGGAATAGTACGACTGGCTGAGCTTGGGATAGTCCTGCAGAGACAGAGAGGAACACCTCAGGCCCCTTGGCTGGCCCATAACCCACCAGAGACCTTCTGCACACCCAACCCACCCATGTATCTCCTGAAAGCGGCTCACTCCACCTCCTGGAAAGAGAACAAAGCTCTCCTGCCCCATCACTTATGGCCCACCACACCTTCCCCCTTCTCTCCCACCATCTCCCTTCCAAACAGGCTCCACCAACCCGACAGCTTCCAGCTCTGCTCTATCTGAACATCTTTCCACACTGCTTTGCTCGCTTCTGACGGGGAGCATTTGCTGCCTGCAGCCAAAGCTGGGGATGTGGAGATAGCAGCAGCTCTCCAGCTGCCTGCCTCACCTCCAAACCCACCCGTGCAGCACCAGGCCCAGCAGTCAGAGCCACAGACAGCCCAGAGCAGGGCAGCTCTCGTCTGCCCGCAGCACATCAGATCAAGACCTGAATGCAGTCACGGAGATGGCAACAGCTTCTGTCAAATGGCTGCTGTGAGACTGAGAGCAACGTGCTGCCACCTCTCCTCGCTGCCTGGGGCAGCAGGGCCGTGCTGGGAGGGCCTCAGAGCTCTGCCATGACATGGAGCAAAGCTCATCCGCGGTGCCTCCAGCAAGAGGGCTGCACTGTAAGTGCTGATGCATGGCAGACAGAGATCAGGTGCCAATCCCTGCCCACAGGCAATGCAGGGAAGGACAAGCCTTCACTCCGAGGCAGAGAAGCAATAGCTTTGGTAATTGCACTGCTGAGATGGGAGGAGCAGGGCTGCCTCGGGCCTGCAGTGCAGCCCCAGCCCTCACACGGGACCTGCAGCCACACACGCAGGAGCTGTAATTCCCTGCTGTGCCAAGCTGGGCTCTGGGAGGTGGCACGAGCTCACCCATCCCTGTGATTGAAGCATTCCTTCACCGTAATCTGTGTGCTGGCACCGCTCATCTCACGTCTGCTTACCAGGAGGTCGCTGTGAGGGATGGAAAGCAGAAGCTTGATAAAAGTTTGCAAGGCATTGTCCAGTGCATCATCCCCGTACAGACGGAAGACCCCGAAGTTGACGTAGCTCCCACTCAGTGCAGCCTTCAGCATGGAGAAGCAGATGGAAATCCCCTTCAGCTTCAAGGCATAGACTTGATCCTTCGGAACCTCCCCTAGCGTTAGGATACGATTTCCTGCGGGAGCACAGAAGGGCTCAGTGTCTCAGCACCCACATCCGATCCCCGTCTGCCCCGGGGTGCAGGCAGAGCACAGAGGCAGAGCCCTGAGGAGCTACAGGGAGTCCAGCAGGCTGATTTTCCAGCCAGCAGTGAAGGAGCATCAAGTCAAAAGCACGGCTCTGCTGAGGGGACAGCAGGGCTGCACGGAGCTCTGCTGCGGAAACAGGATGCGTGAGGACAGGGCTGCTTCCCACTTGCTTTGCAGGTCTGCCCTTGTCAGCCTGCACGCCCACGAGGGGCTCAGCCAGGCTTCCTGCTCACCGCTGTCATCTCCTTCCATGTTCGCCCAGTGAATGAGCCCCACCCCCCCAGGACTTGAAGCAGAAGCACCTCCCTGCAGCCCAGCACCCTTCCCAGCACCCAACCCTCGCCCCCAAAGCAGAGCAGGGGGCAGGCCGAGCTGCCCGCAGCCCCCTGGGCACGCACCGTAAGTCGTTATCATTTTACTGGTCTCTCTGAAGAGCAGGATGCCATTCGGCGAGGACACGTCAAACTGCAGCCGTTGGGATCTAACAGAAAGAAGCACAGAAACCGAAGCTCAGCCATAGGTGGGAATGAAAAGGAAGCTCACCCAGCAGAACCACAGTCCTCCCCGAGTGCCTCTGCTCTGCTCCTCAGCACCAGCAGCAGGGTGTGGGCACTCAGGGCCAGGCAGGCCCCGCTGCTGCAGAAGAAAGGGCCCTATATGTTGCAGACATTAGGAACACGATGAGGCTGAGGCTGGAAATCCTGCCTTGGCAGTGGTCACCAGGCTGCCGTGCACAAACACAGCCAGCGTCTTGGAAGGCAGCGCTGCAGGGCGGGCTGACTGGCTCCTATTCATAACACGACCAAAAGTTCAGAGCTTGGCATTCGTAGCCCTGCAGTGAATAGATCTCCAAACCGGAGTGCGGCGAGCTGCTCAGCTCACCTCTGAAACAAACCAGTGGACTTTTCCAGGAAGGCCTGTCCTGCTACAAAGATGCCATTCGGCTGTGGTCGGTCTGGCAGCAGGGACTTGGGGGCTCTGCAATGTCCGAACCTTCTGTCCTTTCCACTCGGCTGCAACAATGGGCCCTTCCTACAGGGCTGTGCTCAGCTGGCTGCGGGCCTGAGCAGCGCCCTGGCAGCCTTCCACTGCCAGATCAGACAGACAGAGCGATCTGAATGGCGTCAGAGGTCCCTCCGTGCTGGCAGAGCTCGTGCTTTAAAGCAGAAGTGTTTACCTTCAGCCAGACTGAACTGAAACACAGGCTTTGCAAATGAGCACAGCTCTCCTCACGGTGCCATCCTTACAAACACACCTTGAACAAATCCAGCACCTTTACTGATCTCCTCTTGGTCTCACTGAGCCACGACACGACTGCTATCTGTGAGCTATCAGCTGCTCTCCCCTGCTGAAGCAATGCCAGGTTCCCCCCCCCCCACTCTTGGTAGTATGAGCAAAGCAAAGCAAAGCAAACACAACAGGGAATCAACACCCACACTGTGGCTGAAGCAGCAGACAGACACCCATCCCTGCCAGCCTGCAGCCACCGAGGCTCCTACCTGTTGTGCACCAGCTCAGCCATCAGTTTGAGGACAGGAGTGGTGCAGGCTGGGTCGTGGTACCAGAGCTCAATCGCCCGCTGCAGGATTGGCATGTAGGATGGGTAGCTGTGAGTGAAAGCTAAGGAGCTTTGCTGCTTTGTGTGAAGAAGAAAGGTCACAGTTTCTACCAAAAGGCCTGTTCTGTGTGCTGCATCCAAGCCTTGCAAAGCAGCCTATGAACAAGGCTGAGCAGAGCTGGTGCTGCTCGCTGGTGTCTGCTTTACCTGAGAAAAACCTGAGGCTCACTGAAGGAATTGTGTGTGTGCTCCTTTTAACAGCACAAACCAGAAGCAAAAGGGCTTTGGGCAAAGCAGATCTGTCAGTGCAGCAGCTGACCTTCACCACCAAAGGGACGTTTGGAGTGCAGACACTGTGCCCAGTGAGCACGAGGAAAGCTTTCGTTGCTGCTGAGATGCTCACATCCCATTAAAAGCCATTGTGCTTTACAGGTCAAACCTCTGGAGGTCTCTGAGCTGATGTCTGCGTTGACGTGGCTGCAGACAGACCAAGCCAAGGCTGTCTGAGGGCCTACAGGCAGGACATCGGGTGCTACAGCAGCCAAGAAAAACCCCAGGCAGGATTCAGCAGGGCACCGGGACGCAGACAGCCAGAGCTCCCACCAGGAGGGCTCAACAGACAACGCATGGAAGGATACATCCACTCAAACAGCATCATGAAGCTGGTCTTGGCGTTGAAGGCGAAGGCGATTCCCCTCAAGTCTCTCACCAAACCAACCAAAGTTCTCTGCGTTGCCAAAGAACAACAGGTTAAAACACAGCACATGAGTGCACCTCTCCCTCTCCAGCTCCACCAGCCCACAGCTGCCTCCCTTCCTCCCAGCCCAGCAGCCTCTGTGGTGGCTGCCCATCCCAGCTGGGCTCAGGTAGTGCCAACGCTGGGGTATTTCACTCCCAGCAGAAGGAAGCTGGCTGATAAGCCTCACACCTTTAATCATCAACTACACCTAGCCCTGGAGGAGCACAGAGAACATCACTGCTTCCCCATGTAACGGGAGGAAAGCAGCCATCACACCCCAGCCACCCACTTGTCTTATCAGAGGGGGGCACAGGTAACGGGGAAGGCTGTGCCCGACTTACTTTTGCCTCTTGTTCGTTGAAAGTATTTGTGCTGAACATCTGTGCCACGGTCTCAAAGGCAGCAGTCAGGGGAAGCATGAACTGCTCGTACTGATCCTCATCTTCTCCTGAAATAGGACAGAAATTGGGAGGAAACAGACTGCACATCCCTGCAGGTCTGCCTCTCTGAGCCACCCACACGTTGGTCACCCACACAGCAAGAGGCGAGGAGACCCCATGCTGCCACACCGGTGCTCTATCACTGCCAACACCCAGCTTACAGGAAAGGCTCAGAGCAAACCCTGCCATCTCAGCTGGACAAAGGACTAACCTGGTCCCAGTCTCAAGCCTCCTTCCCTTCCTTTCTCACTCCCCATTTAGCTTTTCCCATCCTGGCATCCTTTCTGGAGGAGCTGACAGCTCTCTAAATAGCAGGGCTCAGCACGGTGCAGAGCCAGCATCCAAACCACACAGCTGCTGCTTTGCCCTGGATCCCAGACGAAGCCCCACGTACCTAAATCCACCATGAGAAGACGCCCAAGCGCCGTGTAGAACGTGGTCCGACACCTCATGTCAGTCAGGTTGGACTGATTGTTAATGCCCAGGAAGGAAAAGTGCTCACTCTGCAAGCAGAAGAGAGAGGTTAAAGGAGAACCGCCAGCTTGAGGAGGCTCCTGGGTCCCTCATTCTCCTGCTTAACTCCTGCAGGAGCGAGAAGCCGGCCGTGGGCCATCAGAGCACACACCGCCAGAGGGCAACACGCACCGTGCCGGCAGGCTGCCGGGAGCTGCGCCGCCCACCCGGCCCTCCTGGCCGCCAGCAGGCACCTGCACTGCCACCCTTCACCTGGGGGCTGCCCGGAGCCAAGGGGAAGCCTTGCTTTGCCTCCAGAGCGCAGCAGCCACTGCCCCTCTTACTCGTGGGGCTCCTCCGGGTGCCACAGCTGTGCAAAACCAGTCCCTGCTTACTGTGCCTTCACACGTGGGGAAGCAGCAGCCCCACAGAGCCACCCAAATGCAGCTTCTGGACCAGAGCTCTGCCTGTAAAATATCTCCCAGACAGAGGAACAAAGAGCCCCATTCAGCCAGTCAGTCCAGGCCTTCTGGACACGACTCCTATCGCTGCAGCACCGAACGGCCACCCGCTCCAAGGGGAGGCAGAAATCCACTGCGCTTTGCTGCTCGCTTCTCATCGCTCATTCTGCATGCTGGATTTCAAGTCAGCATCCCAGGTCTGCACAGGGCAGTGAGGAGCAATGCTGCTGTCCCAGGGGAATAATGCTGCTGTCCCGGGGGGGCAATGCTGCTGTCCTAAGGGAATAATGCTGCTGTCCCGGGGGGGCAATGCTGCTGTCCCAGAGCCTCCTCCGAATGAGCACTCTCACCATGAAAGCTGGGGCATTAAAACTGGCTTTAACTTTCCCCAGCAGTGCCTGCTGCCCTCCTGCCTGCGTGTGCAGCAGCACCGACCGCCACCCGCTGGAGGCAGCCGTCTTTCAGTGCAGCAAGCAGCCCCACGTCAACCCTTCTGGGATGAAAGGCACCGTGTAATTATAGCCCCTCCAAATTGAAGGGCAGGCTTCGAACAAAGAGATCCCATTTTCAAGTATGACGGAAGAGAGGAAAACTTTAAGCGTGTCCAAGTGCTGAAACCAGGGGGTTATCTCAGCTCCAAAAGGCGGTCTGTGGTGGGGCAAGGAGCAGGGGCTGAGGACTTACCGTGTGATTGTTCAGCATGAACTGCACAGCGCTCAGCTTCACCAGCTTTCTGACGCTGCTGTACGTGAGGGGGTGTTAAGGAAGCTGCAGAACCTCCTGCAATGCCTGCCAAGCACCCCACAGGGCAAAACTGGGGGAGACTTGTGTCTGCTTTATTAACTGTGCTGTAGGTTCCCTTCCATTTGTTTCGAGAGCAACCCTTACCAAGTTGCACGCATCTCTACTGCAGAGAGCTGGAAGGATTTGCTTTTAAACAGGAAGAACGAATAGGAGAGCATCAAACAGACCACGGCTGTAAGCAAATGGACACTGTGGATGGAAAGCTGCAAAGCGATTATGATCCAAAGGTAAAAAAGAATGATACTACAGCCTGCGGTCATAACCCAACAGCCAAGTCACACGCTGATGAAGCACCTGCACTCCATCTTCTTAGCGCCCATAAGTTGAAGCAGCGCAGCCATCTGTGAGATGCGTTGCTGTTCCAGCTGAGCACCTGGCTGCTCTCCCCTCTGCTCTGCACCCCCACAGCTCTTCGGAAAAGGATATCCAATGGAGAGGTCGTTGAGCAGCTGCAGCGTCTTGGAGGTGATGGGCTCACATCGACCCCAGTACTTCAGGTTGGTGATGCTAGGGAAGAGGACAACAGACGGGTCAGAGGTCTGCTCGGCCGCCCCTTGGCTGCGCAGAGGATTTTGCTAGTCAGAAGTCACCCAACATCAGCAGCTCCACCCTCCACCGAAACCACGGACATTACAAGCCACAAAATATTGGTATAAAATCACTGTACTTACATTTGGTTGACTAGAAAATTATCCTTCAGATAATCTTCACTACTTGGGTCCCAAGCTACACTGGCCCATACCCAGGCCCTTGGAATTCTGTGGCACTCCAGGGCTGGTTTCTGCAGCAAGGGTAAGAGAATTCTGCGGCAGTGACTACATGCAGACGTATGCAATTCTGCACCTGCACCATCCACTGTCAGCTGCAGAATTCTAGTAGCCCTTGCTTCTGTTCCAGGAGAGCCACTTCACCCCTCGGGAACGCGCAGCTCGGGCAGGCAAAGGCCCACGCAGCACCTAACGAGGGGGTGACGCTAGAGGAGCCGAGGGGAGCTCGGAGCTCAGAGCCAGCTGCTGCACAGCCCCAGGCACATGGCACTGGGATTCAGCCTCGGAGCTGCTGAAGTGCTTCAGAATGCCAACTGACAACAGCCAGCCGACAGGCTGGGTCCAGAGAGCTGCCTGCTGGAGCGGGAGAGCCTAAAGCTCTAAAGGACCTGAGCTACTCTGGTACTGAACAGCACAACTCGCGCTCTGAAGGAGCAGTCCCCTCCCCACAGAGCTGCTGGTGATTGGCAACAGTCCAGCGACAGGGCACGAGTACTGCAGGCTGCCCCCTCTCTGACTGGTTTTACTAAGCAGGCACTGAAAAAAGTCCATTCTCCTGGGTTATTTCTGTGTCTCCATAGGCCAGCCTAGAATCCACGGCGGATAGATCAGTCCTGTGTGCGACTTAAGCCCTCGATCACAGCCTGTCATTCTCCCAAGTAGCCAGATGTTACTGGTTTTAGACAACAGCACTCCCTCATATGCCAGTCTTCCTGGTTACACCTTCAGACAAGCCCTGGAACCTCCGCTGCCTGCAGACAGGAGCACTTACATTTTCCCTATGAAGACGCTCAGGACCATGGTCTCGTCATTCAGCCCCAGGACCTCCGAGAGGCGGCGGTACAGCTGGAGGGAAAGACAACAGCAACTCAGAAAGCAATTCACGAGCAAGGAGCACTGGATTTCCACCTGTCCTCCCTTCGCAGCCACGGGCTACTGGAAGAGAACCAGGGTGTGAAATAAGGACCTGCTCTTTGTATTCTTTTGAAAGCTCTTTTCCATCTATGAAGATGCACCGAGGCACTGAGAGCCCAGGCCAGCCACCACTGCCTTGCAATGAAGAGAATGGCCATTTATCTTCACTTCAGAGCTGAGGAGACCAGGCACAGATACAACGCCTTGGGGTCCTCCTGGGGGTATGTGTCAAGTGATCTCACATGTATGCAGGCTAAGGGACTCGTGTGAGGTCACAGAAGGAAGCTGGTGGATAAAACTGAGCCCAGATCTCAAGTTCAAGGCTGCTGCCACCATCTCTGCCTCCTTCCCAGGCACACAGAGCAGTGTTTCAAGAACAGCTCAGGCTTTGCAGTGTTAATGTACATCCAGGAAACAGAGCAGGCAGGTCTCCTAAGTGCCACCTGCTTTCATTCTGAGAAGTGGAGCTACAGCTGCGCTCGGCATGGCAAAAGACACAAAGGAGATTACCTTGGAAGACTTCTGCACCTGATCTCCAATATAGATCTTCCGGAACTGCTCGAAGAAGCTCAGCATGGCAAGCTCCAGCTTCTCATTGCCAGCCTGCGCCAGCCGTGAGTCGGTCAGGTTCATCAGCTGCAGCACCCTGCCAGGAGGGGCAAACAGAGGTCACTGCTCTGCAGGGGCACCGAGGGGCTTCTGGCACACGGGGCTGCTCCCAGCAGTGGGTTTTACTTTCTGCACTGCTGCTCTGGGTCAACAGCTAACTAAAGTGACAACAAGCCCGACCAGCGCGCGTTCCTTATCTGTGCAAAGCCACTCTAAGGCTTCTGTGTCCCTTCCAACAGCGACAGCAGGCCCTGCATTCAATTTGCTGCAGGAGGAGCTTCAGGTGCTGTAGCACACTTATCCAGGGCTGATCCAGCCTGTGAACCACTGCCTGCTCCCCACAAATGAAGCCCCTCCTGGCTTCTGTTGTGAGCCTGTGGGAAGCTGCGTGCAGGGCCTGTGGGGCTGCAGGGTAACAGGCAGGCAGCACAACAGGGAAGGAGAAGTGATTTCCCATCCTGGCCAGTGCCACGAAGCACAGATTCTCACACACACTGCCACTGACAGTTACTGAAGGGTACACCAGGTCGCACCATTTCCTCTTCAGTAACTGCTTGGGAAGCCAATGCTTGATGTAATTTATCAGCCATGGCTCCACACTTGCCCAGGTTAGCTCCTCTTCCCACCCCTCCAGAGCACAGCAATTAGGCTCTGGACTGCAAGGCATTCAGTGTGGCTCAGGGCTGTCTGCAATTAACAGTCCACACATGTTCTCACATCCAACAAGCGGTGCTTGCACTGCAGAGGGTTTTACCAGCCCCACATCCAGCAGGTGTTAGAAGACAACACAAAGCCTTAAGCAGGTGGAGAAGGGCTACAATATTTGCAGTACATCAAGGACAAAACCCACGTTGGGTTTGTAACTAGGAAAGAGATTTCCCCCCCGGCTCAGAAAAGAGCCAGCATTCATTTCGTTCTGCTTCCACGCATGCATTTCAGCCCAGAATGAACCCCCCTCTTTCATGCTCTCCCCCTCATCCTCTTTCCTACAACCCAGACCTCCCAATTTAGTCAAGCTGCAGCAGAACTCTGCTGCCTGGCTGTAGCCAGAGCTGCCAATCTCTTCTTTCAGGATGGCCAATTCCACACTGCTCTTTGCAGCAAAAAGAGGGGAAGCACACGGTGAAGCTTCACGACAGCAGTTCTTTGGTGGACCTCGAGAGTGGGGCAGCCAGAAAACAGTCAGCATCCCTACCGACAAACCAGCTCTCCATCCATTGCATCCTGCTCGTCCGTGCTGGCAAACGAGACCCTACCACCAATCACTGCCCCGATGATGTAGACGAGCCACGTCAGGCGCCCTGCAACCAACAGAGGACATCAGAACCCGGGGTCACCTCACAGGGAGCAGAGTGAGGAGGTTCAGGCTGGCAAAGACGGGATTCACAAGGAACACCTTTCTGTTTCAGTGCCAAGTATACCAGGAGCACCCAGTTCTCCACTTAGTGGAAAGCAAGCATGTCTTTACTAGGAAAGGAATAAAGGATGCCAGGCCTGCCTGGAAGATGTTCCTGATTTAAAGCTATTCCTTTGCAAAAAGTCACTTCCTTGTAGAAGTGCACCCTGTGTGTTTAAACGTGTGCAGGGGCCAGCAGGCAGCACTTATCCTTCCAAAATCCATGTGTCTGATGGAGAAGTCAGCATCACATGGAGGTCTGCCCACACAGCTGTGCTGCAGTGGATCAAACGCTGCTTCAGAAGGAACCTGCAGTCTCTGAACTCGTGCTGATGTGCCCAATTTCTGCGAGGCAGGATGAGCCAGCTGTGCTGTCAGAGCAGGGGTGTAACACAGCTGGACCTGCATCTCAAAAAAGGGGTTGCTTTTTCTATGGCTAACGTTAAAGGATTCCTAAACCAAAGAGAGTGCAGAGCCCACCCCGCGCTGCAGGCAGGCACCCCCCTTCACACAGAGGTCTGCAGCTTCCTCCCAGTTCTTCATCCCAACCAGCAGAGAAGTTCAGATGAATGCTCCACAGCCTCCCTCAGACAAAAGACAGATCAGTACAGCTGATCACAGAGCTTCCCTAAAACCCATCTCTGTGAGACTGGGCAGGCAGACGCATGAAATCATTCCCCCAAAAAGGTGTGCAGTCAATTGCAGGACGGCAACACCTCCAGCAAGCACTGCTGTGTGTTGGGAGTGCCTGTCCACAGTCAAGGCTATCCTGCACCACAGAACATCCACAGAGGGGAAGACGTGCAGGATCTGGCCGCCCTGTGTGGATTCTACCAGCAATGCAGGCTTGTGGAACCACTGCCCTCCCACAGCTCACCTTCCTGCACAGCAACGTCCATGGGGCTGGCGGTGGCACTCTGCAGCAGCTCCTGGTAGGACTGGGCTGACTGGTCAAAGAGCTGCACCAGCAGAGCGCACGTCTTCTCATACTCACACCGGCCAATGGTGGAGAGCTGATCCAGCTGCTGCTGCACGAGGCCGGTGTCATCCAGTGGGTCCTCCAAACCATCCCTGTGCAGCAAGAGAGCAGCTCAGATGAGGACTGAGAAGGCAGCGATGGCCCGAGCTGGAACACGAGCTGATGGAGGTGCTTTCCCTGGGCACACACTGCAGTGAGTGATGCCCGTGTCGTGATGGAGAGCTGCACAGGCTGATGTAATAACCTGAACACTGCTGCAGCCATTTATCAGGAAAACACGAGTGGTTCAGGTGGAAGGGCCCCGAGGAGCTGGGATGAGTAAGCTCTCCTTACATCCTTATGGTTACATATGGTTAGTGTAGCTCCAAGAACAAGTTCTCTGCCCGGCTGTCTTTATTACACAAAGCTTCTCATCTCTCTTGATGTTTCAGCTTCCTTCTCCTCTAACTGCATTAACCTCAGCACTACACTGCACTGTGAATACCACAATTAAATAAACCTGTGCTTCGTTGATATCTCAAAAGGGAGAAGCTGATCGGACTTCCCCTCAGAGAGGCATTCAAAGATCATTTTCCTGCACCTGACATACAAACACAAGGTGGAACTCATCCCAGGCAAACCAAGGCACTGCAGCAAGGCCCTCCTGGCTGCCTTCACATGCCAAGTAAAAGGGGCACTTTCAGGCACGATTTGTGCCATCCTGCAGCAGATTAAAAACGAAGTGAATCACACTTTGTATGCTTATCCCTCTCTGTTAGGATGGGACTCCAGAGTGCAAGCGGCATCCTGCAAGTGGGTAACACCGGGTAAGACAGCACCTCTGGAACCACCCGGGTCAGCCTCAAACATCTGAGACTGACTGAGGTCTAAAGGAACAAAAAAAGCTTAGAAAATGCATGTTTTCTTTTGTATAATAGGCAGAATGTGAGATTAAAGTAAGCTTCCCTGAAAAACCCCTTGGTGACCCACAGGACTGCCTGCAGCCACAGCTGTCCTAACAGGGAACTGAGGACAGAACCCCTCGAGCCTCCTGTGCCAGATCCCGGCGCCTGCGGCAGCAGTGCTGCCATCTCCCTGCTCTTCATACCTCAGTATGATGTGCACAGATTCCAGCCTGGACGTGATGTATGCCTTTGTGACTTCTGGTGTGTACGTTTCCAGCATGTGAGGCTCAGTGGCTTTCACGTAGGGCACCGACGCTGCCAGCCGCTGCCACAAGCTCAGCAGGTAGTGAACGCTGTTAGGTGCGAACTCCCAGTGCTGAGGAGGCAGCAGAAAGGAAAGGAAATCAGTGAGCTGTGATCATTTCATCCGCTTGTTTTGACCCAGGCAGCACACAAAGTGCAGGTGGATGCACCTCGTACCTGCAGGCTGGTCACGGTGAAGTTGGCAATGAGCCGGATGACCTCGGGGTAGTTCTCCACCTTCACCAGCTCCCCCAGCTGGTAATTGCTTTTCAATCGGGCCAGCAGTCGGCAGAACTCGTGGTAGTTGTTTGGGTCTGATAAACTCTGAGGGGAGAAAAGAGAGGGGAACTGAGAAACAGCACTGCTCAGCAGCAGCAAGAGGCAGGGATGGAACAGCATGGGAAGAGAGCAGCAAAACGCCGCAGCCCCCTCCCCAGTGCCAAAGGTGAGATGGGTGCATCAGAAAGCATTTGTGGCGAAGAAACTCGAAGCAGAGAAGCAGAAATCCCACTGCCTGCCCCCCAACGCTCACCTGGGGGTTTTCCAGTATTCGCTTGACTCCATCAACGAGATGAGACAGGAACTTTGCTCGCTCTGCATTGTTGAAGAGGGATCTGCGTACAGAGGCAATCTGCACCAAGCAGGACAAAACCTGAACGGGCAGAAAGTGAGCAGAGAGGGAGGGATCAGAACACCAAAGGAGCAGTGAAGTCATTCTCAACCCAAAGCCCTGAAATTTCACTCAGAATAGATTCCAAAGGTGCAGCTGCAGCAGCGAATGCCCAGTGACTGAACGGGGCTACGGACAGCAGAGCAGTGGCACCAAAACCAAGTGTGAGGGCCTGCTGGGACCCGCGACCGACAGCAAGCCTGGAGGAGCCCTGCAAACACCTCCTGGTAGTGCAGTCTGTAAGGAGCACAAACACCCAACTTACCAGAGGAGAAAACGAAGGAGGGATGGAATGATAAAGATCAAAGAACAGCTGAAGGGTCGAAGAATCCAAGAATGCTGAAACAGAACAGAGCATTTATTGCCAACAGCTCCAGCTGCTGCTCTGCAGCAACCTAAAGCACCCCTGCCCAGGCCGAGCCGAGCTGCAGGCCTCGCACAGGGCTGCACCCCGAGGAACAGCCCAGGGATTCTGCATCTCTACATAACTCGCTTTCTGGCTCTTCCAGAAATAAAGCAGCTGCTACACGGCGCTGTGACAAAGCTCCAGGGCCACGTCTTAAGAAAGCAGCCTGTAGGACTGCCTGCAAAAGGCCTGGTGAGAAAAGGAAGGGTGGCAAGAACAGGCGACGAGCTATTTATTAGTTACAGCCTCTTTTTTTCCCTTCTTTTTCCTCCTAAACTATTTCTCTTTCTTGAATTGGCCTCTATGTCTGGGAGAAGGCTTGACCAAGTCACCCAGACTTCCAGCTGGTCGCTTCCATCCAGGCCTCTTCCCCAGCAGGATTACCTGATCTCCAACTGGTTGGGATCTGCACAGTGCAAAGATCATCTGAGGACTCATCCGTCGACGTGCCAATGAAATCAAAGTTCAGGCAGTTATGAGTGAGCTTTAGGAGCTGCATGAGCAGACCGTGCTGGCTCTCATCGTTTAGGTTCAGGTTCTTCCCAGAAGCCTGTAAAATAGAAATAAGAAAATCAGGGTGGCAGCTGAGTCTGAGACACCCCACCTTCATGGCAGCCACACGGGTCACGTAGCAGCCAGCCCTGCTGCCCCACACTCCCACAGGCAGCATGCTACGTGCTCAGTCTTCCCATGAGGTGGGTAAACACAGGCTTCCTTTTCCACTTGGTCTGTGCTGCACAGGAGAGAAGCAGCCAGGCCTGCCAACATGCAATTATACCGTGAGACTCACGAGACACACAAGTTCTTATTAAGGCTAAACACAAGGATACTCGCTGTGCTCGACAAGCACCTGGCAGCAGGGAATCCCATCACTCCTCCTACCCTCGGATGGAAGGGAGCGCACTCACTTCTGCTGCAGATGATCTGTATCAGCCCTGCTCCAGTTCCAGCACCCCGGGACAACACACACACCCTCAAGTGACACAAAGGGCCCTGAGACATGAGGTCGTCCCACTGCAGCTTCAGTGCAGCACTCAGGTCTGGCTCCAGGGACAGGCTGGCCTCTCTCTGCTTTGTGTTACTGCTCTGTGCTCGAAACAAAACAAACCTCTTCCAGCTTAAGCCTATTGCAAATAACACATTGCAGTGTGCTGACACTGCGTGCCAAGGGCTGTGCTGACACAGTGTGCCAAGAGCTGCGGCTGGAATGTCTTCTTCACTCCCTGCACAAAGAGTCATTCTTCTGGGGCTGACTGCCTGCTATTTTATGGGTGCTGATACAAACGTGACCGCTGGTTTCTGCAGCCCAACCCATCACCAGTCACTTTCAGAAGGATCTGGGCATCCATATGAAGCCTGTCCTGCTTCAATGCCTTCCACAAACACTCTCCAACCCCCAGCTGAGCCACCTGGCCAGGTGCTTCCCGTCACAGAACTGGAGGAATCCCACTGGAATGCATCCTCACTGCATCTGCAAGAACAGCTGAACCCAGGTGCTACTGGAGCTGCTCAGGAGGGCGGGTGCACAAGGAATGAGAACCAGTAACTGTGCAGGCCGTGCTTCCTTGGGAAACCAGGGTAAGAAAAAGATCAAATCACACCCACATCCCTGCTCTGTTACTGGCAGAACGAGAGCTGCTCGTTTTAAACCACCCTTAACATAAAATCTGCTTTTCACTCTTGGTGCTGTTTGTCAGTGCTGACGCTGCTCAGCTGGAAGGATCAAAGCTGGACCAATCGAATCTCTGCAACTGCTGCACTGATAACACGAACCCAATGGAAGCTTTCCTAAAGAGCAAATTCAGAGCAGAGCCTTTAGAACGGGAGCACACATTCCAAGAGCTGCACTGGAAGGAATGTCAGCCCAGAGGCTGCTGCCCCACTCACAGCCCCCAGGAGAGACACCAAACGATGGCTTCCCACCTTACCTGCTTCAGTAAATTGCATGACAGTGTGAAAATATCAAATAAAGATGAATCTCGGAAGGAAGAGGCTATTTTCCTGTGCTTGGTCAGTGGATGAGTGGTATCAGCCTGGGCAGAGAGAAAAGCAGTGCTTAGAACTGGTGGGCAGAGGTGGAACAAGGCCAGCAGAACACACAGAGTGCTGCAGCAGCTCTGGGACACCAAGGCTTCCCTGTCCAGCATGGCACGACACCAACAGGCTGCACCAGGGGACGTGTGCTCTCTGTGCCCCCCCCTCTGCCCTCACCTCCTCCATGGATAAAGCACACTGCTGGCTTACAGCGGAACACTTCACCTACAACACTGTTCTGCTGCACCCCTGGGTTACTCTCAAGTTCGTTTAAATCTCCTCCAAAGCAGGATTGCATTGCATTGCAGGTACTTCCAACAGGATGGAATCACTGAGGAACTTGAGCACTGCTTTGTGAAGGACTCCTGAGAGCTGAATCCTACCTGAACCGCTGGGCAGTCACTTGGGCAACCACTAGCACCTATAAGGCCACTTACATCCCCTCCTGAACCTGCACAGATGGGAAGAAAACTGGAAGGAGAGTTAACCAGCAGCAGACAGCGTGGTGTATCTGTTATAAACTCCAGGTCTGGATCTCTCATCACATCAGAATAAAAGGTGACACGTGATATGGGAGGCAGATACACACAGACTGCTTCACAATGGGCAACAAAGACACCAACCCAGTGAACGCACTCTGAGCGTGGACTAACAAAGGCTTGTGGCAGCACAGGCTGCGTCGCTTTGTGCTCCATCCGAGCACGGGATGAGTTACGTGATGGGCAGTCAGTTCTCATGGCACAGAGCAATAAGGCTTCCCAAAGGGATCACAGATCCCACATACTCCTGTGCTGGCAGCTAACAGCTTCCCTTTCCTTCAGCACGAGGCCCCGTGGTGTAACTAAGTGAACTCCTGTAGCACAGCAGGCACGCAGCACCTCCAGGCAAGCCTGTGCAGCTCTTCAGGATGAAAACTGACACCCCTACACGCTCCTAAGCACTCCATTGTTTGTGCTGCGAGCCTGCAGAACACCAGCTTCAGCCAACAGAGCTCGAGCAAACTCTGCTGTTGCACAACATCAATGAAGTTTCAATAGTTACCAGCAAAAGCTTGAGGACAAGGTGGGACTTTTTTTTGCTTGTTTGTTTGCTGTATGTGACCCCACCGAGGGGTGGGAATGTCGACTGAAGGATTATTTGGCAAGCAGTGGCACTTCCAGACGTTCCAGGGTGAGTCAGTGGACGCAGGGCTGGCATGGAGCACAGCACTGAACAGCAGACTGTGGCAGATTCAATATGTGAGGTTTTAGGAAGGGAGTTCTGAGGGAAGGCTTTGACTTCCTCGGGTTTTTTGTTTGTTTTTACATCAGTCTGTAGTGTGTGGAAGTGGAACAGGTGCCAGGCCCTGTGCTGAGCACTGCTGTGAGCACAAGTGCAGCCCTGCATGGATGCTGACTGCTGGAGGCAGGCAGAGCCCCCCCATCCCTGATGGGTGGAGGTGAAGCACCTTCCCTCCTTGCAGATGAGGTCACTGGGCAGAGTTTGGGCAAGGAAACTGCCACAGGAATGATGTGGCATGAGGCAGGAGGAGAGCTACTGACCTGGCCAGGCTTAAGAAAGTGAATTTGGGTCTGAAATGGATGCAGGTGCTGCTCAGGTTACAGCGAAGGGCTCGGGAAGCTCAGGGTGCTGAACTTCAGTTGGTGCTTTGGCCTGGCCAGGATGACACCTCCCCCAACACTGCTGCTCCTGGCAACTGCCATCATCTTTCAAACCCCACCAAGGATCGACCCATCCTGGTGCTGGGATTAGTCCATTTATTAGCAGAAGTTACAAGCTTCCTCAGTAAGGCACTAAAATCAGCAAACCCAGTAACTTCTGTGGGCAGTGGAGGCCACCAATGGTGCTAAAGTCTGTGCCACTGGTCAGGGAGGTGATGTAAGACAGCACCAAGCAAAGCCACAGTGCTCGTTAAGCCCAATGAACCTGAACTGCTTGGGAAGGTGCCAAAGTTCAGCACGGAGTGGGCAGGATGCTTTAACAGCTCCACAGTCTGACAGAGCCTCTTTGTTTTGCCTCCCTGCTCGATACCTCCTGGCACGAGAACTGAGCTGTAGCAGTGCACAGGGCTGACTGGTGGAGGTGGCACTGATGTCCTGATGCTCTGCTGGGTAGGTTAGACTCATTGTGTAGCACTGCTCCTCCTTTCTGATCTCAGAAGGTTACATGAAGTATGAGAGAAGATGGAAGATGCCAGTGAAACAAGGCGGCTCCTCAGGCCAGGAGGAAGCAGCATTTTAGCACACAGGGATGGGACTGTGTAAAAACAAACAAGGAAAAAAGAATCCCACCCACTACACAACGACCCCCACACCAAAAAGGAAAACAACCCACAGAAAACACAACCAAAAAAACCCCACAAGGCACAGACACAGCAGGACACAACAATATGAATGAGAAAATTGGACACTTACTTCACTGAGGAAGGCTGTAGCACTTACTTGATTAATTTCATTAGTTAGTTGGGACAGGATTGTCACTCCTATGATGCAGTGCTCTACACTATCCTGAGGAAGGAGGGGACAGGGAAAGGAGTTATTGCTGGGCTGCCTTCAGGAAACACCACTGCTAGGCTCAGATCTGCCTGCTGGGAAGATTTCTAGGCATCCTCCTCCACAGCTGCTTCATCCCTGCAGGATTCTGACTGGGAAGAAGCCTGGCAGCAACACCAGATGAGAAGCTGTGGAATCCTGGATCTTATTAACAATGCGGAGGTTTAATGAAGAGTTTGGTCATGTGGGCTAATAAATAACAGCCCCTTTTATTTAACAGCTTAATCCCCATGTTTGTTTCACACCCCAGCCCTGAGAAGACTGGGGGTGCTGATGGCTCATTTTTACATCGGTCTCCTTGGTTTTAACAGCAGCTGAGCAGGCATTGCTGCAAGACGAGGATGGCTCCGAAGCTGTCAGATGGAAACTCTGGGAAAGGAGCCCTTCTTTCTGAGCTGCAGACCTGGAATAACACGAGCAGCCCCACGGCTGACAGCACAGCCCATCTCCCAGGGAAGGGAGCCCATTCTTCACAGCCTTTTTGGCCTCTGCTTCCACTGCAACTGCCAACAGGGGCCCCGTTTGAAACGAGCCTGCTATGGATACCTCCTCACTAGGAACAGCAACCCACGCAGCAAAGGGCTCCAGAGAATGACCTGCACTGCTCCTGTGCCCCAGTTTCTGTCCTGTAGCTGATATAAATGATGCTTCCTTCCCTAGCTCCACCTTGGCTGGCACATCCTGCTCAAACTGCCCTGATCTCTTCCAACTTCCAACACCAAACTCACCTGCAACACAAATTTGGGCACGTTTAGGTCTGGGACTTCACCACCTCTTTATGGAGCCACCTCCCGCCCACAAGCTCAGTAGTTACATGCTGTCTATACAGAAGCCACTGGAAAACCTCCCCCTGCACCAAGACTGAATGAGCACAGCTGGCAGAGCAGGTCGATTTTTAGCTTTCAAGGCTTGGAGTCACTGCTCAGCCAACAAGTGCAAGTCTAGTGAAGGACCAAACAGAGCCATACACGGCAATGCAGAGACCCCAAATCCCACAGGATGTGCATTCCTCTGAAATCCTCACCTGCAAGAACCTTGTGACGTCTGTGATCACGTTCCTGAAGACATATTCATCCTTCTGACAGTCAAACCAGCCCAGCTTAGTGATCCTGGCATACAGCTGGATCAGTGCTTGCGTGACAAACGTGGCCAGCTTCGGCCTGGTGGCAAGGTAGTTGAGCACATAGTTTCCTGCAACACAGAGAAGAGGTTTCTGCAGACAGGAACGCCGCAGCTGAGCTGAGCTGGTAATGCTGTGTTAGGAGAAAAGCATCTCTGTGAAAGCAGCTAAAAAAAAACAGTGCTAAGATGAGCACAGCAGTGGGCTGGACAGAAGTGCTGATTTCATTGCGCCTTTAAGGCAGTGACAGACAGGGGTGAGCTCCCTCCCAGAGCTAACTTGCTCTGTGCCACCAGACCAAATCCCACCCTCTGTATGCACGTGTGGAGAGGGAGAAAAGCTGGGAGGGTTTCTAAGACCTCTCCTGAGGGAAGCTCGTTTATTGCATCACTTCTACAAACAAAAGCAGGCTCAGAGCCCTTCCCTGGAGGAGAGGAAGCACCAGCCACCCTCCAGGGAACAGCGCTGTGACAGAATGGCTGCTCCCTCAGGAAACACTGCCTGCTATTTCAGAGACCCAGAAGGGATCTCAGTTTGGAAAGCACGCCCTCAGAAGGGGAAGCACCACGTTGTATTTTATCTTCCAAAGGGAACATATCAAAGATTCATCCACCAGCCACAGAGCCATCAACCCCCTCCAGCTCTGCATCCTCAGCCCGGAGCTCCACCAGCAAACAAGGCAGCAGGAGGCTCCATGGAAGGGAGCTGCTTCTTTGCACTCTGTACCTCAGGACGTTCAGAGTAACACACAGGAGGCTGCAAAAGGCCTCCCACTGGTGGATGAAAGGTGCACAACCACCTCCCACATCCACCTGGTCAGCAAAACCAGGCCCTGGACTTACGGATATCGATCCTCTGCTCCAAGGGCAGCGGGTTGTTTGTGCGTGACACGAGCTTGGTAAGGCATGTAGCTGCCAGCAGCTGGGAGTAGGACGACTGTGAAGAAAAACGAGGCATTACTGCACATTTCAGAGCGAGAACACCAAGCAGCAGTGCTGGATGCTAAGCTGGGGACTTGAGTTTCAGATCTGAACCTCTGTGCACACACCGTTCCCCCCCGCTGCCATTATAACACCTCCCACTTAGAGCCTGGCACAGCTGGGTGGCAGCCTGCAAAGAACGCAGCAAAGCCCACCAGGCATCAGAAGTGACAACCAGTGTTGTCAGCCAATGCTGCTGCAGTGCTGCCACCAGCGTGCCAGTGCTTCCTTTGGCAGAGGATGCCTACAAGCTGAGCCAGACACACGGGCACACCGGGTGTGCAGGACAAGCACTGCACAGCAGAGCCCGGGGCCAGCAGCCCCATCCGCACCCAAAGGCTGGGGGACGCTGGGGTGTTTTGCTTTACATACACTCCCTCTTTCTAGAAGCAGCTGGCACTTGCTCAGGCAGTCGGGGCTGTTGGTGAACTCAACCAGGGCCTTCTCTGCCTGCAGCCGTGTCGCAGTGTCTGTGGTCTCATAGAGCTGCTTGCACAGGTTCTCTAGCTGGGCTAGGCTCTGGAACAGAGAGAAAAACAGGTGAGAAATGAGGTTTTGCAGTTTACTTCCAGCCTGAAAGCACCGTCACAGCTGTTCCTGGGCCGAGCAGCAGCAACCCCCATCTCTGCTTGGAGGGAATCCCCCTTTGCAGGGCAGTGTAACAACCTCAGCACACCAGGGTGCTGGAAGGACCTACATGAAACCTCCAGCACTACACGCCAGGACTGCAAAGAAGAGAGCAAAGGATGCAGTGGGTGCCTCTGAGTGCACTGAAGGGAAACAGAAGCACCAAGCAGACTGTGTGCTCCAACAGCTGGAGCATTCCCTGTGATCCAGGCAGGTCGTTTCCTCCCAAGGTGTCCTGGTTAAAAAGCAGCTCCGTGGATGGATACCAATATTCCCCCAGGTTCCTCCTGCTGACTGACAAGCAGGTATTTCCCACTGCTGTAGGGCTCCTCTCTGGGTTTCCAGGAGGAGACCATCACAAACGAAGCACAGAAGGACTGCATCAGCTGCTTACCTGATTCCTGGAGACATCCTCATGCACACAGCCCAGCACTGCTTGTCACAACTGCAGCAGCCCCACACCAAGCCACTGAAGCTCTGGATGCTGCCAAGGCCATCACCAGATGGGACAGCATCACAAGAGACCCAAGGAGGGACCCTGGTTGCCCTGTCCCAGGTAATGAGTACATCTGCTGGACAGGTCATGCAGATGGGGCCCTCTGCACTGAGACTAGCAGGAATGCAGCCCAGCAGCCTGCTTTGTTACCCAGCTAAGGAGGCAGGGCAGGAACTCAAGCCCAGGAGATGAGTGCTGCGAACAGCCTCACTGCTTTCTGGCAAACCCGTGGCTGGCAGAGGGCTCCCCAGGCACTGCCCCATAAGGATCTGCTGCCCGTAGATGCAAAGGGCTCCAGAGAGCGTGCGACACCTCTGCAAAGAAGCACCTGTCTTTCTAAGAGCTCTTTCTGCCCAGCGTTACACCCCTGCATGAATCCCTCGAGCTCAGGCACAGCTTCCCCACAACAGCCCTCACAGCTCCGACAGACCGCAGCTCTCGCTGCTGCGGGGGCTCAGCGGCACTGCCCAATGGCTTCTTCCAGCCCGGCTGTGACCAGCCCCCTTTGTTGGTGCAGAGCGTGGGACCACAGCCAGCCCACGTGCAGAACCCACTGCGTTAACCCCATCAGAGCCACAAACACCCCCAGGGCTCCAGCAGATCAGCTCCTCAGCACCCAGGAGACGGGGCCAAGCCACCATTGGGGGATGCTGCAGCATCACAGCACGCCTTTCAGGTGAAAAATGGCAGATGTGGGAGAGCTGCTCCCAGTTATCCAGGAGCAGGAATCCAGCAGCTCCATGGAGAGCCCACGGCCACGTCAGCTGCTCACACCCCTAACATCCTGCTGTGCTGCGTGAGCCATCCTGAGCAGCCCAGCCCATCCAGCTCTGTGTGAGCCATCCTGAGCAGCCCAGCCCGTCCTCCAGCTGTCCCCACTCTCTGCTTCTTTCTCACGCTGTCCCCAAAAGCACAGCCGCAGAGAGACAGCAAAGCCTGGGAGGGCAACACCAAGAGCAAGGCAGGCTCCACACGTGGAGCTTTCCTACTGGTAAGCTACAATCCTCCTCACCAAAGGGCAGCAATCAAGCCAGCCTCACTCCTGCGTGGTGAGCTGGGGCAGGCAGCAGGCAGGGAGCACTTCAGCAGTGCCTCTCCTTCAGGCAAGATAAAAAGGTCCCACTCAGCGTAACGACCATGCAGAGTGAGGGCCCTGCGGGCTCCAGATAAGCACCAAAGCATGAGACAGCACAGCATTGAAACATGGGGGTGCTTCGGCACATGTGGGCTTTGCTGGGGGTCAGAAAGGTGAGCTGAAGGGCAAACGGCACCGAGGGCAACTCAGGCTGACCGACATCGGCGCCCTCTGCTCCTCTGGGAGCAAGCGGCTGTGAGAACATCACTGACAAAGCTCCTGCAAGGCAGCTGAGAAGGGCAGCTCCTGGTGCGAGGGCATGCAGAGGAGCAGGCCCAGCTGCTGGGGATGCAGGACAGGCTGCTGGGACAGCAGCGGCAGGAGAAGCGCTGAGTCACAGCAGGCAGCCCCCAAAGCTCCCTGCTGCCTTTGGCGCAGCTCTGCAAGGCCGGGGTCTGGGGGCTCTGCTGGTACAGCCAGAGCTCCTGCAGCAGCCCCAGCCCTTCAGGCCATGCTCTCTCACACACTGCATGCTGTACCGAGGCTAAATGACAAGCTGGAGCCCCAGCCAGCCCCCACACAGCAGCACTGAGCTCAACTGTGTGCTTAAAACCTGTGCCCATATCACCGCCCTGCTGAGACTGCTCAGCTCAGAGCTCAGCCATCACCCGACCCCTCCTCACACACACACACTTCTCGCCCTCCAGAAGTCCGAACCCAAACAGCATCGATGCCTCTTCCTTCCATCAGGTGTGGCAACAACTCCCAGCAATGGAGATCTGCACCCCATCTCCGGGCTCTTCCCATCCAGCCGCCTCGCCACGAAGGCCCCTCTCCCCGTGTTCCCCCACTTGTGACGACAGCTGCCTCTTTCTCAACACACCCAGCTCAGCAGCCCGCGCTGGAAGGCTCGTTCTGCAGCTCCTGGCTTGGTTTTGCATCTCTTCTCACCCCGAGCACAACAAAGCTGGGGATCTGCTGCAAACAGCAACCCCATCCCTGGGAAGGACCCACGCTGGGGACCTTCAATACCTGTGAGGGCCGGGCTGTCCCTGCACACAGCAGCCCCTGGTGAGACCTCGGATGCCTGCCTGCTCAGAGCAGCCGTGAAGCTGAGAGAGCAGAAGAAAAGCAACCCATCCATCTTATTTATACCACGAGCTGCAAATAAAACTCATCACCGCGCCGGGCTCTCCCCACGGTGAAGATAAACAACGTGTGATCATCTTTAACATGATAACCACCACAGGAACGCAACAGCTCCCTAAAGAGGAGCCCGGGGCTGGCTGTGGAATTGATCCCATATTACACGGTTGCTTAAGCAACGCTCTTTACATCCAGGGGTTGCAGGGAGCTGCAGGCAGGTTCAGTTGAACAGGGTTTGTCTCCAGCAGGCTGGCAGTTCCCATCTCAGGCCGCTGAGGAAGGCGGGCTGTGCCTGGCGTGCCCAAGATGGCAGAGGCAGGGATGGAGCAGCGAGCACAGCGAGCTCACAGAGCCTGACAAAGCACCGGGCTTCTCCACAGCCACCAAGCCTTGCCTGGTGGGTCCGACCTGGAGGATGTGCACGGCTGAGCTGCTCAGACCTGCTGCCCCGAGCCATTCCCTCCTCCTGCCTTCTGCCTCCCTGAGCCGCAGGTCTGCCCTGTGCCCCAGCTGCGCCCCGAGCACACCCAGCCATTCTCACATCCCAACTGAATCCCCCCCACGTCACCATCAGGGGCAGCCCCTGCACGTGCCCGGGAAGCAGAGGGCAGGCAATGAGGGCAGGCAATGAGCCTGCAGCTCCTCCCTGCACACAGCAGGCACAGCAAGCAGTGACCCGTGTGCCCCCTGCCACAGCTGCTGTGTGTGTGTGGGACCCCAAGGGGCAGGCAGTACCTGGGCTGGGAGGATGCTGATGCTGACTTGGAATCACTGCTTTACCAGCACACAGCAGCACTCAGAGGGCCGTGCTGACACTCAGAACAGCTCAGCTCACTTCAGCCACTCCAACCAAGGACAAAAAAGCCTTTAAACGGAACAATTCAAGCCCTAACCACCAAGGAGCACAGCAGTGCATCTCCTGAGCGCCCAGCACTGCGGAACCCAGCCCTCGTGGCTCACCGCCCCCATCTGTTAAGGGAATCTCAACTACGAATTGCCCGTTCCCATTTATCCTGCTAACAGCAGAGAGAGAAAACTTACTTCTGTCCTTCCAGCATATCTCAGTTATTTATTGCAGCAGCACTTCCAGGCATCTCCCAGGGCATCAAGGAGGAAAGAATGAGAGCTCTTACAGATGAATGGTCTTCAAGTTGAGCTGAAGGGGGCTTCCTTCAGGCTCAGCCCTGCTACCTCACTGCGCAGCTCCACGGCAGCCCCTCAGATCAGTGCAGAACCCCCTGCAAGTCAGCACTGCCAACACAGCACCTCCTGCACTGCCCACAAGGATGGCTTCTACCCCACAGAGCCTAAAGACGAGGAGCTGACATCCTCAGAGACTGGAGAAGCCGCTGAGACATGGCACAGACCTCCAGCATCCCAGCGGGGTGCAAACAAGCCCTGCTGCTCCATCGCACCACGGCTGGCTCCGGCAGGACAGCGAGGCGCCCCGCTGCACGGCCCAGAGGAAAGGTGAGCTATCGCCACACGGAGCACACGGGAGGAGCAGCCCCGAAGCTAACTGCACCTCAGGGGCTGCTGGCTGAAGCGCCAGAGAAGCCGCTGCAGTTCTGCTCCCTGCAGGATGCAGAGCGGAGGCACAGCTGTGCAGCTGCGCATCCCAGCGATGCTGCAGGAGCTGCGCTGAGAGCCGCCCGGCGCTGCAGCCCAAATCCACGTCTGAGAGCAGCTGAGGGGCTGGTCCTGCCCCAGGAAAAGCTCCCACCCAGCAGGAGGACCCAGCAAGGAGAACAGCAGCCCAGCGCAGCACGCAGGTGCTCCTTCCATGTGGGAGCAAAGCGAGAGGCTGAGCAGCAGCAACACCTCTGTATGGGAGAATGAGTCACTGCCATCCCTACCTTCTTATTTACGTGCCACGTTGATGTGCAGCTTCAGAAACGGCACCGTTCTCACCTCTCTTTCTGAGGGCTGAATGTTCCCCGTGCACCTGAAGGCTCCAACTGGGCAAAGGCTGGCCGTAGGAAACAGCAGACAATGCACACAGCAGCAGCACAGCAATGAACACGGAGAGGGAGCAGAGGGAGCTGAGGGCCCTGGAGGCAGCAGAACCCTCCACGGAAAGCAAGCCTGAGAACTGAGTGTGTTTTCCACCACGAGAAGCTCTAAAGCTCCTCCAGCACTGCTCCAACCCGGCCAAAGCACTGCAGGTTACCTTCAGTGCCTGCTGGAGCCACAGCCACGTCTGCTGCTGCAAGGGAAACTGCAGAACGAGTACTTCCCAGCACCACGGCCTTGGACTCTCATCCTGTAATCGGTGCACTCACAAACACCGCAGGGCTGGCGCTACGAGGGCACGGAGCTCCCCAGAGCAGCTGGGGGGCAGCGTGTGGATGGTGCAGAATCACAGCCCTGCTGCATGCGAGTGCAGCAAACAGCAGCACAGCTCGGCTGCGAGCAGCGCCTGCTCGCTCTGCACGGCCCAAGGGAGCCCGCATGCCGTGCTGCTTTGCTGGGGGCATCTGGCATTCTGCTTGGCTGCACCTGGCTGAGGATGCACCCAGAGCTGCAGCAGCACTGCTGCTGTGCAAGGCAGGCGCCGAAGCTGCATGGGAAGCTGACAGATTGCAGTGCTTACTCTTACACTCTTACAACTGAGCCACACAGCCGCACCACCAGAACGGCGCTGAGCTCTTACTACCAGAAACACCTCCTCAAAGCACAAAGGTAAAGTCACCAGCAAAAATGCAACTGTGAGTAGCACAGCTGTAGCAAAGATGCAACTTCACCTGTTGCAGCAGACCCGAGCCCTGCAGGCTCCTCAAAACCAGCTGCGCTGCCCACCCGGAGGGCAAGGAGGTGCTGCCAGCACTAGCAGAGTTGCTCTGCTTCCCAGCCCCGACCCAACACTGCTTGCTGTTACTTTGCTGCCTCAGTGCTGAGCATCCAGGCAGCGCAGTTAAAAAAAAGCCTCATTTGCACCAGAAGTGCTGCCAGCTCTATTCTTAGTGCAGGCAGCGCTGCGCCCTCCCCGGGCCCACCGCGCTCCCTCGGGCTATTCTGAGACAAATCCAAGCCCTCGATGAGAGCAACGAGGCGCACAGGAGGCAAAGCCTTGAACTACAACAAAGTATTCCAAGCAGGGTGCAGCCGGGCCTAGCTGCGCCTCTGGTGCACCAAGCAGGTGCAGGGTTACAGGGAGAGCAAATGAGAACAGGCAGCGCGGGCCCCAGGGCTCCCTCTGGAGGGAGCTGAGTGCTGGGGGCTCCTAAAGCCAGACTGGATTTCGTGTTGGAGCCCAAATGTCTTCTAAAACACAGAAACACGGAGCACGAAGGTCCCGGCGGGGATGGAAGCACCACCCCAGGACACCTCGGGAAGCACGGGCAGGGAGATGCTTGCTGAGCACGGAGCCCTGCAGCACACTCAGAGCCCTCCGAGCCCTCCCACTGCCCCCTCTGAGCACACCCAGCGCCCCCAGCCCCTGCAGGGCACTGCCACACGTGGGGCCAGGCCCAAACAGAGCCCATCCCAGCAGAAATAAGGTTTCCTTTGCAACGGCTCTGAGATGAGAGGAGCAACCCCTGCGTGCTGCCACCCTGCTGCAAAGCAGGGCACGGCCAGGGGAGCCAGCACACAAACGTCCAAACTGAGCCCACAGTCACAACACAGAGCCAAAAAACCCCAAAAGATGCAATTTCCTTTCAGATCCCACGTTCTTCTATAGGAGCACCAGCTCAGCACCTCTCCTCTTGCATCTCATTCCTCCCAGCTCAGAGCCAGGTCACCACCAGCAGGCAAGAGCAACTGACACAGAAGTGACAGTGGCTCTTATGTGGTACCATCACTTGTTGGAGCTCCAGCAGACAGCATCCTCTACACTCAGAGCCACAGGTTTAATCACCACCCTCCAACAGGGGCATCCCCTCTCAGTAAGCACATCCCAGTTCAGTGCAACAGCACGGAGAACACCCAAGCATAAGGAAAGCGGAAAGAAAGCAAAGATGAACAAATCTGCGTTGTGGGACGGAGGAGTAGGGCTGGGTTTGCCCACAGAGCGGCTGCGAATGGAACTCTCCCTGCTCTCTGAGAACAAGTTTAGGCAATGCTTCCAAGCCTCGGATCAGACAGCAGCGTGCATCCAGCAGGCACCGTGAGCTTGCTGCTGGAGGGACAAGCCCGTGTGCAGCAATCCTCCGCTTGGAGGAGGCCGGGCCCTGCAGCCACGCTGCCCGATTCGCACTGCTGCTGCCTCAGCATCACCACGGCTCTGGTGGCAGACACTGAGCAGCCTCCTCCTGCAGCGCTGCTCAGCGGGAGCACGGCACCCAGCTGCAGCCACACGGCATCACAGCTCCGCCTGCATCGCCTCCGGTTCCTAAAGCCCCATGAGGCTGTGACATCTCCCTCACCACGGCTCTAAAAGCTCACCTTCCTGCTCACTGCTCCACAAATAACCCCTGTGATGGCTCTGCGTGCCCACCAGGCACCGCAACCCTAACGCCCAACAGTGCAATTCAACCCCAGACTGCCAGCACTCAACACCCAAAGCAAAGTTCTCACAGACCCTGGGAACTCCACACAGCTCCCAGCAGCCAGCGTTTATTGGCAGCGCCAGCCCCTATTAAAACAAGGCCAACTCCCACAGCATGTGCCACCGAAACAGCTCTCCCCATTATTCACACTGGCAGCCAACATCTCCCCATGGCACGGGATAACTCAGTGGCTGCTCTGCTCAATGCACGCTGTGTTTGATGCGGGAGCTGTGCAGCTTAGCTCAGCTCGGAGAATCGTTAAGGGTGCAACAGAGCATTGAGTTCGTCAGACCCAACCACGCCGAGCAGGCTGGAGCGTGAGGAGACGGGAAGATCTCTCACCCCAAACTCAATCTATTCATACAAAGCACCGCTTCCTCCACGCGCAACACATCCAGAGCCAGTTTGGAAGGGAACCCCTGTGCCGAAAGGAACTACACGAGGCTTTCCAGAGCTGCTGCTGGATGCTGCACCTGGAGCAGAGAGAAGAAAGAGACCATCAACAGCGTGCAAAGCGCACGCAGCCGGAACGCCGAGCAACTCCTCCAGCTCTGTTCGCCCTGCAGGAACCGCACCGGGCTGCAGCTGCCCCAACCGTATTTGCAAATCAGCCCTCCGAGTGGAACATCCCCACATCGCAGCCGTTAAACTTTAACTCACGGAGCCGAACGCGGCCATCGCGACCCCGTTTGGACGCCTCCAACTTCCACTTGCTCAATGCAATATTTAACAAAGAAAAGCAAAGCGGGAGGCAGGATTTAAAGCGACAACAGCAGCTCTTTCTGCAGCGCCTGGCGCTGAGCTCACCAGCTTTAAGGGCACGGCACCCAAACTCGGCCTTTCTTCAGCAAACCGGGAGCGTGGCTGCTGAACAACGCAGCCATCCCTGAGACCACCCGCGGGAGATCCACACGCAACCTGCGGGCCGCGTTCCGGCTGACCGCGCTGCTCGCCCTGCCGGCGGTTCCCCTCCGCGGGAAGGATCGATTTCTGCCCGAGCTGCACGCATAACGCGGCCCCAGCAGCGGCGAGGCCAGGCCGCGGGCATCGTGCAGGAGCTCTGCCCCACCGCACCGCCCCGCGGCCGCGGCCGGGGATTCGGGACCCTCAGGGCCCACCGCCAGCCCTCAGCCCCAGGCCCCGCCGCGGCCTACCGAGGCGCACCGCCGCCCGCCGAGAGCAGGCCGCGCTAGGCCGCAGCCGGCCCGGGGCCCGTCCTTGGAGCCTCCCGAGGCCCAGGAGGGCTGCGAGGAGCCTCCCCGAGCCCTCCGGCCCGCCGCGGCCCCCCCTCACCTGCACATGATCCGCCATTTTGCTCCATTCATGCTCCGCTCCCTCCGCCTCCGCCGGGCCCGGCACGCGCCCGCCTCCGCCCCCCCACCCCTTCCTCAGCCACCAGCGCCGCCGCCTCAATGCGCGTGCGCGGCGCGCCCTCCAGCCTTTCTGCGCCTGCGCCGTTCCCGCCCACCCATTTGACCACGCCCACTCGCTCAGGCCACGCCCATCCGCCTCCGCCCCGCGGAGCGCAACGGGAACAGCGCGGCGCCCGCTGCGGCCGAGTGACGTCACGACGCCGGCGGCGCCGCGGAGGGAGGGGCGCACTTTGTTGACATCGCTCTTAAAGGGGCCGCGCACCCTCCGTGTCCCCGTGCGCTGCTCCCGTGCTCTCCGTGCCCCCGCCGCCCCCGCCGCCCCCGCC
>JACDJE010000595.1:227641-244635 GCA_016647715.1 Pavo muticus | reverse complement strand
TGGGGGTCGGATCTGCGCACTGCTTCCCTTGACTCTGCAGAGGTCAAGCACAGCGTGTTGTCGCCCCATCACCAGGGCTGGGAGCACACTGTGTTTCATTGCTGTTTGCTTTCAGTACGAGCAGAGAGGCCCCACATCCTCGAGCAATGTGCTCACCCCATTCCCATCGCCAAGTCACGGGCATGGCCATGCTGTAGGGGCACAGTGGTCGCACAGAGCCCCGCTGCTCCCTCCAGCCCATCCATCACATATGGCCGTGTTTTGCAGCCCCCCCTCTGAAGCTGCTGTCCGCAGAGGACACAGCGGCACTGGGAAGAGGTGGAAGGATGCACGGGGCTGGGGGGAGGCGATGGGACGCTCCCCATCTCGGGAGCAGTGCATGGTTTCCAAAGGGCTGAGCGTGATGGGAATGGTGGCCCTTCCCACCGCAAAGGCTGCTCCCTAATCTCCCAGGTATGGGGACGGGGTCAGCCCGTCCTCCTGCAGTGGGATGCAGGCCGATGGACGGGGTTGGAGAGGGAGCACTGGGTACGAAGCCCTCCCCTTCCAGCCCCCCCTCACCTCTCTCTGCCCTCATCTCTCCCCCCATCTCCCCACGCCCAGATGAGACCCTCCGCTCGCTGGCCGCTCCCCCGTCCCCCCCCGGGCAGGACCTGCAGGGCTGGCGGGTGCCGGTGGACTGCGTGCGTGCCAACGAGCTGTGTGCAGCCGAGGGCAGCTGCAGCTCCCGGTACCGCACCCTGCGGCAGTGCCTGGCGGGACGCGACCGCAACACCATGCTGGCCAACAAGGAGTGCCAGGCGGCCCTGGAGGTGCTGCAGGAGAGCCCGCTGTACGACTGCCGTTGCAAGAGGGGCATGAAAAAGGAGCTTCAGTGCCTTCAGATCTACTGGAGTATACACCTCGGGCTGGCCGAAGGTATGGGATGTTGGGCGCGGGGTGATGCCGTTTGCATGGGGTTGCATGGGGAGCGCGCTTGGAGGGTGCTGATGGGGGAGGATGTGAGGATGCTCCTCCCTCATTCCACCCTACAAATGGTTGGGGACCCTTGTCTGCTGCCTGGAACGAGGGCAGCTGCTCCAGATCTCGCTTGCCATAAATGCTGGAGGAAATGAGGCTTTTTCTCATGGACTGGGGCAATCCCTGTGTCTGCCATTTCCATTTTAAAGCACCCTGAGTTCTGCAGAGGTAAAGGGCAGGTAAGGGTTTCCTGAGATCATTTCCCCTTTCCCTGCTGCTCACCCTTCCCAGTGAGCCCAGCACTGGGACTGAGGTCTTTGCAGCACCGCGGGGTCCATGGGATCCCCCCTGGGTGAAGAGGTGCCCTCATGCCCCCCTAACCTCACTCAGAAGGGGTGGAAGCAGTGGGATATCGCGGCCCTTGGAGGCAGTCCTGATTGCAGCCCAGTGGAGGCATAAATCAGAGACCGGAGCAGAGCAGGTAATTGAAATTGGATTTTGCCAGATCAGCACTGGTTTATTCATGGAAGGCAGCGTTATCTGCTGCCTGGAGGCAGCGGGGCTCAGCCCTCACCCCTCTGTGGTCGCCATGCTTTGCCCTGCCATTGGGTGCTGGGTGGTTCTGAGCCACCTCATTCAGATTTCTGGGGACAAAACGTGCTCTGGCACAGGAGCATCCCGTCCTGGTGGAGGGCAGAGCATCCCTCTGAGCTGGATCAGTGCAGGGATGAGCAAACCCAAAACCGGCCCAGAGCAGGAATTGCTGCTAATTGCTTTCTGCCCCTCGTTAGCAGCCTTCCTTCAGGAGAGTCGGAGGGAACGGAGGGGTCTCAATGGTGGTGGGAAAATGGGAGACGTCCCATTTCTGGAGGAGAGGTGGGGGCTGTGTGCGCAAAGCAGGGGGTGTAACAGTGCATGGAGCCCAAGGCAAGCCCAACCTCGTGCTTCTAAGAAGTGTGCTGCACCCCAGCCCTTGGGCAGCCGCTGCCATTAAGGAGCACTGCTTCCACTCCTGGAGGTTAATTGCATCTCGGTGAGCTCAAGAAAAGTCCACTGCCCTCCTAATGCTGGCTAATTTTCCTAGCGAGCAGCAGGGTTCAGCTGGTATTTAATTATTTATTGCATCGGCAAAGCAATATAGAGAGAGGTTACAGCATTTCCTAAATGCACTTTAATAAAGGTGCAATTTGTCATCGGGGCATTGGGAAACCCAGCAGAACGGGAGGACACGGAGCTCAGAGCACGCTCCTTTCCCACCAGCAGTGACAGCAGAAGCATCCCCTGCCCCATACAGCGCCCAGCATCACCGCAGGGTGCAGGACCCTGCCCAAAGGCCCCATGGAAATCAATGCTCCGGGCTGCTGGTCAGCCTCAGGCCGGGCTTTCCCAGCCTGGCCATTGATTTATTTTCTGCCTACATATCCGTATATGTGATTATTCTTTAAACCTTGTGGCCGGTGGGGTTGGAGGAGAGCGTTTCCTCTGGCGGGAGCTGCGGGCGGCTCTCCTGACATCACCTCTTGGGGCTGCACCGAGCGCGGGGTGGAAAGCATTTCATGAAAGCCTTTCATGGCACCGCTTCGCTTTGAGTAAGGAAATGCTTTTTTTTTTTTTTTTTCCATACAAAAATGGAAAATAATTAACAATCCAGCACTGAGCGCAGGCCCCAAACCTCCAGCCTGCAGCTGGAGCTCTGACCTTTCACTCTGAGCGGAGGGGTCGGGTTGAGCCTCTGCCAAACCCAAACCCGGACACCGAGCTGACCTGAGTAGCCCAACATGGCCCCCCCACCCCTGCAGAGCCCCCAACCCCTTTTTGCTTTGCCCTTGATCCCCGGTTGCAGGAGGGAGATGCTCAGAGTGGCTGCGCTCCTTCTCTTTCATTTGCTTTTTGGGGTCTTCCATTTGCTTTTTGGGGTCTTTCATTTGCTTTTTGGGGTCTTTCATTCGCTTTCTCTCCCTTTTCTCTTCCTTCCCCCCCACTCCAGGAGAAGAGTTTTACGAAGCCTCCCCCTACGAGCCGATCACCTCTCGTCTCTCTGATATATTCAGACTCGCTTCAATTTTCTCAGGTAATCCATCCAATGTGCTGCCACTGCTTTATCCTCTCTCACCCATGAATATATCCTGCAGCTGAGCTTCGTGGCAATGAGACCTGCAGCCGTGGTTGGGTCCATGGCACCTCCAGCCCTCCCCGCTCCCCCATCTCCCCCATGCTTTGGGCATCTCTCTGCTGGCAGAGCTGGTGCTGAGGAGCAATGCCTGCTGTCTCAGCCCCAGAGATGCTGCTCGGAGCCCCTCAGAGCTCTTGGGAGCCCAAACCCCACACGGGTCCATTAGGAATTTCTTTTTTGCCATCCATTTCCATGACAACCCTCTTTCAAATTTAGGTCAGTAGCTCCGTGGCTTCTCCTTCTCCTCTGAACCCTTTCCTTCAGAGCCAGATGGGGGCTTTGGGGACCCTGCATCCCCCCCGGGACCCCTCCACGCCTCGGAGGACCCTTTCTGCCATCACCCGAAGGGTTTGGGTGCTCAGCACCGGATCAGGAGGCGATGCCACCCCCTCCCGTCTCCTACACGCCTTTTTGGATTACATTACCATCAAGGAAATATTTTAGCTGCTGGAAAGTATGAGAAGCAGAGTGTCTGGAGCGGGGGATTAAATGCTCACGGGCTGATTTATTCATAAAAGCAAAGCGAGAGCAGAAGGAAACCTCTCTGCCTTTTGGGGAAGGGGAATGGCATGTTCCGCCATGGCGCGCCATGGGTGGACTTGCTGCTCCCATCCCAGCCCTTCTCCATCCCCCCCCCATGCAGGATTTAAGCAGGGCTGGGGGTGAGGGCAGCCGGGAGCCCTGACCCGCAGCCCGTGTGCTCGAAGCAAATGAGCTGCTCCTGTTGTTTCTGGATAACAAGGCTGAGCCGGCGCGCTGCTAATTGCCTATGGGGATAGCGGAGGGATTACATTACCCTGCTGGAAGGAAGGGGCTGGGGAAGCAGGGAGCGATGCTCTGTGTGGGTATAAGGGGGGAGCAGGAGGTTGGGGGTCCCGCAAGGCAGAGCACGGGGCAGAGCAGCAGGTGAGGATGCTCGCTGCAATAGCAGAGCGCCCTGCAGAAGCGGCAGCCTGCATGCAAAGCAGGGGTGGGGAAGGAGGGAAAAACCTCAGCTCTGATTGCTGGCATGAGGGGGAATTGGAGCAGCAGGATCAAGTGTGTTGCCCAGGGCTGTGCGGGGAGCACGGATCGGTGCCAGGGTTTGCACAGCTCTGCTTCAAACAGCTCCCAGTCGGGATCAGCCCTTTGCTTGGAAGCTTTGGGGTCACCCCACAAAAGCAATGGGCATCAAGGAGCAGCGCTGCCTTCCTCACCCCCCTCCTCCTTCCCCGGTCCCCATCCCACACCCAGGGGACGGCTGGTGGCACCGCGTCCCCCAGCGCTCCGCGGCCCTCCTTCCCTTTCTGCCTCATGAAATTTTCATGCTCGTGCTTTATTAATGAGCTCCCCAGAAACGCCGCGCTCCCGAGCAGCCGCTCCATTAGCATGCAGCCAGGTCCCTGCAGGTCCGGGGCAGGGCAGCAGCTGCTTGGGAGGATTAGGCAATAAGTCTGCGCTTTGCACAGAGCCCACAGGTGCTCCGTGAATCCCAGCACCAAGCAGGAGCTGGCTTGGAGGAGGCAGGAGGGCCACACTTCCCCCATCCTCTTCAAATCCTTTTGCCCCTTCTGTTTCGCCGGCATCAGTGTCACAAGCTGCCTCCATCCTCAGCTGAAGGGAACCCATTGCATGGCAGGGGTGGGCTCAGGCAGCCAAATTTCGGCCCCATTCCCATTTGGGGGCTGGAAAGCCCTCCGGGTCTCATCTTCACTCCTTTCTCCCCCTCTCACAGCTTTATTCCTCTCATCTCCAGCTAAAACATCTCTCTTAGCTCAGACGACCTTCCTGCTTCTGGCACTATTTTTCAAGGCAGATCTGCTTATAAATCATATATCATAAGGGCTCACTTTACGCATGTCGTATCGAGCTCCTCACCCTGCTCCCACATGGGGCATTCATCACGCAGGTGACGCTTGGTGACATCCTGAGAGCGGCTCAGGGATGCTGATGGGTGTGCATATGGGGTTACCTATGGGGCATAGGAACTGGGAGTTTGCGTGGGACAAAACCAAGGGGAGGGTGTCATGCTTTGACTTTTAATTGGGATCTGTTAATGCAGGCGGCGCTTGTGAGCATCCGTGTTGAGATGCCCACATCAAGTTGGGATGCCCACATCAAGTTGGGATGCTCTCACCAGTTGGGATGCTCTCACTGGTTGGGGATGCTCTCACCAGTTGGGATGTTCACACCAACTTTATTAAGACCTCTGGAATGGAGCCCAATCTGGTCTTGTGCTGTCCCAAAGCGCTCCCTGGGCTGTGGGCGTCACTCCATGGGAAGCAAGGCGAGGAGGGGAGCAGCACTCTTCATTGCACCCGATTGCTGTTTGTTAATTAGCAGGGCCCTACAAATATGCCTGGTAGGGAACTCTCCTCGGTGCTGTCATTTGTCTTTGCCAGCGGGAAGCAGGAGACAATGGAAGAGTCCACAGAATCGGCTGGGCTGCGCAGGAGAGGAAATTAGGGGAGAAATTGCTGGTGCAGTCAGGTGACTTTAAAATAGCACCTGGCCTGCCAAGGGCAATTCATCATTTTGACAAAAATAAAGAAAAAAATCAGCGCTTGTTCCCACTCGGTGGTTCAGCTCCACCCGTGCCCTCCTCTCCTGTGTCTGCTGACGGCTGGGATTCCCAGCGGTGTGGGATGCAGCTTAGTGCTGGTGGCAGCTCTGAACCCATCCTTCCCCCCAGGGCTCGTGGGGTGACCTGGATTTGGGGGTCCTGGTGGGGATTGCTTGGGCCCTGTGCAGCTCAGCAGATGGTTCTGCTCTAGAGCAGGCTGGATAATTAATAATTATTCTTGGAATAATTAACTAGAGAAAAAAAAACTACTGCAAAGTCACTGTGTGAGTTATGCACTGAGGGCTGCTTGACCGCATCCCTTTCTGCGCTGGGTGTGGATCGACCCTTTCTGTGCTAGAGGACGACCCTTCCCATGTTGGAGGAGGAGCTCCAGATCACACACTGGGTGAAAGCTGAGTGGATCTGCAGCAGTCCGTACCCTCCCCACCTCCAAACCCACATCCCCCATTGCCGTCACCCCCTTCTCACCTCTTCTCCCCTCTTTGCAGGAATGGACCCCGCCACCAATTCCAAAAGCAACCACTGCCTCGACGCGGCCAAAGCGTGCAACCTGAACGACAACTGCAAGCGCCTGCGCTCGGGGTACATCTCCACCTGCAGCAGGGAGGTCTCGCCCACCGAGCACTGCACCCGGCGGAAATGCCACAAAGCCCTGCGCCAGTTCTTCGACCGCGTGCCCAGCGAATACACCTACAGGCTCCTCTTCTGCTCCTGCAAGGACCAGGCGTGCGCCGAGCGCCGGCGGCAAACCATCGTCCCGTCCTGCTCCTACGAGGACAAGGAGAAACCCAACTGCTTGGATCTGCGCAACGTGTGCCGCGCCGACCACCTCTGCCGGTAACGGGGATGTGGGACGGGGCCGGGTTGGCGGCGCTCTCACTGCGTGGCTCTTTGCATCCTCCTGGTTTGGTGCAAAACGAGGGAGGGCCGTGGCTGTGGTTGCTCATGGAGAGGTGTTGGGCTGGGAGGCGGCCTGCAGCGCGTTGAGAAGAAGGCTTTGTTGTAATTCACCCTTATTTCGTCAGTCCGATCTTTGGTTGCTCCTCCCCCATGCTACACCCTGTGTGAAATGCCTCCTGTTCTTCTTTTTGCTCTACATGGAGTGCTTCTTGTTCTTGTTTTCGCTCTACATGCTCTTTAAAGGCCAGAGTTTCTCTGGTAAGGGATCCTTTGCTCTAGGGAAATCCACAGGGCCTTTGCAATCTGAGCTTTATTCAGCGTGTTTTGTCTACAGCTTCCATATTCTTGACTCTTCCACGATGTAAAACACAGCAGAATGTTGTGAATTTAATTCTTTTTGGAGATGAGTGCTTCCCCATCGGTGCCACATTAATTTTTCTGTAATTAGTAGTACAGTAACATCTTCAAAATGCATGGAGTAGGAGGAGGCAGCAAAGCCTGTGAGCCAGGGATGCCTTCGGACTTTAAGGTGGGAAGAAAGCAGAGGGGAACGCTCATTGTAGGTGAGCCCATGGGTCAGAGCGTGGTTTGCTCCATCTCCCCGGGCTGTAGGGCTGGCTAATTGACATTTCCTTGAATGGATGACAAAGGCACAGAGCTCTCCGTGGTGGTTACGGTGCCCACACCCAACCAAATCCCATCGCTGTGCTGCCAGCATCCCCAGCAAAACCTCATCGCTGCCATACGTGCCGTTTTCCGTGCAGTGGAGCGAAGGGGGGAGATGAGGCTGCTTCTCTATTATGAAACTCATTATTCATACGGCAGAAATCCTCCTGCCGCCCCCCAGGCCCCGGATCAGCCACATCAAGAAGAAGTTTCCTGCGAGGAGGAGGGTCTCGGTGCCATCAGGGTGATGGAGGTTCCCGCAGCCCGGTGGCAAAATAAATAAGAGCGCTCCGGGTCCTCCTCCGGCTGCGTTCAAAGCGTGGGAATGTGGCTTTTTATCAAAAAGTAATACAATACGCCAATGTGTGTGAATAAAAGATAGCAGGGCTGCGCTGAGCCGCAGCCAAATTAATGGCAGCACCTCTCCGTCAGCGGGAGACGCGGAGGGGAATAACCCACGTCAGCAGCTCTGGGGCTGTTTGCTCCATAGGGGAATGCATTTTTTGGCAGCAGCGTGGAAGTGCCCGGCTGGGGAGAGGTAGATAAACCCAGCATTTATTTCTGGGGCTTGATGTGCAGAGCTTTGCTTTCCTCTGAGCTGTTTCCTCCCCGTGATGGGACCTCACAGGGCTCTGCGTGGGCGCAACCTGACCTGGGTTTGAACAAAGGTCCCACCCCATCCCTGCTACCCCTGGGGGGGCTGAGGGGTGTGGGTTAGTTTGCTCCTGGCTGCGAGTAGCTTGCATGGAGCAGGCTGCAGCGCTGGGGTGCAGGAGGGGTTAAGAGCCTTTGGGGCAGCCAGGGATGCTGATGCTCTCCCCCTGGGGATGCTGACGTGCTCCAGCAGCTCGCGTGACCTCAATGTGCTTGCAGCTGTGAAAGTACTTTAAAGCTGTGACCTATCCGGGCCAAACCACCTGAGCTGAACTCTCTGCAGGGGTAAAAGGAAAGGATTTGTTTTTTGATTGACATTGCTTTACGAATGATGGAGGGTTTTGCCACTGGTGGTGTTTGGGATGGGGAGAGCTCCAGCACACCATGCACACACAGGGTATCGCCCTGCTGCTATTCCAGCCTGGAGCCCTCTCTGTACAGCACTCTGCGCAGGGGATGCTCTGCATAGGGGCAGCCCTGGGGCCACCAACCCCTCCCCACTGGATGCCCAGTCCCCAGGCTCAGCTCCCAGGGTGCAATCAAGCCCAGCTCTCTGCAATTTGCACAGCTCTTTGTGCCAAGAAGCTTTTCCCAGCGCGGCGGCGGAGCCTGACAAACTCCCCGAGCTTTGTGTCTGATTGCAACGGACAGGTTTTAGCTCCCAGAATATAAAAACCTTTTGCAAAACACTAACCTCAGCTAAGGGGATAGGGAAGGAGAGGGGAGAAAAGAGCTGATTTCAGCAGCTGCAGTTTGCTGTATTTTTCATCTTGCATCAGCAAGTCGGGAACACAAATAATCTGGTCTTATATGCTTCACTGATGCTGGTGCTGAAGAATTTCCCTGCCTCCACTGTAGCTCCTCGGCATCCAAAGGCAGAGTGGTGGTGTTCAGTTGCCTCAGTTTTCTCCATTTTTCAGTGCTTTTCAGCAGCGTTTGTGGCTGGGGATGAGGGATGGAGGTAGAAGTGCCCCTACGAGCGGCAGTGGGGTTCATTTTTGAAGAGCTGGGCTGGAAACGATCCCATTTTGGCTGTGTTTTGGAAGCTGTGCAAAGCCCTGGGGAGGGGAAGCATTTCTTCCTCGGGGGGCTTTGGCTCCATATTGATCCAACAGGAGCAGCATGCGTTCCTTCAAACCTTCACGCCCTTTGTTTAGCACAAAGTGCCATCCATAATGGATGCTTCCTTGATAAACAGCAGAGCAGCAGCAGCTCAACTTTCTCATTACCGTGTAATGAGCAGCTCAGCTGTCTGCATCCATCTGGGGAGGAGGGGGAGAATGCTCCTGGATTTATCAGCCTCTCTGGGAGTGACAGAGGGGGGCAGTGCTGAGGGCATAGCCAAGAGGGTCCCAATGGGGTCTTGTGTGGGACATGGAGTGGTCAAAAGGGTCTTGAGTGGGACACGGTGTGGTCAATGGGGCCCCAAGTGGGAGTTGGTGTGGCCAATGGGGTCCCAAGGGCATGGACAGTGGGACCCCAGTGGGGTCTTGTGTAGGATATGACACAATCAGTGGGGTCTCAATGAGGTCTTGAGTAGGACATGGCATGGTCAACATCAATGGGGTCCCAACAGGGTCTTGAGCAGGACATGGAAGGGTCAATGGGGTCCAAATGGGGTCTTGAGTGTGTCATGGCATGGTCAGTGGGGTCCCAGTGGCACGCTGCAATAACCTATGGGGAAAATCTCCAAATTCATCTTAAATAGCAAATCTGCAAGGGCTGGTGGCTTTGGCTTCCCACCAAAGGAAGGAACAGGGAGGATGGAGAGGAGGGAAGAGGAGTACTGCTCCCTGCACCCTTCGGGCACCCACATGTGGAGGCAGCCAGCAGCAATCGAGGCTTGGTGGCCGCTTCACTCAAGGCTAAGCACACTCTTAACAAAATAAGTCAATTCACACTGAATAATTAAATAGAGAGCCTTCATAAGTATTGACTTAATGTGACAGCAAGTCTATACTGACTCAGGGTTTGCTTATGTAAACACAATCTCCTGTTCGGCTTAGTTAGCAGTTCAATGAAATAGAACAGTCCTTCAATTAAAATCAAATGATGCGTGTGTTTAATTCTTCCCTTCTCTTGCCGGGTAATGATAGGGTTTGAGCATAGGCAAGAGGATAAAAAAATCGTTGAACTGCTCTTATCTGTGATGAATCAAAGCGTCCCAAAAATACATCTGGATGAACTAACTTCTTGCTTAGCAGCTCCCAGCTCAGCCCTCCGCCTGTCCATCCATCCTCAGTTTCTCTTTCTCTTGTTAGCTTAGCTTTTCTTGCTCTGTAATGTGGGGCTTCTCCTGTTTTTATCCTGTTGGAGAACAAACTGGAGAAGTGAGCAGGGAGAGCGGAGGGCACCCGGGGTTTTCCATGTCCTGCTGGGCTTCGCATCTTGTAGCCTTGTGAGCATCTGCTGCCAGGGGTGAGACATGTTCCTGATGCACATCTCTGTGCTGGTGTCTATTAAAGCCATTTTTCCTTGGTCCCTGTAAATTGCCTGTGAAAAACACGTCTTGAGTAATCTCGGACATCTTCTGCATGAAATATTCAAGAGCCTGATACTGTTTGCTTTGATGGATAGTGAGTTATCACCAGCACGGGGCTCGAGTTTCGTACAGGCATGCGGTGATGGGAACAATTAGCACCCAATTAGGCACCTTGCATCTGTTGCAGGTCTTTTCTGCTTAGAAATTGTGATGTGCCAGCAAGCAGGAAGAAAACCAACAATCAAAGCCCTCTGCTGTGCAGGTATCTTTGAGTTTCAGAGGGAGGTGTCACGCTGGATTCCTGCACACAGCAATGCTGGGAGAGCAGTGGGATGGATGGGCTGCTCCCTGCAGTGGTGCACAATGAGTGGGGGATGAGCCACCATGGTGGGTCCTGGGCATGACCTTATGGTCCAGGATGGGTGCAGGGGTCTTGCAGAAGGGCTAGAAAGGATCTAAACATGAAAAATTAAAGTTCCACCTTTGAAGGGTTGGCTTGGAGGGGTTTGTATTCTGAGTGGGATGTATGAGGGTCAGCTGGAGTTGGGCAGGGAAAAGCAGCAGCAAACCCTTGGCATCACCCACCTCCTCCTACCCTGTGATCAAACATTTTGTAGATGCATCAAAGGGAAACAGCTTGGAAAGCCCAAACTTTGAAATTCAGTGCTCAGGCTGGCTCTGGGATGCATAAATATAGAAAATTATGGCTTTTGCTACTCCCTTTTCCACTCCTTCGGGTCCTCATGGCTGCGCTCGCTGCCTCCTGCGCTGACCCCAGCTGCCAGCACTCTGAGGCAGGGGCTGGCCGAGCCCACCTGCCGCCCTGCGTAACAAGCCAGCACTTGGCCCACATCCCTCTGTTTCTGCTCAGATGCTCTTGGCTTCGGCTCCATCTCCCTTTCGCCCGGGCACTTAAAAGCAGAAATCTGAGAAGCCATGGGCTGCTTCCAGCAAGGTTTATTCCTGGCAGTTAGAGCCTCATCCACCGACTGCAAACTCATTGTATACAGCGGAAAGAGTGACATCTGGCTTGGATATTCTGGAAAGATTACCAGCTGGCTTGTCATGTATTATGAAAAGAATAACATTTGCCTTAGAGGATGCTACAAGCCAGGAGCAGGGCCCCGGGGATCAGCATGACAAATTTTTGTGGCACTCCGTGATGAACTTGCCACAGTTCTTTAAGAGAACTGACGTGCCTTCACCTCTGATTTGGGGAGAGGAATGCTGTTGGAAAAATCTATCTTCTGCAGAGCAAAGGGGGAGGCCAAAATCTCTCCCAGCAATTGGAACTGTGGAAGGGAGTAGGGATGGAGATTTGCTGTGATGCAAAGACCATGTGGGCTCTCCCTTCTTCTCCATGTTGCAAATGGAAGCAAGACCCCAGCTTTTCCCATGCAAGTGAGCAGACATCCCCACCTGCAAGGCTCAGAGGTGCTGTAGCATGATGGAAAGCACAGCAATGATGGCAGAATAGTGAGGTCCCAGGCTACAGCAAGCAAGGATTTGCTCAAATGCAACAGCTGTAGACACAGAAATAAAGGAAAGCAGCTGCTTACCTTCAGAAGGCCTCAGGCACACAGGGATCTTCAGAGAGACACCCTCATCTCCAGTGCCAGCCCTTAAATGGGCTGAGAAGGGGTGGATCCTGGCTCCAGCCCTTTGGGTCACTCAGGTGCATTGCACTGCATGCAGCTGAGCTCCTCTGTGTTGGCCCTGCCTTCCCACCGGGAGCTCCATCACTGCTTCAGTGACTTAGCATTTCCACTCCAGGTGCATCGCTGCTATTTGTCAGCACTCCCCATGTGTCGTGAGGCAATGGGGCTGTATCTGCCCCCTCCTTCCCCTTATGCACTTGAAACCTACAGTGCTGAGAAGTGTTGGATAAACGCAAGGTGTTACTGCAGAGCCCTTCTGCCTCGTTCAATCACTGCTTCATTTGTTCCTCCATTTAATTCGATCAAAAACCTCCCGAAAACAAATCATTCCTATTTAAAAAACAACACAATTTCCAGCCTTTGCTTCCATCAGTTCTTATGGCTCCAGGCAGGTAGCGCGGGATGATTCAATCACTGCTTGGACAAAGATGACATTTAATTAAGAAGGAAGGGGAAGGAAGGAAGGAAATAATGTATGCCTCCTTCTTTCTATATGACGTGCGAGAAAAGGAGCGGAGGAGATTTTCTCCTGTGAAACGTGGTCTCATCTCCGGTGTCAGCAGATCAGCATTTCCTCCGTGTGATTGAGATCCAACGTGGGCCGCAGCTCAGCCTCACCTCCATTCATTTGGTGGCCGAGTCCGTGGGGAAAGCTCTGCGTCCATCTGTCTGCCCGCTCCATCTGTCCATCCTCTCCTCCATCCTTCCCCTCCTCTTCAGCCTTCCGCCCCCACCGCGCGGTTCATCCACCCCAAGCGTTGTGCTGAGGCTGAATGGGCGCCGTGGGATTTTATTTCATTTCTTTTGGTGTGGATTTGGTTCTATCAGCAATGCTGGGTGACCCAAACATGGCCACGTTTCCATCCTCCCTGATGTCTGCCCTTCATTATCTGGAGGAGGGCAGTAGGCGCATGGGCCCATCCCAAACCTGCTGTGTTTTTTTTTCCATCTCGGTCACAAAAGGGAAAAAAAATCTCTCTCTCAACCTCAGGCACTTTAATTGCACTCTAAGCTTTAACATTTCAAAGGGAGATGAAAACAAGCAGTCAAATTTTACAGTCGTGTAATGATGCCAGGAGCAGCATGATGAGATGGTGACGTTTATGGGATGTCGGCAGCGTGGCAATAGGAGGGGAATGGGAAGTGGCAGCAGGTGGAGATGAGTGTCCTGTGCTCATGGGTTCGTGCAACTGCTGAGCCTCCAGCTCCCATCTAGCTCTCCTCTATCCCATTTATTTCTATTTTTTATTTTTAAGGTTTTGCTCCCACATTGCAGAAGGGTGAAATCCTGTTCCCTCTCCCTGCTCTCTGCCCCCAGGTCCCGGCTGGCTGATTTCCATGCCAATTGCCAGGCCTCCTTCCAGTCGCTGACCAGCTGCCCCGGGGACAACTACCAGGCGTGCCTGGGCTCCTACACAGGGCTCATTGGTGAGCGCTGGGATGGGTTGGAGAGAGCTCCCTCCAGCCACAACCCCTCCCTGAGCCTTCATCTCTCTTCCTCTTCCTCATCCGGTGCAGGTTTTGATATGACGCCCAACTACGTGGATGCCAGCACCACCAGCATCACCATCTCTCCTTGGTGCTCCTGCAAAGGCAGCGGCAACCTGGAGGAGGAGTGTGAGAAGTTCCTGAGGGACTTCACCGAGAACCCCTGTCTCAGTAAGGCTCTCCCCCATCCATCCCATTCCACCCCCATCCCATCCCATCCCATCCCATCCCATCTCATTCCTATGTCCGCATGTCAACACCTTCTCCTGCCCTCAGGAAACGCCATCCAAGCCTTCGGCAATGGCACTGATGTCAACCTCTCCCCCAAGAACCCCTCGCCTCCCATCACAGTGCCGCCTAAGATGGAGAAAAGCCCTGCCCTGCCTGATGACATCAACGACAGCAACACCATGTACGACACGAGCATCATCACCACCTGCACCTCCATCCAGGTAGGAGCCCTGCTGCAGACTATGTGTGCTGGTGGACAAAGATGGAGGGGTTTGTAGAATCATTAAGGCTGGAAAAGACTGCTAGGATCAGCAAGTCCAACCATCAACCCATCACCACCATGCCCATAGGATCATAGAATCATTAAGGTTAGAAAAAACCTCTACAGTCATCAAGTCAACTGTCAACCCATCATCACTGAGCCCACCAAGAAGTCCAGCTCAGCTCAAGCCATGAGCACTGGACGTGGTCTGGATGGGCTGTTGGTACCCCGTACGCATGGCCACCATAGTCCTTCTCCAAGTGGCTCTGCAGCAAAGCCACTGCCGTGCCTGGTGAGCGCTGTGCACCTGGTCAGGGATGAGAGCATTGCCTCCACCCACACAGTGTCACCCACGGGCAGCCTTCAATTAGATCCAGAGTGCCTGAGTAATCAGCTCTGCTGTTTTATGGTTAATGGCTCTGTGAGATGATAGGCGGCTCCATTTCACTGCCCCCTGTGTGCTGGGGGAAGGAAACCGGGAGCACTGGGGCTGAGGTGCAAGAACAGGAGGATCTGTGCCCTACTCCATGCTCAGGGCCTGCTCTGAGCCCCGCTTACGCCCTTGGCTTGGTCAGGATGAAAACCAATTACGTTCCATGTGGTTTTGAGGCAGTCTGGAAAAGATGTGTTTTCTTGCATCTTGCTGGTTTGCTGCTTTGCCCTGGGATAGGAGCAGGATGGGGACATTGCCTCCTAACGGGAGGATGTGCAGCAGGGTGTGGACCTGGGGCTGAGCGCGTGCTTGCAGCTTCACTTTGGTTGCAAAAAAAAAAAAGTAATTGAAGTGTGTAGCAAAGATCCTGAGCCACCTGGGGTGCAGCCCTGGGTACACGAGCATGCCCTGAGCCTCCTTTCTCCCCTCCAGGAGCACGGACAGAAGCTGAACAAGTCCAAAGAGCAGAGCCTGTGCTACTCAGAGGTAATTTGGGGCAAGGGGAGGGTTGAGAAGGGGGTCTGGTGCTGCCGATAGCTGCAGCTGGGGGGACCTGTCACCAGCAGATGGATGGGGACCCACAGGCATCCTCCCATGGACTGTTGTTTAAATGCTTAGTGAGCCAAAAAAAAAAGAAAACAAAGAGATGTGTCCCAAAACTGAGTGATTCCCCCCCAAATTCTGAGCGCGCTGCTGATCCCCGCTGTCCCCCACCCCAGACCCAGCTCACCACGGACACGATGCCAGACCAGAAGACCTTCGTGGACCCGAAGGCAGCCGGCAGCCGGCACCGGGCGGCCCGGATCCTTCCAGCTGTGCCCATCGTGCTGCTGAAGCTGCTGCTATAGGGACGATTGCCGCATCTCAGCTCGGGAGCGCTGGGCTCACCTCGGGCTCCAGACTGCAAGCGGAACACCAGCGATGCCCAAGGCCAGAAGGACCCTCACAGTGCTGGGAAACTTTGGTGGTTTTCTTTTTCTTTTTTCCTTCTTTTTTTGGCCTTTTTGTTCGTTTTGTGGTGCGTTGGGTTTCTACGCTGGAGCGCGAGCCCGGCAGAACCCACCCAGGCTTCCACAAAGGGGAACCAACGCGGTCAGCGGCACCGGGGAGGGGAAAAAGGCAGCAAGCAGAGCTCTGGGACGGGGGCTGTCTGCAGGGCCACCAACCCAGCGTGCTGCAGGGACCCGCTGGGGACGTGGGACGTTTGCGCATCGCCGCGGCACAGCGGCGCCATGGGGGCTCCTTTGGGCACAGGCGGCGCTCCGCCGCTCCTCGTCGTCCCCGGGATCGTTTTCTTTCCCTTTCCCGTGGTTGGTGAGAGTTTTAAAATCAGAAAAGAAACCAATATTCAAACGGTGTGAGGTTGTCCTGATGTTTTCTATCTGTCACTCGGAGGGGGAGATTTTCCTTTTTATTATTTCCCCCATCCCTTTTTTTTTTTTTGTTAATTAATTCTTTGTCTCCCATCTTCATTCCATCAGATTTGGGTTGGAATGGGATCCGACCCCAGCAGCGGTTGGAGCCCTCTGTATGTTACTCAGTTTCCTTTTATATATACATATATGGTGTATGTATATAGCACTCACCTATACCTACAGATATGTATGTATATACATAACCATGTACATCTACGGTGTGGCTTTCCAAAAGTTCCTTTCCTCTTTATTTTTAAGAAAGGAAGCGCTCAAACGGCTACAAAATGTATTATTGTAAAGTTTATTTTTTTTAAACGATGTCTATAATGGAAATAATAATAATAATAATAATAATAATAATAATAAAAGAAGAAAGAACGAAGAGGAAAACAAAGCACCACCCCTAGGGGAGGAGGGGTCTGCGTCCCATAGAGCATCCCAAGCCCCGGTGCTGCACTGGGGGATGCTCAGCTGTAGAAAGGTACAGATTTGGGTCAATCCCAATGTCTTGCAGTGCTGCAGACGACTCTCCTTGCCTGTTTGGCTCTGGGAGATGAGCAAACAAGCAAGCATTTCAAAGGAGCTGACACGTTCTCGTGTGGCAGCGCTCTTTATATTTAATGTGAAATAACTTTGTTTCTGAAAGCACCTCTTCCCTCTGTGCTGCTTTTTTTTTCCCCCCAGCGCTTAAAACCCAAACGAAAGGTTGAAATTTGGGTCACGCAAAACCTCCTGTTCCTCCCCCCCATCTCCCCAGTCAGAAGTCCTTTTCCCATCTTGCTGCTCGCACCGTGGAGCAGCAGCAGCACCAACCTGCAGGCAGCTCTGCCCAGTGGGGCTCCGAGGCTGCCGAGACCCCATTGCAAAAGGAGGGGCAAATATTCCCCTTCGCAAAGCAGGGAACGAAAACACGTTTGATGTGCAAGTTGGCACGGGGAAAATAAACATGTCACGTCTCTCGCCGGAGCTGCGCTGCAAACCCAGGCTGCTCTTTAACATATTCTCTCCTCTAACAGCCAGGGAAATGACAGCTCTGAAATAGAGAGCCAGATGTGCTAAGCAGTTTGGCACCGAGAAAACATCAGCACGTCTTGGCTTGGGGGGTGGGG
>JACDJE010000595.1:193323-225349 GCA_016647715.1 Pavo muticus | reverse complement strand
GGATGGATGGATGGATGGATGGATGGATGGATGGATGGATGGATGGATGGATGGATGGATGGATGGAGGGAGGGAGAGAGGGAGGGAAGGAGGGAGGGAGGGAGGGATGGATGAAATGATGGAGGGATGGCCAGATGTGTAACACCACAGCTGCAAGACCTTGCAAAAGTGAAAGGGGATTTTATTTCAAAGCAGATTTCACTCGCTTGGAGTCCCAGAGCAAGGTGCCCATCCAGCACCCAGGCAGAGCCGAGCAGAGGGGGTTCATCCCTTCCTCGAGAGATGATCTTTTCCTTTGCAAGAGCAAAGCTCCTCAATGCATGCTGGCATCCCTGCTGGTGTTTGCTTTCCTGCTCTGCTGGCCTGCAGCAGGCACACTTTGTGTTTTCTGGGCTTGAAGGTGACGAAATGCGAAGAGCTGCCTGCACCTTGGTGACAGCAGGTCATGTAGCAGCTGATGCAGCTTTGGACCTGCAGGACGTCCCCTGGCTTCAGTAGCAAGCCAGGAGGACCTGCGGGCTTTGGGATGGACATGAGGTTTCTCTGACCCAGGACAAGTGCCATGCCATGTGCTCAGGGCTCCCTTACACACGCGATGGAGCTGAAAGGATCCCTTCATCAGCACCGGAAAGTTCCCTTGGTGGAAACTGGCCACGGGCAGGGAAGGCGTCGGGGAGGCTGCGTGTGTCCCCCTGGCTCTGCAGGGCGCTTGGAAACGTTGGATTGGTGACAGCAGCCACTTCTGCCTTTGGGAAACACAGCCCTAATTCTCACCATAGCGCAAACAGGGCTGCCAGGAGCGCGCTGCAGTTGTGGAAATCCAAAGGTTGGAAAGCAACCCAGTGAGCACTGAGTCCACTCTGCTTCCATGCTTCCAGCCCTCTCTGAAAGCTCACCTCCCCCCCGCGCTCCTCCAACCGAAAAATAACCCCAGATACTTTCTGCAGTGCATTCTGAGTACATTAATTACAGGAAAGAGAAATGCCTGTGCTTCCAGTTACTGCGTGGTGGTGAAAAATGACTGAGTGTAAAACATGTCTGCTAGATAATTAACTTCATAGATAATTTCTTCTTCATTTTGACTCAATTACTTCCTTGATATGAGAAAGTGCTGAAAACACTATTATTTCTTTTTTTTTTTCCTTTTTTTTCCTAGATGTTGCATGAAACAATAATTGAAGAAAGCAGGCGGAGGTTTTGCAGAGAGAGCCCTTTCCTTAGATAAAAGGAGCAGGGAAATGTTTGCCTTGAGCTGTGGCTCCAGGGTCAGAGTGCATTTCGGCACCGCTGAGTGGTGAGAAGTGCTCTGTGCTTTGCTGCATGGAAGGGCTTGGAGGCTTTGCATCGTGCTGTGCAATGCGTCGTGCTGGCCCTGCTGCATGCATCTCGTGGCTCCAGCAACGCCAAGCACTTCTCCAAGGTTTGTGCCCAAGTCACAGCAAACCATCTGATTGTAACAGATTAATCCATTAGGATTAATCTTCTGTTAATTGGGTGGAAGCCTCCACGTTGCAGCTGTGCCCGCATCCGACCAGCTAGAAGGCAATTTAAATACAGCAAGCAATTTAACCTAGTTGGAGACCAAAACATCTTGCTCAGCGCTGCACAGCAGCCTCACAGCCCTCTGCTCCCAGCTGTCAGCTCTGCAGCCAACGGGTGACACTTGGGCACGGGGCAGGGCAGAGGGGATGCAGCGCTCATGCCCTGCTGGATCGTTCCTTCCTCCCCGGGGCTCTCACCTCTGCTCTGCTGCTTGCTGCCGTAAATGGAGCCCAGCAGCAGGCTGGCTCGAGGCCCTGAGCTTGCTTTCTGCTCACAGCCTTCTTAAAGCAGGAGAAATCCTCCCAGTGCTGCTCGCAGGAAATGCCAACCGGTGGGAGAGCTGAAATCACAGCGAGCGTTTGCGGCGATATTTATAAAAATAGCTTCCGTTTGTACCCAAAATAAAAAGCACAAAACTGAGGTACCATCCAAGCTGGGGAGTGGGGAGCACTTCCTGGAAAGGTGACGTTAATAGAGCTGCAATTTGCTGGGATGGGGCCAGAGCAGAAATCTGGGGGGGGGGAGGGGAGACCCTGAGCAGGGCTCCAGGGCTGAGAGTGCCAGCTCTCCTCTTTTGGTGCCTGGATTACACCCACCAAAGCTCTTTGCTTAGCTTCCATCCTTGGGTTACATCTGCATTTCCATGCATTGATGCGCAAAGAGACCCCAGGAGTGACATGAAGTTGCAGAAAGCAAACGAGGAGATGACCCAGCAATGTATTTTGGAGAGGGGTGATATCAGAGGAATTACGTGGAGGGTTGGGTGGCCTCATTCAGCAAAAGGCTTCATTGGGGTGCCCTCGAGAGCTGTACAGCTGGTGAAGGCCGCAAGGCTTTGCTGCTCTGCCCAAGGTGGGACGATGCTGCACGGCTCCCTCCTGCCCTGAGGAATTATTTCTCGGTGCCAGCTCGAGTGCTGCGTCTTCCTATCCATTAATTACACTCAGTGGGTGAAATAAAACTGAGCAAAGGCTCCTCTGGTTCCCCATCTGTATATTCATTACAGAAGCAGCAGCAACCGGGATGTCAAGGATTAAGTGGTGAGCTGCAACAGGTGGCTGCAACACGCATTGCAACACACATTGCAGCCCTTTGCAGCACACATGGAGGGCTGCTGGCGGGGCAGAGAGCAGCACTGCCCCTGGATGCATCAGCACAACTCCGTCAGCTCTCCAGCCCTGCAAAGGCACGGCTGGCACTGAGCTGGTTAAGGTCACCCTCTTGCAGCCCCGTTGCACTTGGCACCCCCGGAGCTGACACATGGGGTCGGGGTGCCCCGATCCCAGCCCTCTGCGCACAAAGAAGTCCTTCTGCAGCCGCCCGACCCCGGCCATCGGGGCACACAATGCTGGCGATTCTTCCCCCAGCATGAGGCTCCTTTGGAAGCTTCCATGGAACAAGGGCTGCAATGTTTCCCTCCGGCTGTGCGGCCCCAGGGTCCCCTCGGTGACCTTGTGCTGTCAGATTTGGAGAAAACAGAGCGCATAGAGAAGGGGGGAGGCAGTTCTCACAGGGTCTGCACCCTTCCCATGGATGGGTGGTGCTGGGGGCACCCACGGGGCTGTCCCCATCCCCAGCTGTGGGGCGCTCACACATCGCTCACCCCATCCAACCCCCCAGCTGAACATGCAGGAAGCCAAAGCGCATGGGGACGGGGCTGGAAGCAATCGTGGGAGCCCAGCTGCATCCCGCTGGCCCTGGGGTTGCACAAGGGTCCCCACTCGAGGGCTTGGCCAGTGGGATTTAATTAGCTGCCGAACATGACGCTCGTTTTAATTCTGTGTGCTCGGAGACGCATGTTGCTGCCCACACACGCCAGTTGCCATAACAACTTTAATTTGTTTGCTAGCCTCCGCTCGGATGGATTTAGGGGTTTTTGTTTGTTTGTTAATCTCCCTGCCTCGCTTCCCTCCCTGGTCCCTCCTTCTTTCTAATTGCACTTGTTTATAGGCATTAAGCCACCACCTGTGCCCTGCAGCCCGTGCCCAGCTGGGCATCCCACCCTGCTGAACTGCAAGGGTTCAACAGTGGGCATTTGCCCTGCACGCAGTTGCCCCATGCCCAGGGCTGCAGTGTTCCCAAATCACTGCCCTGCTGCCGAAACCCAAAGCCATGCATGGCTTCCCCCTTAACCCGCTGCAAAATTTGGGCTGAATGCTGTGAATAAACCTCCTGGAAGGCAAGGCTGCCATAGCGGGACCCCAAAGAGATGGTTTGGATTGTTTTAAAGAGATTGACCATCTGCTGAGTCATTGAGAGAAGGGAATGCAAGGAGTGGGAGGAGAGCACTGCATGGGGGGAACTTGGTCACATTGCTTTCTGGGTCACTTTGGGATGGGGAGGGGGCACCCCATAATGTCTGCGGGCTATGGCTGGTGGAGGCCGCAGACACCTCGAGCAGCTCAGTGTGGAGTTTCTGGCTTGCTCTCAGGCTGGAGGGATGGGAGGGATGCGACTTGCTGCGTTTGCATCAGCACAAAAGGATGAAAAATGAAGTGCTGGCCAAGTGGGGCAAAGCGCAGCGTGTTCTGCTGGCAGGAAAGGGAGAACCGGAGTTATCCACAGCTCTGCTCGGCAGCTGGGATGGAGCTGTGTGCAGACAGCGGGACCCGGAGGAAGAGGAGCAGTGCAGGGAGGAAGGCTGGGCTCTGGCCAGCACAGCACTGTGGCACTGACTCACAGCAGAACAATCGGACCCCTCCAGCCCCATCCCTGGGGTACGGACACAAGGAGATCGCACACAGACAGCCCCAGCCCCGCAGGTTCCTGCTCCCTGAAGGATTAATCTGCACAGGAATAGGCTGGCAGCAGACCTGACATTAATAAGGGGCTGAGTTAGAGCCCTGCTGCGGAGCGGGATGCTAACGGCTCTGTGTGGCAGTGGAGGGGACTGTTGGTGGAAGCAAACTCTGGACGATGATTTTCACTGAGTTACGAGATGGGTGTGATGAGGTGAGACCCTTCATGCCCCCAAAGCAGCCCAGGGGCACGGCTGGGTGCCAGGCTCTAGGAAAGCATTCATAGCTGTGGCCCCATGACAGAAAAAATCCTATTTTCCTGCAGGACTGTGGGATGCTGCAGCATCACATGGGAGATCACAGCGGTGGTCCCGAGCACCCAGGAGGGATGGAGGGAACGGGGCTGCAGGTGCCCGGGGTGCTGCACAGGAGGGTCGCTAAATGCAGAAGCGGGCATTGAGCGCCGGTAGCTGCGGCTTCACGGTTTCCCATCAGCAGTCCCCTCCACCCCTCTCTCCTTGTTTTTAATTACCTCGAAAATAACCTCCATTCAATTTACAGCCCATTTGGAGCTACGAGCAAGGGCCCATCAATACTTAATGCGTTTAGAAGTGGCACCAACTGTCCAGGGTTGTTTTTGCTGGTTTTGTTTTTTCTTCACTTTTCCAGGATTTGCCTTTTTTTTTTCTTTTAGGATATTTCTACCCTAAACCTTGACTTCTCCCCCCTCCCTGCACCCACACCCCCCCACAAGTAAAGGACCTGGATGAGGGCTCAGCCCCAGATGTTCTTAGGAGTGACGGTCTGAGGCTGGAGCTCAGGGCAGCTCCTCTAATGAGGGCAATTAATAGGAACATCTCCTCCTGAGCATCCTAAGAGCCCTCCTGCTCTCTGACACCTCTCCTCTGGGCTGCTCTTTGCTCCCCACGCACTGAGCCAGCGCCGCTGGGTTAAATGAGGTTTTGCAAGCAGAAGGGGATTGCACACTGGGCTTTCTGCCTTCTAATTGGGGCTGAGCACAGGAGCTGGTAGTTAGCAGGGAACTCAGCCTGAAATCTGACCCTGCCCTAGTTAGAAAGTTCAATCAGAAGTTAATAGCTATTGCAGCTCAGGAGAACAACCAGGAATTGCAGGCGATGCTGCGTTTCCAGCTGCAGGGATCCCAGCTGCAGGGCGATGGGGTTGCATGCAGCCCCTCAGAAATGGCATTTTGCTTCTGCTCAGTGCTAGCACAAACTTCCCTCTCCAAAAAGAAACTTTCCCCCCTTCACAAATGCTTGACAACCGCTCTGAGTTGTAGGCGTTGTACAAACAAGCACATCTACGCCCAGATCTTCGTCAGAGCATACTTTGGTTGCGTGTATTAATTACTGCAACGCCATTTATTGTAGCATAATAGATATATTTACTGTACGAGGAGTGACAGCGTTTATTAATTATGCACAAGCGGGCCTCGAAAACGGATTTGTTTGCTTTGATGTTTAATGCGGCAGGCTTTTTTTTCCTGCTTGTTAAACTTAATCAAAAGCAATCAAAATACGCTCCCGTAAATTATAACAAATTAATTTCAAACAAAAGGGTGAAAAAAATATTAGGTAAAGTAAATGGGAATGAAAGAAGGAGTGAGACAGGAGCTGGGCTGGTTTAAATGCCGCGTTGGGTTCCTCTGCCCTTCAGGATGGATGAAGAATGGGGCAGAAAAGCAGCACTGAGGGGTGCAGCTCTCTCTAAAACCCCATTAGCAGCATTTCTACCCATCCCAGTGCCACTGCACGGCCCCCTCCCACCCCCAGCACACGCAGGGCTCTATTGACACAGCACTATTGACTTTTGGAGGGGGGGGAAGTTACGTACGGCGCTTTAATTCGCTGTTAAATTAAATTATGAATGTTTGGAACGTGGTAATTCCTTTTGTTCTAGGAACAGATTGTTTTATATATCTGCCTATATTACCAAGTTATTAATTTAATGATTTCATAATAGCGGTTCATTCCTTTGGGTAATATAAAGAGAAAAGTGTGCTCAGCGCGCAGCTTAGTGCCACACATCCCTGCAAAGGATTGCAGGGTTTGGGAAGGAGACTTTGCTTTTGGCCCTGCTCAGGAGGTTGCAGAGCAGGATGAGGCACTGCCAGGTTCCCCCTGGGATGCACTTACTGGGGAGCAGGAGATGCTCTTGCACAACACCTTGCACAACTCACTGCTCCCCAGCAGTTGGCTGTTGCTGTATGAATGGTTATTGCTGCATGATGACAGCAAGGCCCTGGTGCAGGTAAGGCAGAAAAGCACACTTTGCTCTATGGCTTCCATCCATCCCAGCTGCTAAAAAGCCTAAAAACCAAACTTCAGAGCTGGCGCCGAGTGCGTCACAGCATCTTCACTGCACCTCCGAGTTCAGTGCCAAACCCAACAGCATCGCCTCTAAGAGCTGAGCTCCTGGAGCCAACCACTTCTCTTCTGTATGCATTTATATACATCATTCCATCCTCCCTGGCACCGCTCGGGGAGAATCTGGGAACATTTGTCCCCCTGCGTGCACAGGGAGCAGCAGGAAAGCAACAGCGGTGCCTGGCCATTGCTTTGCGCTGTTTGGCACAGCCCCGTGCTCCATCAGCCTGTGGTTTCTCAGCCCCGTGGGACCTTCCCTGCACCCCAAATTGCCCCCAGGTGCAGCCCCAGAGCCCTCGCAGCCTCACTCAGCACAGCACGCAGTGCAAGCGGCAAAGAAGCAAATAAATCAATGACTTGGAGACGGAGCGCAGAGAATCGCTGAGTCTTGAACAACCCCTGCCCATCCCTGCGAAAACACCCGAATCATTTCCATTCTAATCTGTGCTGTTTGACTTCTGAGGAGGTAATGGCTCCTATGGCACTTCCCTGTCCTTTTGCTGAATGATTTATGGCATCTGCTGCTCCACTCCTGGAAAGCCCCGTGCAGGGGAAGTGCTGCATTGTTGCACTTCTGCATTATGGTGTTATCGTACCATGGCACTCATGCATGATTGCATTCCTCTGCCAGCCCAGGTGACCAGATCTGCTCGTTACTGCTTGCTAATGAAGCTGAGGGCAGGGATTTAAGAGCTGGTGACACGCCCCAGCTGGAGTGGGGCTTTGTCCTGGGTTCTCTGCAAACAAAAGCAAATGGGGGCTCCCTTGGCTGGCTTCTTTCCAAGTCACTTGGTTGGCTTGGGTTTGTTTCTTCTCCCTCTATTTCTTCCTTCCAATCTTGAATGGAAAACAAATGCTGCAAGCAAGGGAAAAATCCAACTTTCAGCTCCCCGTGGGCTCTGACGTCTTGGTGTATGTGTTACAAGCAAGTTTGTTGGCGCAGAAGGCAACACCCGCAAACAAATCAGCCCCAGGGGTCCCAAAAAGATGTCAGCATGCAAGGGAACACCACTGGTGCTGCAGCACATCTGTGAGTACGCTGCCACAAATGCATTCAGCTCTTACAGGCAAATTCATGCGTGACACAGCACTGTGCCCCGGAGCCCTGCGTGCATTGCATCTCTCTGTGCTGGTGGTTGTACAGATTGCTGCAGGGCAGGAGCAGGTTGGCAGCCCTATGGGGTGGTTGGGGTTGGAAGGATGTGAGCAAACCCACATGGTGAGCACAAGGGAGGGATTTTTATGCACTCTGCAGTGCAGAGCTTTTAGGAGGGGGCAGCTGTAGTGGCACTGAAGCCACAAAAAGGACCATGAAATAACCTGCTCCAGTTGCTCTATGCATCACCCACCTCCTTATATGACCCTTGCACAGGAAGCAGGGTGGGTGCTGGGTGGCCCTGACCCCAGCAATGGTCTCTGGTGTAGATTCAAAGCCATTAAAACTTGTGATGCATCTCTTTGCTGACCCTGTGTTAACCAGCCTGGCTGCGAGAAGCACGTGCCTTATTTTTCCAGTGGGAAGCAGCAGCCAGACACGATCAAACTCCCAGCTCTTGTTATGTCTTTCTTCACTAGATTAAAGATACTTCAGCAGCTGTATTTGCTCCCAGGAAGGTACTTACACGTGGCAATCAAGTCACCTCCGCTGTCCTTCCGATAAACCCCGCAGCCTGAGCTCTCTGCCCCCCCTGCATGGGGCTTCTCCCAGCACTCACAACCTGTGCACATCCTCCAGGGTCCCCACGTGGATCCCTCTGGCTGTCCCCTCGTTGGACACCCACATGATGGCCTTTAACGATATTAAAAGGAACACTGAAGTGGAAGCAGAGCACCGGCCAGCAGTGATGCTGAGCTGAGCTGACGCTGCTTGCCCTGACAGGTCGGGTTTTTCAGTGCTGCCTTCTTGTAAGCTCTGCCTCAGATCATCTCTCCTGGCTCTGTGACACTTCTCTCACCTCCAAGCCTGATGTGCAAGAGATGGGTGAAGCTTTCCTCCCTGGGAGGCAGGAAACAGTATTCTCCTGGTGGGGTTTGCTGGCAGGACACCCTGCACACATCCCATTCCCATTGGCACCAACATCAGCACGATGCATTGCAAATCACAGAATCATTCAGGTTGGAAACGACCACTAGGATCACTCAGTCCAACCACCAGCCCATCACCACCACCTTGCCCATAGAAACACTAAGGTGAGAAAAGACCTCCAACCAATCATCGGTCCAACCAAGCCAACCCATCATGGCCGTGCCCACTAACCCGAAAGCACATCAGCAGCTCTGCCTGCTTGGAGACTGAGCTTTGGGTGCCAGCTAATGGAGAAACACCACATCATGGTTTAAACAGCAACAACTGGTTGTGTTGACTGCCATACAAACGTGAAGAAAGAAAACACCCCAAATCAAACCCTCATGCTCTAATTTGCCTTCCTGCGGCTCACGCCATTCGACACGCCGCAGATACAGGGCTGGCTAAACGAGGCAGTTCAAACATTAGAATATTTGCAAAGTGGTGCTCTTGAGCAACAGACACTTGAGATAATCTGTTTGGGCACCGGGTGAATTTGCTCCCACCAAAGGGCCGTCACCGGTGTCAGAGGCACTTAGTGTCATACGGGGAGTGCCTACTTCTCGTTAGCTCCCCGACGCCCAACAGTAAACACATTTCCCTGTTTTGCAGTCTGAGAAAGAGGGAAAAAAACCTTTCTGACAGCTTGGTTAACCTTTCCCCCATCCCCTTCTCACTTGTAAGCGTGGAAGTTCTCAGCTAAGGGCAGCTGTGAAGAGCAGAGAGGGAGCAAGGAGGCGGGGGGAAATGTGTCAGATATCTATTTTTTTTGGCACTGTCTAAAAATACGGAGTGTCTCACACGTTCTGCCTTACCCCTTGTAATTAAAGGCTGCTGCAAAGGGGAACCCTAATTAGATGGGAACTGAAGGAGGGAGCGGAGCTGAGCACAGCACCCAGCCTTGGCGCTCCGTTTTTATGGATGCAATGAAGGGAAAAAGCCAATTTCTCTGAAATCATGAAGGCATTCTGTTGGTTTTCAGCCCAGAATTGTAGAAAGGAATGCCCCATGTGGGGCATTGAGGAAAATATGGAGAAATGCTCATGAGACAGCAGAGATTGAAGGGAACAGCTTTTCATTAACATTTCTCTGCTGGAGGATGGGATCCCAATGGGGGGATGAGCTTGGAGGCTTTGTGAAGAAATGTAGGGCTTGCCTACAGCAAAGGTGTAATGCAATGGAAAGTGCAGCAATGACAGCAGAGCAGCAAGGTCCCAGGATGCAGCAAGTGAGGGCATGCTCAAATGCAACAGCTGCAGGCACAGAAATAAAGGAAAGAAGCTGCTTACCTTCAGAAGGCCTCAGGTACACAGGGAGCTCCACCAAGATCTCCTTGCCTCCACTGCCAACCCTTAAAAGAGGGCTGGGAAGGGGTGGATCCTGGCTCCAGCCCTTCTGGTCATTGCATTGCATTGCATTGCATGCAGCTGAGCTCCCCTGGGTTGGCCCTGCCTTCCCACCAGGTGCTCCATCACTGCTTCAAGCCATGACTTAGCATTCCTGCCACAAAGGTTTTGGGAAGCAGTGTGGATACGATGCTGGAAGGGAAAATCTGGGGAGTGATGTGTTGCACTGTATTGGTGGATGTTGCATTTTGCTGCAGCATGAAGCTCTTTCTGGGAAATCATGGAATATCCCAAGTTGGAAGGGTACCATGAGGGTCACTGAGTCCAACTTTTGCCTCCTGGGGGTTCAGCAGTAAAGCTGTGGACCCTCCCAGAGGCAGCCCCATTGCAAGCATCCCCCTCCATGAGCGCTGATGGTGCAACTCCTCCCACCAGCACAAAGGAAAAGACCCAGACCGAAGCGGAGCTCCATCAGCTCACTGCAGCATTAAGGCAAATCGCTCAGACTCGTGTAACTATTTACAAAACTAAGCCATTCTCCAAGGCTGTGGATTCCTGTTGTTGTTTTATTCCTTAAACACGAAGCCTTAATGACTGCCCTCGCTGGAGGATGGCTCCATGTCACAGCAGCACCAATTCACTCTTGGATTAACCACGCTGAAATTTCAGCAAGACTCCATGCTTCAGCAGCTCCCACTGAAGGCGGTGGGGACAGGAGGTGCTGGCGTGGCTCTGGATGGAGCAAAACCTTTTCCAAACCCATCCAGGTGATGCCATCACACAGCCCTGCGGTGCGGACTTCACCCATTTTTTCCCATCGTCATTGACTCGTATGGTTCTTCTTCAGCAGCTCTCACTCGTGGGAGCTGTAAAACCCCCATCATCTGAGAAATGCGAGGCTTAAAACAAGGCTGAAAATCTGGGCTCGGATTTTTCAATTACGCTTTTTTACTTTCTTTTTTTTTTTTTTAAGGCGAATTAATTGATATTTACTTAGTGTGTCAAAATAGCTCCAGCGCGTTGGAGTGCCGCTCACCATGCATTTGGAACAGGGCGCTGGGGAGCGGAGGCATGAGTCAGTGGCAAATGAATTAAAAGCAGCAGCTCCTGATCAAGGCCAATTACATTCCGTTCTAAGGAGCGGGAGGGAGGCACATGGGCTGTGGAGGAGCAGCTCCCAGGAAACTTGCCCTGCGCTTTTGGTGGGATTTGCCATATTTCCCATATCTAGTGTTAATGGGAACAAGATTGCACGGCCAAAGCTGAGCCTAGCTGATGGGTTAGGTCCTATCTGCAGCTCTGCTGCAAGCCCGTGATGGTTTTGCATGGGAGATGCCAGGAGCTTGCTTTGGGGAGCGGGAGAATGCAAAGCCCAACATGCGTTGGACTGGTTGGATGGACACATCCCATAGACATGGATGCTCTTCTCTCTTAGAGAGAAGAGACTTCTCTCTTACAGACTTGTTGACAGCTCAGATACTTGCTGAGTGAATCCTCTTAGCAACCTGAATTACACCTATCATCTATATATGTTAAAATATAGAGCTGGGGAAACGGATGGGTGAGGCCCTTCGGAGTCTGGTGGGGATGGGGCTGTTTAACACTGGTGCTGACCAGCTCCCACAGCCTGGCAGTATATGAAAGCCATATTTCTGGAGTTACTGGGGCTAGCACTCCCACAATTAAGGACCTTTCTTCGTGCCCTGCTGCCCTCCCTCCTCCCGCTCAGCTCCCGTTTATCCCCTTCATTTGTCATCTTTATTAGTTCGTAATCTCCCATCGGTGCGGCGCAGTTAAGAGTGGGATTAGGGGGAAGTTTAATTGGATGGCACCCTGCGGCCCTCCTGGCATCAGATTCAATAAAACTTTATGAAAAGATAAAAATCGCATTGGGTTTTATAGCTCTGGATGGAACAAAGGGACAGGAGAGGAGAACAAGGTAACTGTTTCCCCCCTCCTATTTTCTTATTCTCTCCAACCCCACGCGAACCACTCCAGCGTGATTAAACGAGGAGGGAAGGGCTTGGAGCAGCGTTGTCCCATTGGTGGTGCGTGAGCCCTGACAGAAAGATGAATGGGGCTTCAGCACATGGGGAAAGAGTTTATTTCATGTTGGGAGTGTGCTGGGGGAGCTCAGGGCTGGGGGAGCAGAGCCGAGGGCAGTGCTCACCATGCAGCCGCCCTCTTTATTGCAGCTTGCTGTTCAGGCTCTCACTGATGATCCTTGGAGGCTACAAATTAATTCCCAGCCTGAGCATCTCCATGGGGAGGAGCAGTTTGGCTGCTCTGGGGGCACCAGGAGCCTCCAGACCCACTCCATCCAGATCTGCATGCCCATCCTTGCCATGCCCATCCCATGCTGAACCCCTCTCCCTGTTAAACCGAGGGGACCCTGCTGTCCTTAACCACCACCTTTTCAGCCTGGAGATAAGAGAAATGATTGAGGGCTTTCAGAGGAACCCCAGGGCACTGCGAGGGGATGAATGGGAGCTGATTGAGGCAGCTTCGCTTGCAGCTCCCATCCTATCCTCCACCTCCAAACCCCAAATCATCCCTTCCCGGGCACTCTCCATGCAACCATCCCAAAACCACAGCCTGGGGGCACATCCCCTGCTCCGGAGCAGCGTGCAGGAGCAAACAGAGGAGGGAAGGTGGCACAGAGTGCTGCGCCATCAGGAAAATCACTGCAAAATGCCACTTAGAGTTATGGGAAAACGTGCCCTTTTCTCGTTGTTTTTTCTTCTCTTCCTCATGATGGAAGGAAAAAAGAGAAAACCAACAAGCTAATCTTCATTATAGCACTCCATTAGGGTTGTAATTGTTTCCATTCCTTTTCAAAATAATCCTGGTGGTTGTTTTTTTTTCCCCTTCTCTCTGCAGCACCCTGCTCTGCTGCTGCACTTCTTCTTTTTTGGATTCTCAGCCCAACTTTTTTCCTTCTGAAGTAACATATGGGGCGGGGGGAAAGTGGGGGAAAGTGTTAAGAAAGGAGGCGGAACAAAAGAGCCCAAAAATAGAGAAATGGGGGGGGGTGGGTTGGGGTGGATTGCACGGGTGGGATTGGAGGAGAACGCAGTGCTGTGGTGCAGGTGCGCAGGGAGGAATCGTCCTCCGGAGGTGGGAGGGATGGCAAAGAGGGGCGGCTCTCCAGTGCTGCACCCCATACACCCCATGCACCCCCAGGGCTGAGCAGCTCGGGGTTCTGCGCCCACCCTGCAAACCCCCTTTTCTACAAACCCCCACTGTGCCGGCGGTGCTGGGAAACGCACAGAGCGCCGTGCTGCAGGCAATTATGGGCAGGGAGAAAAATCCTCTCCCTGAATCAAAGAGGACATCTATTCAGTGCCACCTCCTCTGGGGACAGTGCGGGGAAGAAAGGGGCATTGTCAAATCCTTTCAGGCCCCAAATTCCAATTCGGCACGGTGCATTTGACACAACCGAAGCGGGTGGTGGTGGCAGCCCCAATTCCCGTGGCTGTGCAGGGAGATAAATCTTTAATGGAGCTGAGCTTTCAAAATGAGTATTTAAATCTTCGCTGCAGGTAGGAAGGGATGGTGTCACTTCCCAACCCGGCGCTGGGCTTCCAGCCGTGCTGAGGTTTGTTGTGGGGGGAAAAATTGCTCCATGTAATCAGGGCTGGCTTCTATCTCTCCCCTGCCCCATTTGTTTGCAGCAAAAATCAGATTTTCAAGGAGGTCTCTGGTTGTTAGGGGCTCTCCCGGCCCTCTCTTGCTGCAGGGGAAGGTGTTTGCAGCCCATGCTGCATGCAGCAGGGTTTGCATCCCAGACCTGTGCTCCATCCAGGTGCATGGGACGGCTTTGGGCTGATTGCAGGAGCTTTTGGGCAAGGAGAGGTGGGGCTGTTGGATGCCAAGAGGTGCCATGTGCCTGAGCTTTGTTCAGGACTGCCCTCTGCTCTGTGGCCAAGCGGCACTGTGATGGGCTATTTCCAGGAGGAATGATATTTTTCCACATGAAGTGACCCCCGTGTGTGGGCTGAGCACTGGTTCAAAGGGAAAACCCCCATTTTCCTCTCCTTAATCTGCACAGCAGCCAAGTGGAAGCACTGTCAGACTGCATCAGCCCAGCAGCCTGTCCAAGCCGTGCTCTGCGCCTCTGAAACTCACCGGTTCCAAAGAAAGATGTGGGAAATCAGAGCGAGCAGAGGATGCTTGAAAGCACTGAGTTACTGCCCTGCTTTGTAACCTGCTCCCAGTGAGATGCTAAAGCCAAACTGGCGTAAAGGAGATGGAAATCACAGCCTTGCGTATAAAAGTGACCGAACATCATCAAGAGCTGAATTAATTGCTGGCACATCGCTAATGAAGCGTTATGAGTCAGCAGCGCAGCGGTTTGATGTCGGGCAGACGGGTGGGAAGCTGTTTGAAATGCCTTCCGTGGGCCAGCTTTGAAGCCATGTTAATTGCTGTTATCCCACGTTTGCAATGCGTCCCCCAAAGGCTCCTTTTGCTGCTGCACTGCAGTGCCCCGTGGGCTCTGAGCTGCACTTGAAGACCTCTGAGAACTTTGGGATGTTGTGTTGGGATTAGAGCATTGTTGCCACTTTATGCCATGTGCATTACAAACTGCAACAAAAGCATGGACTTGCACAGCTCTGTGTGCACTGGGGCTCATTCTGAGCCATGCGATGCTCATGGACCTCCAAGAGCTTGGGATGTCGCTCTGGGGTTTGGGGATGTGGGTCTTCATGGCATTGTTTCCAGTGTATACTATATGCATTATAAACTCCGCAACAAGAGTGTGGATTTGCATGGTCCTGTGTGCACTGAGGCTCGTGCTAAAGGCTGTGCCCTCCCTAAAGCTGCCCAGCAAAGCCCTCCCTAGCAGGGACGTTGCATGCAAGCGCTGCCCTTTTAGCTGTGCCTCACCCCTGCCATAATAGCTTGGGAGAGGAGCGTGGCAGTGGAAAATAAAACATTAAGAAGGAGGAAAAAAAAAAACCCAACACACACAACCAAGAGGCGGGGAGTGGGGGCTCTTTTCATCTGTATAATAGCCTGTTTCTGACAAGGAGCTTCTGTTCTCCTCCGGCGGAAAGCTTTTAAGAGCCCCGAGAAGGACAGGCAATTACAGGAAGGTTCGTGCACCTGATGGGTGTTGTTAGGAATCACTCAGCGGCCCCGCAGTTCTGGAGCTGATTGCCGGAGCGGAGCTTTGAGAGAGTGGGGCTGGGGTGCATGGGGTTGGATCCCCTCCGCCAGAACAGCGCTGGTGCGGGACCGCCGCTAATGGAGCTTCGTCTGCTGGAGACGGAGCGCTGCTCAATTAGCGGGTGACATTAAGGCTGTTGTTCATCAGGTGTGCTCGGAGGGGAAGTTAATGCTCATCAACAGCCTTCGCTGAGAGCTCTAAAGGGCAAACCTGGGAGAGAGGGGAAGTGTGCTAATGAATTTGGGTTGTGCTCAAGGAGCAATCAGCGCTGAATCCTTCCTGGAGGTGGGGGTGCCTCTGGTCATGGGTGGGACCAGGAAAGGGTTTATGGGGTGAACCCGAAAGGTTTCCATTGGTCCCAGCCTTGCAGAGTTTTCCTGCAGCACCCAGGGAAGGCAGCAGGAACCTGGCAGCATCTCAACGTGGAGTAAACCGGAGGGTTAATTGAAATGAGGATGCTACAGCCACTTGTTGCATTCCCATGCCTAAGTGGGAGCAGCTGTTTGCTCCCATTTGGAGTAATCTGGGTGCAGTGCAGCTCTTCATAGCAGCTCAGCCTTCTCCTCCACCCAGGGTGAAGCCCCCAAAAGCCATACACGAGTGCTTGAGTTCACGCAGCTCCTTGCTAATGAAATTCATGGGCTGAGCAGAGGGGGAGCGCCCCATTCCCTGGCACAGTTATATTTGGCTCACCTTAATGTGCTTGAAAGCCACAGTAATACTGCAAAAAGCCTCCGCCATAGGATAACTTAATTAAACTTTACTTAAGATAGTTAAATATTCATTATTTGGCTTCAATTACTGACTTCACAGTGTCCCACCCCACACACTTTTGTTTTCACCGGGGCTAATTATTCTAATGGCTGCCCCTTGTTGTGACCTGCTTCTGTTTAAAAAGGAAAAAGAGCAGCACGTTGCTGCTCGGTGCTGCCCAGGGGCCGAGTTGTGCTGTGAATTTATGGCGTGCTGCTCACCCACGTTGCTGTGGAGGATGGAAGGTGTGGGGCTGCTCTGTGTGTGTGTTGGCCGACTTCATCCTTGGGATGAAAGAGATGCTTTGTTGCCAAGCTGCCCCTCTGGCTGCTGGTTTTGCACCCACTTTAGTGCGGTGCTCATCCCACCCAGGCTGCAGTGTGATCTCTGAACGGCAATTCATAGAATCGTTATGGTTGGAAAAGACCTCTCAGATCCTCAAGTCCAACTCCAACCCATCCCACCATGCCCACTGACCGCATCCCTCATTGCCACATCCCCACGGTTCTGAACGCCTCCAGGGACAGCGACCCCACCACTCTCTGGGCAGCCTTTCCCACTGCCTGACCACTCTTTCTGAGAAGAAATTGTTCCCAATACTCAGCTTGAGCCTCCACTGGTGCAGCAACGTGAGGCCATTGTCTCTAGCAGCCTCCCAAGGAAGGGCTCCAGCACAGCTGTGCATTCACTTGGCTGGGCACAAGCATTAAGTTCATGCTTCAGTGCAGAGGTTGTTCCCCACTGGGTTTGTTCTCCCATCCCCAGCTCCCACACCATTATGCAGCCCCTTGCTCCCAAACTATAGAGGAAAACCAACTCCTCATCCTCCAACAGGAGTGTGATGGATTGCAGCACTTGGGAAGTCTCTATATTGCTCTGGGCCCCTCTTTCTGGGGGGATCACAACCATCCCTTACAGCTGGTGCATCCCACATTGCAGGGATGGCAGTGGGGTGACTTGGAAGTACAGCCTGTGCCCCCCGACCATCCCCAGCTTTGGGTTTTGGCTTTGCAGAGCAATGCCCGGCACACATGGGCATCTCCATAGCTTCGGATGGACAAGAGGCACTCAGCACCACAATGTGTCCAGTCAATACCTTCCTGCACCTGGGCTGCCGTGCCCTCTTGCTGATGGTCAGCGAGGTTCTTTGGATCCAAGCAATGGCTCTGCTTGCTCTTCAGGACCAGGGATCACTTCAAGGCTTCAGGATGTGTCCCTCTGTGCTCACCTTCATTTCCCACCATGCGTTGGATGTGACGGGTGTGCTTGGAGCTGCCTTAGGGATCTGTGGAGCCCAGAGGTTTCTGTTCCTGCCTGGGGATGGAGCTTCTTGGCACAGAGCATGGATGGAACAGAGAAAGTTGGTCTGGGCCTTTCTTTTTCCCCTCCCACGCACAGGAATGCATGGTGGTTTTACACATCACTTGGAAATGTTGCTGCTTCAATGTGTTTTCACTTGAATTCCTATTCTGGAAAAAACTCTTTCAATACTCAGTTAAGTTGTTTTTTTTTTTCCTCTTCGGCTCTGTATTCCATTAAAACTGCCATTGCTTTGACTTGTCCAGGATGGAAAGGAGCGTCAGAAATCCCCACGAGGCCCTGACATCTCTCCTGGCTCCCTGTGCTTGGAGGGGAAAGTCTGAGCCAGAACACCCAGGATGAGGCTCCTCCAGCTCCCACCCAAGCTGCCTGGCAGCCAATCCCTCTCTGCTGCCCACAGGTCTCCCTGTACCTCCTGCCTTGGTGACAAGAGGGGACGCAGCCCTGCAGGCAGCCCTCGGTCCTGCCTGGATGCTGTGCCACAGCAGCAGGTATCAGAAATAAGGTGATTTCTTGCATCAGTCGCCTTCGTTGGGCTGCCAGGGACCGTGAAAACCTTTGCTGTAGAAATGAGCTTGATTCTATAAAATAGTTACCATCAGGACAGCTGTCAGAAAATCAATAGCGCGGGGTAATTATGCCCATAAATAAGCTGGAGGAGCAGGATAGGTCAAAGGGAAATGTGGTGGAATGGCAGCGTTTGGGCCAGGGTGAAAATAACTCATTTTACGCATGTGTTACAGAGCAAGTTCCAGGAAAAGAATCGAATCCATATGGCAGCTCCCAGCCAAGGAGATGGGAAAGCGTTCGTCTGGAGGTGGGGGAGCGAATCAGAGCTGGCTGATGGGCTTTGGGTTGGGTGCTCACCCCCATCACTTCCAAGCACAAAGCTCCCCAAAACACAGAGGTGGCAGCTCCAGCAGTCCCTGCCCTTATCCCATGTCCAAGGAGCAATGTGGGATGCAGTGATGGACCCACTCCAGCACAGCACAGCTTCACCACACGCTGCTGCTCAGCAGCCTGAGCGGTGATTTATGGCTTCCGAGCTGCCAGCTCTCCAAATTTTATTACAGTTCTCACAATATTTGTTATTTTCCTGAAAGCCTCCGAGTTCGGGCTCAGATGGTTTTGTGCCAATCATGGTTTTCTTTTCCTTTTCTCTGGGAAGTTGCTGGCCCTCGTTGGGTCGCAGAGGAACTCAGAACTTTTTCCAAGTGGACAAGAGGAAGGAAAGAATGAGAAACCCAAAGCTGCTGGGTTTTAAGACCTAGGAAAGCAAATGGCATGGTTTGCTTTGGGGAGCAGGAGTGAGGGCACAGCCATGGTGAGCATCCACAGGGAGCAAACAGGATTTTGCCATCACCTCCCATGGCACACACGTACTTAGTGCCTCCAAATGCTAAATAGGAACTTTGCTGGCATCTGTGTTGCCATAATGCCCCTGAAAGCCCTGAAGCCCGTTTCATGCTGTCCCCAGCACATCCCCACCAGTGCACAATGGGTTAGTATTAGGATATTAGGGCTAGGGATGTGCCAGTGCCCTTTGGGGGCAGGAAAGCTAAGGCAGAAAGAGGGTTGTTTAGGGAAAAAGCGAATTCAAGTTTGCAGGAGTAGCATCAGCCCTGAGCCCTGGAGCAGAGATTTACTCCTGTTTGCACTGCTGCAGGTTTACAGATGTGTGCAGCTCTGCAAGATGCATGCTCTGTCGTGCTGCAGAGCAGCATGCATGGCCAGAGGGAGAGCAGCAGTGCCAGAGGCTGCAGTGGGAAAGCTGATTTCTTTTTCCCTCAGCTGAAAGCACGGCAGCAAGAAGCAATCAAACAGTCCTGTTGGTTTTGCTTCGTAGGCCAAGCCGTGCTGTACAAATGAGGGCAGGAATTCTTTAAAAGATGAAATGTTTTGTGGTTTTGGGGTTTTGCTGCAAATCCTTTTGATTCCCTCCCATCTCTTTCACTACAGAACTGGCTTCCCAGTTTGCAAGCACTCGGGGTTGATAGTGCAGGCAGCTCGGTGCTGCTCACACAGCACAATGATGTTGCACTGCTCCTCCTGAATGTGGGATCAATGAGAAAACCCCGCAGACTGCAGGGGACAGGGCAGTGCTACCAGTCCCTAAATACCAGTAGTGGGCAATCAGTGAAGTTCCTGCAAGTCACCCCATCACTGGGCAATTTTACCCACCAGAGGCCCTCATTAATAGGGCCAGCTGCCCTCTGGAGGGGAGAAAAGTGATGCAGGGCAGGAGAGCTGCCCCTGCAGTCCTCTCCTCGTGGATTCCCTCCTGCCCACTCACAGGACAGCAGAAACAGGGGGCTGAAATGATCTCTGTGTGACCCAGGAGCACGCTCTCATGCTGCTGACGTACCACCAGTGCTGCCTTCGCCTCCTCTTGCTTGCAGAAAGCCGTTCCCCGTCCTCCGAGCACGCAGAGGAAGCCAGTGACAAACTGCTGACTCTTCCGACATGAATATTGTTCAATTATTCACAGATGTGTTTTGGCCCGGGTTTGACAAAAGCCTCTGCTTCAGCATATTTCTGTCTGCAAACCAAAGGCAGTTGTGCTAATGCGAAATCAGCTGTCATTAGCGCAGCCCCGCGCCGGCTCCCATCTGCTCCGTGCTTGCTGCTTTCATCCACGCCATCATTTCCTCCTCTATGATTTAATTAACATGAGAGAAACCTGTTTCTCCCACAGCTCCAGAAAGGCCAAGGCATGTGCTGGAGGTGATTGCTCCTGAGCCCGTCTGTGCTGCTGCAGGAAGGCTGAGTTCACCCCTCAGTGTCACCACCAGCATCCCAAACTCTGCTGAGTGCTCTCAGTGCTGGTCACCCCAGGGTGATAGGCACCCAAATCCATCCCAAATCGCATAGCAGCTTGGTTTCCCCAAAGCATGGAGGGGAGGATGAAGCAGATGATGCTTGGAGGTTGCGTGCTCCTCTTCCAGCTGGCTTTCCCCATGTGCCATCCCTTCGGCAGCCCTTCCCTGCCCTGCTGTCCTTGCCTTGTCCTTCTCATTGAATCATTAAGGTTGGGAAAGGCCTCCAAGGTCATCATGCCCAACCATCAGCCCATCACCGCCATCCCCATAGAGTCATCCAGTTTGGAAAAGACACCTCAGATCACCGAGACCAGCTCCGTTTTTAGGGGTAGCAGAGCTGCCCACCTCCCTGCTGGATGGGATGCTGGGGGTTCTCCAACTATCCTCATTCTGGGGAAAGGCAGCATGTGCTGACTCCGGTCCTGCCTTCCTTCCAGCTCCTGGCAGGAAAGCCATGCTCAGGCAGTAACCGCCACCCCCTGCTCTACCAATGCATGCAAGCATACTGGCCATGTGCAGAGGTTTCTCCATCAAGCCGACAGGCAATTACTGCTGACAGGAGAAGGCTTAACATTTTAACTCGTTTTCAGGATTCAATTAAGCACACAGGTGCCCCAGCCTGGCGCTCGGCCGAGGAGCCTTAATTCTCTCCCTCCCTAAAACCTTCAAGCCCTGAATAAAGCCATAACTAACAGCAGCCCGACTTCTACTTGGGCAGGGAGAAATTGAAATTCCCTTTGTCCCCCAGCGCTGCATGGCTGCCTGCCTACCCCATATTTATGGGGCCGTACATATATACACACAGAGCTTCCCAGCAGGGAACTCTATATATCCTATAGCATTCTCTGCCCCATCACACCCTCCGTGGGTACTCCCACCTCAGCTCCCTTTGCTCCAGCACATCATGGCTGTGTTTGCAGACAGCTCACCCAGCTGCTCCCTGCACCAGGGCTGCAGGTTAACCCCACCAAAGCAGGGGAGGAACATTAATAGAGGGAGAGGAGGATGCTTCCTCCCCTCCACGGCTCTGAGCTGCTCACAGTGGTGCCTCGGTTATCCTAACAGATTCTTATTTAAAACTTTTTTTTCTTAATAAAGGGAACGTTGTTTGCCTTTGCAGTGCTTTTCAATGAGCCAAGGAGGAGGTTTTCTCCCGCACATGGTAATTGATTTATTTTGTAATGCAATATTGTCTAACGTTCGCGGGCTCATTTGACTAAATTATTCATCAGCAAATTTTTAAATAATGCAGCAACTTTCTCTTCTGCAAATTCTGCTCCCATTCCTTGCTTCTTTAGGGCAAGGCTAGGAACTAACACGCAATAGCAACGTGCTCCTTGCGCCTTGCTCCAGGTTAAGCTGCTATGAACTAAAGGCTGAAGACTAATTAAAAAAAAGAGCCGTTACCCAGAGCCCAGATTTACTGTCTGGTTGGGGATCTACTGGTGTTGGTGGAAGAGCTCTGGTGGATGCTGGACCCATGGGGCGGGGAGCACTATCCCCAATGGGTGGCAATGGGAACTGCAAGGATGCAGTGCTGCTGACCCACAGGATGACTCACAGGACCATGTGTGAGCTGACAGCTGTCCTTGTCCCCATTCACATTCAATTATCCCACAAGAAGTGGTGGCAGAAAGGGGGTTTCCAGGCACAAATATGAGGAATGGCTCTTTTCTGTGCTGTCAAATTTACATAGCATTAGGGATCCCAGTGGCAGGGAGAGGGGAGTAATAAGCGCCTTGCCTTCAAATCACAGAGCCAGATCTGATTTGCTTTCATTTTAAATTGAGTTTCAAGCAAATATTCCCCACCCTGCCCCAGTAAGAAAACTAGGAGTGAGATCTGATTGCAGCTCTATGTGGGAAGCAGTGAGGCTGAGCTGCATGCTGGGTTCACAGCATCACTGCCCCTGTTGCAGAGGTGCTCATCTGCATTCCTGTGTGCCAGCGCCTGTGTTCGAGTCCCAGGATGTGATGCTGATGAAAGACAGTTAATTCAATTTCAACAGAGAAATTGATTAATGGACTGGATTAAAATAAATCCCTGAAGTCCCAAGGTCTCTGTGAAGCATACCAATGCCCCTTCCCTCCTCACCCAGCACGCTCCAGAGAGGGAAAAGGGGCAGAGAACCAGTTAGAAAGGAGGAGAAAGAACAGTGTGATGAAGGGAAATGCATCCAGGTGTGATTCCTTCAACAGCTTCACATGGTGAAGTTTCCGCAGTGGTGGTTCAGACCCTACTGCATTGTGGGGGAAGAAGTTGTGGTTTGGGGCAAATGACGTGAGGACCCCATGCATCCATCCCCATTCTGCCCTATTTCTCTGTAAGGCAAAGGAAAGCACAACAATGAAAGCAGAGCAGCAAAGTCCCAGGATGCAGCAAGTGATGATTTGCTCATACACAACAGCTGTGGGCCCAGAAATAAAGGAAAGAAGCTGCTTATCTTCAGAAGGCCTCAGGTACACAGGGAGCTCCACCAAGATCCCCTTACCTCCACTGCCAGCCCTTAAGTGAGGGCTGGGAAGGGGTGGATCCTGGCTCCAGCCCTTTGGATCACTCAGCTGCATTGTATTGCATACAGCTGAGCTCCCCTGGGTTGGCCCTGCCTTCCTACCAGGTGCTCCATCACTGCTTTAAGCCGTGACTTAGCATTGCCGCTCCATTCCCCTTCTCAGGGTGCCCCAAAGGATGCTCAGCCCTTTGTGCCCACCTCTAACCCCCTCTAGGGGGATGTGTGCGGTGGTACAGATAACTGTATGTAGATCCAACTCCTGCTCTCTGTCCATGTCCTGTCCCAGCCATGAGCACGCAATGCATGAGCATCCCAGCAGACCTTCCAGAGTCAGACTGCAGGTCTCGATCCAGCCTGGGACCTACGGCCACGTGTGAGCCATGAGCCAGCAGAATCAGTCAGAGAAGCCAAATATTTTGGACTGTCTCATCAGCCTCCTGGAAAAAGCCAAGGAAGGGAGAGCACAAAGGAGCTTTGGAGGCTATACCGAGTCGTGGGGAAGAGAGGATTTCAGGATTTTGTGATTAGTTCTATGCCTGAGGACTCAAAACTTCCAACCCAGCAACACCCGCAGCCTCGCTTACAGCCCTCGAGTTCAAAGGCAATTTGTCTGCATAAAATTGCAGCGACCATTAAATAAGGACCTTTGATACTACGGCGAGTGGCAAAGCACAGAAATGAGATGCACTGAGCCTCAACCTGGCAGGGCTTTCCCGAGCAACGAGCCTGAATAATGCAGGGCTGAGATTAATCCCGTGTTGTGGCTCATTGTGCTGTGGATAGCAAATGCAGGCGGGCGAGTGCTGCCCCGGGGGCTCAGGGGCCTCATTTCCCATTGCTCTGCAGACATTTAGACCTGTGCAAAGTGAAAATAAAGTGCTGCTCCGATGGCGTTTGGCATTCACTTAGCATTGCTGGCGTGGGAGCTGAGCTCTCTGCTCGCTCCGAGGACCCTCTTCCCTTATGGAAAGTCTGGAGGACTTTTCCTGGTGTTTCCTTTGCTTTTCCCTTTGGTTTCGGCTGGGTGGTTCGGGGCTGCTCTCTGCTCTTTGCCTTCGGAGCAGTGCAGGAGCAGAAGGTCAGCGCTGGATCTGAGAGCCCTAAAAAGTGGAGCAGAATTGCCATTACAAAGCCAGTGGGAGACTGGATTTAAAAGTCCCTTTCCTTCCCTGAGAGTGTGAGCATCACTGCTGAACCACTGCTTTTCCCTTTGGAAACCTGGAGGCGTTCCTATAATTATTTGTTTCATTTCATTTTATTTTATTTTATAAGCCCAACCTGATGAAAATCCTGTAGCAATATTTCCATAACGCCGCACCATTTCATTTCAGCGCTGTCCAAACATTGGCTGCACTCAGGTATAAGCTCTTTGATTCTGATGATACCTAAACGTTACAACGTGGTGATAGCAGAGGTTGGAGAGAGCTGGAAGATCCCAGCTCTGCACGCAGAGCTGTGCCACGCAGACCCAACCATTTGTACATGGGGAACTCCATGAAATACTCAAGGAAGATCCATTGATGACCCATGGAAAACCTATGGAAGACCCATGGAATACCTACAGAAGACCCGTGGAAGACACATGGAATGTCTATGAAATACTCATGGAATACCCATGGAACATCTATGGAATATCCATGGAATACCCATGGAATATCCATGGAAGACCCATGGAATATCTATAGGAGACACATGGGAGACCCATGGGAGACCCATGGAAAATCTATGGAATACCCATGGAAGGCCCATGGAATATCTGCCCTCTGCACAGTGCTGGGGATGCTGTCACTGCTGTAGGGATGTCAGCATCCAGCCACAGTTTTCTTTCTCTCTCTGTGTCATTTTCCAGCCATTTAGCAAATTTTTGTCCTTGGATTCCAAGCGCGAGATGCACATCGGGCTGGGATGTGCCTGATGGGCTGTCAGCAAGCTGAGCCTTGATTTTAATCCAGGAGGGGGGAAGGTGGTGGGATTTGACTGGAAATTAGGTTGTGGCTAAAGTGCTTTTTATTGAAGCTTTCAGAGCCATAAATGTCATCAGACCTGTCAAAGAGATGCGGCAGGACAATAACGGGGCTGCAGCTGTCCCTTCCCTGCAGATCCCATCCCTGGGGCTGCGGGCACCCAGGGAAGCTCTGCTGCTCCCTGCAAGCCCCAGAGATGCATCTCTGTGTGGGATCAAGGCTGGGTGGGCATGCAGGGAGAGGGACCAAAGCTGTCATCAAAACAAAACAATCCCCCAAAACACGTCCGGCCTCATTTAGGGCTCCCTGTTCATCCAGCTGCCTTCGGATACACCCATCCATCACGCAGCCCTCCCCACGCGCTCCTATCCATCAGAAAGAGTGGAAATGAAACATTTTTATTGATCTCAACTCTTTTTAATTCCCTGTGTTTCTTGGGAGATGTTTCCATCCCTTCTGGGCTTTGCAGGCTGTTTCCTGGGGTGCGGACATCTGTCTTCCAGCAGCCCCTTTTTTGCTGTCCTGTGCCATCCAGATGCACTGCCAAATTTATGCTCCTTTGTGCCCAGGGTCCAACAATGCTGTCTGAATTCATTTCCCTGAGTATTTGAGGAAAAAGAAAAGGCACTGAGGGAGGCTTTTTTGTAGGGTTGATACAAAATCCCCAGCAGCTCTGCCAGAGCTTTGAATGGGATTGCTAACAACGAAGGAGAAATACAGACGTGCTCTTGGATGGAGCAGCTGGCTTGTTTGGTGCCAAAAGGGCTGACTGGAGATGTTGGATTTGGGCTGGGACCTGTGGGGCTGAAAGCGTTCTGGGTGCCTAAGGGCACTGGGGACACACCATAGAGGGCTGGCATTGATTTCCAAACAACACCCACCACTGCGATACCTCCAAGCCCTCCTCTTCCCAACAGCACCTCACTCTCTCGGAGTGCATCCCACAAAAAGCCGAGCTGTCTGCTTTTGCTCAGCCTCTGTCTCACAGCTCGTTGCCGAAGGGGCCTTCAGGTTCCCCTCAGGCATTTCATTCCTTTACAGAAGTTTTCCCTTTCCCTTCTCCGTGCAGAGCCAAGGAAACACCGCAGAACGAGCTGGTGCCAGGGGCGAGACCGCCGGCACCACGGCCTCGTGCCAGCAGCACCGGGTCTGGCATCTCTACAGCTCCCAGAGCATCCGAGGGATGTTTGGGGATCTTTGGGTCAGGGTTACCCCACGGTGAGACAGAACGGCATGCCTCAGTGTCCCCATCTGCAAAAGGAGGGCACTGCTCACCAAACCCAATGCAATGCGGCACCGTTGCCCAGGACACAATGCTCTCCCCAGCAACAATCCCATCCTTGGGGAGAAGTCAATCGCGCCGTCATGGGTAATTTGCTCTGAGCACTGTCCCCAAAGCCTCCAGATTCAATTGCACGTCTGTCGAGCGGTACCTGCTCAGGGACACGCCAAGCAGAGCCCATTAGCACTCAGCCGCGTTCTGCTGCTCGTTCCGCTCTCGTTCCCTTCCCAGCATCAAATTAAATCTCTTTTATTAGTTCCCTTTTTGTACACAATTCCTTGCACAATTAGTGAATAATTTTCAAGAGCACAAACTAATTGCCTTGCTCCATCCTCGCCCTGCAAAAGCTTTTTGCCTTCATTTCGCTTTCACTTAGTTTTTATTAGGATCAAGAGAGAAGAGAGACTCAACCAAGAGCAAGAAAAAGAGCTCAGTGCTCCGGAGCAGAGCAGGAGCAGCTCAGCCCAGGAAGGTTCTCTGCTTGCAAAAGGGGCCGTGATGCTCTATGTAAGTGGATGCTCTATGTAAGTGGATGCTCATGCAAATGTGCCAAACCTCTCTGTTTTTGTGCACTCTCAAGGATTCTGCTTTGCTGGATGCTCAGTTTACTTTCTCACCGCAGATCAGTGCTTTCCATTGCTCAGTTCTTCCTCATGCTCAGGTGCAGGATGAGCTCTTTTTGGGGTTGGGACATCCCACTTCTTCTTTCCATGCAGCACACTTGCAAGCGTCACTTTTGCTTATTAACCACGGCCGCGGTTATCCCAGCGCGGGGCTCGGACCGACCGATCGATGCCGTCCGTTCTCCCTCTGATGGATTCCCGAAGCTCCAGGGACTCAATCAATGGAAGGCGACATAAATCACGCTAATTAAACCACCCTGCAAGCACAGGGCTGGCTGCGGAGTGCAGACGTCCCCTTGGAAATCTGAGCATGGGCTGCCGCCTCGTCACCGAGTTTGGGATAATTGATTTCGGGGCTCTTTTTCTTTAGAGATGTCACAGTGACCTCAGTGGGGTCGGTGGCAGTCAGGATGGGTTCAATTAGCTCTATACAGGTGCCTATAGGTTGTGCCACGCAGCAGAGGGACCCGAGCATCGCTGCTTGCTTGGGCTGCTCCTTCAGCACTGTGAGGATTTGGGGTGTGAAAGGACATGAGAGCCCCACATTCCTGGCTGAGCAGGGATGCCGTTTCCCACGGAGCTGCTATCAGAGCCGTGCCACTGGCTTCCCTTTGAAAGCAGCACACTGCTGGTCCCTCTGCACATGAATATTCATGCAGCGGCTGCTGTGCTGCAGCCCATACTGTGCAATTATCATTTTAAAGCAAATGCTTATCGGACTGGAGCATGATTTGAGGAAGCATCGAGCTGGTGCCTGAAAGGGGCCGGAGCTGCGTGGGGCTCTATCAGTCTGTCCGCCTGCTCACATCTCCACTGTCCCCATGCTGAGGCAATCCCAAAGGGTTTTGTGGCCACCTCCACGCAGTGGGATGGCCATCATCCCATCCCAACCCATGGCAAATCTTGGGGCTGGTGGCTCACAGAGGGACCTCGTGGTGCTGCTGTCACCGCTCTGCCATCATCTGGGAAACATCCACTAAAAGCCTCTCGGCGTGCCGATTCCTGTGTATGCATGAGGGTTTTTTAATCACTGCTAAAATGAATTTAAACCACATAGCGGGCAGAGAGCTGCTGCGGAGAGGGGGCTGTCACAGGAGAAATGTTGCCACCAGATTTCTTGCTTGCTATGCTAAATGCAGATGCACTGATGCTGCTTCTTGCAGCCGGGGTCCTGGCTTATGCCTGGGGTCTCTAAGAGCTTTTGCAAGACAAAAGATAAATAACAGAGTGCTGTTTAATTGTTAATAGCTCCCAATCATAAAAGCTAGAGAAGAGGGGCTCTGGTAGCTCAGCAGAGAGCATGTGGCATCACAGCTTGCACCGCTTTGCAGAAGTGCTGAGCATCCAAAGCCGGAGCTGGGGAAGGAATGGGAAATGAGAAGATGATTTTGCAAAACTCACTGCTGTTCTGGGCTGGTTTTGTGTTGGGCCCTTTCCAGTGCTGACAGGGAACATCTCCCCACCGGCTGCCGCCCCCGCCCCGCTCTGCGTGTGCTGCCTGACATATGCTGAGGATTTTCAGTAAAAACCGAAAAGCTCGGGTAATCAGAACCAGGTCAGTGTTTTACTTTTTCCATTTTCCCTGCAAAAATGTTTTTTTTTTCCCACCGAAATGTGAGGAAACACTCTTCCACCACAAATCTCCGTGTGGAAACCCTGTATGTCTGACTCCGGAGCCTGGCCCCATGTTATTTGAGCACGGGGGAATTCAGCTCCAGGTTCATCCCTAGGACTCCTTACAAGGTCTCACCTGCTGCTCCAAACGTGTCCTGCAGAGTAGGAGGACCACTTGCAGGGCTATGAGAAGCACTGAGTCTCCCCAAAAGCCCTTCTACTGTGCTCTGTGGGCCACAAGACAATCTCCCACTTTCCATCCATCCTCCATGGATCAAGAAGAGCATTTTGGCCAGGCACATTCGGGAAAATCTATTGATTCTCTCATGAGCACAGAGCCCGCAGAAAGGATGCTTGCAAGCACACTGCTGGCTTGGATTTGCTTTCTTACATCAGGTTCCCTCCAGCCATATCATGAGGGGTTTGTTCCTGCCAGGAGTGCTGGATGATACAAGTGTCCTCTGAATGCGCAATCACAGCCGGTGACTCCCCTTTCCCTCCCTTCCCACACGCCTGACTTGGGATCTTGTCAATGATTAAGCTCAGTGCCTCATAAATTATGTTTCACCAAATTGCTACATTAATAAGGGGCCGTGCGTTCTTGGAGGATCATTAATTATAGATACATTTCTATTTCCCCTGCAAAATTGCCCTCGTTCCTCGCAGGGTTCGTTACGCAGCTGCACCGGGTGAGGGCTGAGCGCTCCAAATCCCAAAGGGGATCGACGTCCCCCACGTGCCCCGGTCCCCACCAGCTCTCCCTGCAGCACTTTGCACTTCAAAGCCTCCCTCTCCCCAGGACTTCAGCTCTGATTCTGTTCCTACCAACAAGCTGCCTCCTGTGGGGAGAAAGGCTTCGGAGCGTGCCACGGAGCAACTGGGTTCAATGGAGATGGGGACACCGCGGTGACACAGCCATACAGGTGGGGATTCCCTGGAGCCAGCAGGGAAGGGACGCATTCTTTGAGTGACGATAAGTTCCCAATTTGCAGATTTATTCTAAGATCTCAAAGGGGTGGAAAACCGGATCACGGGGCATTTCCTTTTTCTTTTGGTTAAAGCCATTAAACTTTTACAGTGTGCCGTAATGGTCAGTGGAGTAATGAAGTCAGTGCTGAAGTTTGAACTGGCACTGATTAAATACTTTCCATTTTCTGTTGCGTGGAAGCATGGCATGCTCCAGCCATGGCGTCCCCCCCACCCCTTAGGGTTGGTGCCATGGGTGGGGGCTCTGAAGGCCGAACCCTCAGGGCTGGGGCACAATCCCAGCACGTGCACATCCCTCTTCTTCCCCGGCTCTCATCAAAGATTTAGCAGCGAAGAGACAATGATATTTGCTGTGAGCTCACAGCGGCTTCGCTCTCTTTGCAGATTATTTTCTACAGTACACTTCTTAGGACATTAGGAAGCACTATAAATATTTAAAGCTCAGCTGTCGTTGCTCAAATAAATAAGAGATCTGCTGGGAGCCTTGTGATTGCTCTGTGCTCGTCCTCATTCCCATAGCCTAACTGGTCCCATCCGGGGAGAACCGAGGGGATGCTGCTCCCAGTGCGTTCCCTTGGAGCTGAAAGGGATTTTGGTTATAAAGCCATCTTCTGAGATAGAGCTAAATACGAACAGGGGGAAAACCCACGGATCGAGGAGCTGATAGAACACTGGCAAGGCTGAGTGCAGCCTTACGCACAGCTCCGCTATAAATCAGCAGCAAAATAAATGTATTGACAGCTCCTCTATGGAAAAATGTCCATAAGGGATGATGTTGCTAATAAGGTGATGTGATCAGCATGCTCGACCTTGGCTCCCGAGGCAGAGAGCTGCAGGCTTTGTCTCCATCCCAAACCTGGAGCAGCCCCAGCACAAAGCAGGACCCACAGTGGGACAGCTTCCCCCAGTGCTGCTGCAGTTTAATATCGAGTGATTTCCTGCTCCAAACAACACTTAATGTCAATTATTGCACGCGGCGCAGGCAGTTTTTCAATTAACTGCCCTATATAATTTTATGTTTCCAGTCTACTCATATGTGGTTTGTGCATAAACCTTACAAAATGATGGGCCGGGCAGGCAGGAGCCATGAATTTATTTTTAAGAGGACACAGTGGGAGCCACAAAGCCTTCTCTTGGTCCCTGCCCAGAGCCACCCTGGGCCCTTTTTGGGGGATATGACCCCATTCCTGAGCAGCTCCTGGAGAACGTGGGGAGGTGGCTGATTTGGGGCAGAAATTGCTGCTGTTCTCCCTTCGTGTGTTCTTGCAATGGGAACTGAGCCTGTCTTATTGCTATTTGCTCCTGTTTGAACATGAGTTTTGGTTCATACATGTATATTTGCCTAATTTCTGCTGTTTCACCCTCATAAAATCCAAAGTGATTATTTTTTGTTCTGTGCTCCACCTGTTGCCATCATTTCTATGCTGTGGTCCCCACCAGGCTGCTCAGCATCCCCCTGCACTCGCATCCACCCCTGCACCCATCAGTCTCCGCGGGAAGAGCCCCAGGTCCCCATTTATGTCAGCTCCAAGAAATAAGGGAACAACGACAGCTTTTCCTTGGGAAATGGGGCATGGAAGAAGGGAACCTCCTGCTCCTCTGTGATGTGTCGTTGGGGCATCCCACCATTCTGGAGGGCAGTGGAGATGCTCCCAGCATGAAGCAAATGGGCGATGGCTCCGTACAGCGGGAGCTGCAGCGTGCTCAGGGCTCAGTAAATATGTTCTTAATAATCAACCCGTGTTTATTCAATGCACAATAATTCCACTGCAAAGCTCCAGCAAAATGCACGGTTAATTAAAAATGCCTTTGAAATGGGTCCTTGTGGGAGAGTATTTTATATCGGAGTGGTTTTTTTCCCCTCTTTTTGCTGCCCATCCCTTCCCTACATTCCAGTGCTGCCTGGGGCCGGGTGCCTTCACCCCTGCTTTCCCTTGATGGGGGGGTTGGCTTTCAGCTCCCACCCCCCGGGCTGGCTCCTATCCCCATAGCACTGAATTTAAGCACCGGAGCTGCTTAGCATGGTGCTGGGGGGACAGCAGGCACGGCATGTTGCCCCACACGGCACTCTTCCTTATGCAGGGGGGGCACAGGGGATGCTGAGAGCACACAACCCCACTCACCACTACCATCCCTTCCCCAGCATAGAAGCGAGGTGATTAAAAGTTAATATCAGACGCGGCCGGAGGCTGTAAGTCGGCTGTAATTACTCGGATGTGGGGATATTAAGGGCCAGTGTAATTATAATTCCAAGGTAATCAAGAGAAAGCGCCCGAGTGGGCTTTGTGCTAATGTTGTGCTTTACAACTGGTGCTGAGCAGGGCCGGCCTTGTGGGCTCTGTCCCTGTGCCACCCTGTCCTTATTGCCTCCATCCCAGCCATGGGACGGGGGAGCTGCAGGACAGGAGGTTGGTGCTGTGCTCGCTGCAGGCAGGGGGAGAAAAATAGCAGATGAAAAGCATCTGATGGATTTGATTAGCGTTATTTTATTTCCTTTTTTAATTAATGGAAAGGGTGGACGTGTCTGCAGCTGGCCTCAGAGCTTCCTATGGGACTGCAGGGACTGCAGCCATCATGTGGGAGGACAGACCCCCCCCCCAAGGGCCCCTTCTCCACTGGTCAAACTGGGAGGATGTCTTTGGCAACTCAAAGGAGGCTAAAACTGGGCCAGGGCAAACACCACCTGTGGCTTCAGATGGAGGGTGCTGGTGGCCCCAAATGAAAGTGAATGGCATGAACAGGAAAATGAGGATGGGGATGCTGAGAGGGGGGGAAGAAATGAGGCTGGAGCCACTGCCTCTGCTCCAGCATCCCAGGATTAGCAGCACTGCAACCTTGGAGCCAAGGCAGCCTGGCTGAGCCTGCACAGAAGGGGCAGGGGGAGAGGATTGGGAGGGGGGG
>JACDJE010000595.1:121360-193261 GCA_016647715.1 Pavo muticus | reverse complement strand
GGGGGGGTGTTTCCCAATGATTTGTTTTGCATGTTCTTCCTTTCAGCTGCAAGGCTGCGGGGAACAGGGAGGGAGATCTGCTTAGAAGTCATTTGAAGAGTAATTAGGTTTGATCCAGGACCCTTTGGGACCCCAGGTCTGCTTCTGCTGCTCCCGGCTTGTTTTATTTTAGCTCTTGGAATGGAATAGGGCAAAACATGGGTATGTGTATGTGCTGGAGGCACAGCTTGGGACCAGCGCCAAGAGGGCAGGACACCCCTATTTCACCCTATGTGCCATAGGACAGACTGTGTATACTGTGTGCTTAGCCATTGTCTCTCCTGGAAGGTTTCCACATCCTTATTTATAAGGCCTCTCCAGCCCACAACAACCCCCTTTGGAAGATCAGTAGCACAATCATCACTGGGCCATGAAATAAGACCCTAGGAAGCACGATGAAGCATAATTTACCTACCACACCACCAAACCTGCTGAGAAATAAACCCCATCCTTGTGGAGCGAGGCACCGTCGCTCCGATTGCTCTCTTAGATCACAGAGCCATCCCTGCAGGCAGTCAGCTCCTGTATATTCAGCACAGCCTCTTCATCCAGCGCTGAGCATGATTCTTCCTGATCGTCCCTAATGTCTTCTACACGGGCTGTTGGGTGGGGATTTTTCCCGCTGTTTTATTTCTCCATCACCTTTAGTTTATATCAGGTGTCGTCAGTGCATCCCTGTGCCTCTCCCCAGCTGTTTCCATTATGCATGAGCACGGGCATGCTGGAGATCCCGTCCTCCTTCAGATGCTCGTTGAAAATCCACCCCACTGCTTTCTGTGGTCTCTTGTTCCTACCATGCAGAGCATCCAACCACAGCTGCTGCATTCTGCTCTGCCAGAGCATTACCTGCATCCCCTGCATTGCATGCATCATCTGCATCCCTTGCATCACCTGCATTGTGTGCATTGCATGCATCATCTGCATCACCTTCTGCCTCTGCAGGAGAATCTCCTGCATTATTGACAGCCAAGGCCTTGCACTCACGTGGGGACCACAGTGGAACAGAACAGCCAGAACCCAGCTGCTGTGGGTTGCAATGACAATGAGGACACTGGGGCTTTCTCCACTCTCCAGTCCTCATGCCTGAACAGCAACACCCACCCTCAGCTGGGACCACGAGGACAGACAGGGATGGAGAGAGGAGGAAAACCAGAGGAACCCCTTAGGGAACCCACACAGCCCTTCCCAGACCTGCAGAACCCCAATGCCAGGCAAGCACAGCCTGAGCTCTGCTCTGAACCTGCAGTATTGCATTGAAGCACAGCTCTGCTCTCCCGGGCTGTGCTCTTCTCTGTGATGCCAATGGGCCAGGGGGGGAATCTGCCTCCTTTTTTTCCCTGCTCTTTCCTTGTACTCAAGAGAGAAGAAAAAGAACAACACAAAAAAATGTTCAAGCTTCTCTCTCTTTTTTTTTATTCCCCACTTTTTTATCCAAACACTTTCAAAGTTAATTTCAAAAAGCTGGGAACACTTGATAGTTTTAATTAATCTGCTGCCTAGGGAAATACAATTTGTGTAGCCAAAGCCTTTCGCCTTCCTCTGGATAGCTATCTCACTCGGGGTAGTGCTGACAGCTCCAGCGAGGCAGTGATTGCAGCACGGGCACTTTTATTCCATTTGATGACAGTGTTGGATGGGTTTATCCTGCAGCGGGTGCCTGGGTTGGTGCTGAGCAATCCATGTGTGTTCACCCGCGCCTCCGATCAATGGAAAACAAAACCATGAGTGATTTTCCCCCCCTCCCCCCCAGTTGCTGGCTGGGTCTAATTCAAGGCACACACTCAGAAGCGTGGAAAAAACACAGCGATGCATCAGAAATATCACACTGAGCTGAGGAGCTTTCATTTTTCTTAAATCTACTAATTCATTTGAATTAATTAACAGTGATTAAGAAACAAGGGCAAATCATGCTGTGTGCCAAAGGTTGGGACAGAAAGAGGGGCTTGACTCCTCCTAGCAGCATAAGAGCCCCCATTTCTGCACCATTGGAGCCCTAATATCTGCACCACTGGATTACCAATTTCTGCACAAGAGAAGCCCCAGTTTCTGCACCATTGGAGCCCTATTTCTGCACCATTTGATTACCAATTTCTGCACCACTGGAACCCTATTTCTGTGCCAGGGAAGCCTCAATTTCTGCACCATGGGAACCCCCATCTCTACACAGAGCCAGTGACCCAAACTGCTGCCCCTTCTCAACCCAGTGAGCATCACCTGCAGCCCCAGGTCCTCAATGGGATGCTGGGACGGAAGCCAGGCCAAGGGGGAGCTGCAGAGTGCAGGAGCAGCTCAGCTGAGGTCCACGTTTGCTGCAAGCCCTTTCTTTGCCACACTTGAGCTCCCACACGGAAACTCATTACCGCGTTGGCTAATGTGTGCAAATGCACAAAGGGGAGAAAACAAAACCGCCTGCGTGCACCGAGCTGCGACCTGCAGCACAGCCCTCGTTCTGCATGTGGGGATGCGGGGATGGGGTGTTCCAATTGCATCCCCAACGTGGGGCAGGTCAATGTGGCCATGGTGTCTTTGCCTTCTCCAGCACTCGCTGTCTTGCTCCCATCAGGAGGTGAGCGGATCAGGCCCATCGCTCCCCATCATTGAGAACAAACACAGCGTTTTGTAGCCATTTAGCAGGGGCTGGCATTTGGAAATGACATTTAAAGGTCACTGCCAATCTCCCAGCATGGAGAGCGCAGAGGAGTGGGGTTGCTGCACAGCTCCTGTGCGGGCCTAGGAGTGTAGCACCCCAAACCCTGCCCTGCTGCCATCCCTCTGCCCCGGGCATGGTCTGCAGTGCAGGGCAGCACTGGGTAACAGGACCTGGGGTGCAGATGGTGGCTGCATGCAAAGGGAAAGGTGCTGAGGCTCTCCATATCTCCCCATTCTCCATGCTGTGCATTCCTCTCTCCCTGCCCTGCTGTTGAGTTTTTCATCCCTCTGCAAGGAACTCAGGGAGATTCATGCGCAGGTGGGCATACACACAGGTGATGCAACTGCCCTGCACACCTGAGTTGGCAAAAGCCATTCCCAGCTGCTCAGAGCCTCACTGCCACGGAGCAGCACCAGCCCCAGCATCTATCTGCCTCCTTATTGTGGTTACTCTTCTGCTGGTGTGCAGTGCACTGCATTTTCTCTCATCCAGCCCACTTCACAGCAACTCCTTAAGTGGGGTTATAATACACATTTTAAAGCATTGAAAGTCACACTCCACAATTTCAGCTCCCAAAAATAAAAATGAAGAAGTCAATACAAATTAAGTAAGAAAGAAGAGACAGTCTGTTTCCATTCTTTAAACCAGGTTTCCAGGCAATTATTCTCCTATCTCCCCCATAAAATTAATAAGAATTCTGCTTGAACATTCAATAGGCTTTGGTTTTGCATAGCATCTTTGAGGCAAAAGGAGGACAGAATTCTTAATTAGTTTCCTACAGCCTCTCCTGCTTGCTCAGTGCGGAGATGGCACTGCCTACAGGAAGCTGCACACACACAGAGGGCAAAACCATTGGGGGCCTTGCTGCAGGAGGGGTGGGGGCTGCTCAGTTAAAGGGATAGGGTCAGGGGAGGGGTGAGGTGGGGAGAAGGGTGAGATAGGGCCCAGGTCATGAAGTGTGGGGTCAATGACTGCTGATTGATTTGGTTTTCCCAACTGTGAGTGCTTCTGCATTGACGACCCCCAACTTTGCATTATTCCTCTCTGTTCCCTTTTCCTCAGAATCACAGAACCATGAGCTCACAGAATCCTTAAGGTTGGAGAAGTCTTCTAAGATCATCTCGTCCAACCATCAACCCATCCCTATCAACCCACGCTCACTTTGCAGTGGTGTTTTCTCCTCTCTCCAACTTCCTCTCCCCATTTCCACGCTCAGACCCCCACAGGAGCTTTTCTTCCCATCCTTCCCACCCTTGCCAGCACTTCTGCCTCCTCCATGGGTGGAAAAGAGTTGGATCCTGCAGAAGCGGGAGTCTCCGAAGCAACAGAGCGATGGAGGAATGGATGCATCCATATGGAAAAGACAAATAGATGGAAGGATGAGGAGAGCAGGGAGTGAGTGGAGTCTGAAATCACATTAGGAAATTTCTCACATATGTTTCGTTCCATCACAACCTCAGTTATGCAGACTGTGTTTCCTACCTCATCGCCATAAATAAAGCGCAGCCTGCAAAAAAAAGGCAACATTACACTAATATCATCGTTACGCATCAATAAGCGGAGCACTGTTGGTCTGGAGGTAATTTCCCATCCAACATCATGAGATCACTTCAAATCCAGCACCATGAAGACATTTCCAGCCCAACAACATGCAGCCACTTCCAACCCAACATCACACTTCAGTGCAGTGGCACAACATCTGCAGCAACGCGGTGCAGGGTCGGTCCCTATTCCATGTTTTGCAAGAGCCAGGTTATTGATACGGATCTAATTACCCGCCTGCTCCTGGCTGCATCTGAGACGGGTGTAAATCACCATAATCCCATTGACAGCAGTCGAAACACAATGATCCACAGCCACTAAGGAGCCGTCCATCCATTCACCCTTGCAGTTTGCGCCTTGCAACGTGTGTTTGTAAATATACATATCTGCATATGTGTTTATTCCTGTTTAGCTCTATTTATACATATGCATATATAATTTTCCCTCTTTAAAATATTAAAATAAATTACATCTTTTCGCAGAATACAGACATTAATTCTGTTTCCAGGAGATTTGTCAAATCAGTGGTCTGTGTTTGCATAACAAGCTCTTTGGTTATGCTGCGCTGCATATAAATTACTGCGCTGTCAGGCTCCAGATCAAAATCATTGGGTTTTAAGCAGAATCTCTCACATTGATTAAGATGTGCTTTACGTTCTGCGCATCCATTACATCTGGTGGCGAGGAGAGCAGCCCTGGAAGCAAAGCCCTGCGATGCTGCAGCCTCACGTGCAGTTGGGCTCGGGGTGTTATCACACAGCCTCATGCACACGCAAGGAGTCTATTAAATGTGCAAACCCCAGACTGTATCTCCTCCTCTTAAAAGCTCAACTTATCTGCTAAGGCAGTAAACAGCTTGGGGTTTATAAAGTGTAATCATGAAGCGCAGTCCCCCTGCCGACACAGGCAGCAGTCATCTGCTCGTTTGTTTTAATGAGATAAAGCCCTCTCCAGAAGGCAGGGAGATGGGTTCCAAGCTCTCTGCTTGCTGCTCCCTCTCCTTGGTGCAGCTTGCCCAAGACCACAGGGACCAGCAGATGCATGGGATGCGCAGCTGAGATGCTCCAGCAGAACAAGTCTTGCTGGAATTGCACCAATGCAAAATGCACCAAAAGCATTGTCAGTTCCCATGGCCAACTGGACACTTCTGCTACCAGCCAGACTTGCCCCAACCATAAAGACTACAATCAGAAAGCACTTTCCCATTGAAAAATTCAGAGTTGCTCCACGCCGGAGCCTGGCTTGCTGCAGCCTTCAGGCTTCCCAGAGGCTGTCAAGAAGAGGGTCACTTCTGGCTGTATTTTTAGCTCACTGGCACCTGCCCATGAGGGATGGATGGAGGTGAGCTCTGCCAGCACAGCTCTCGAGTAGCAGCAGATGGGAGCAGTTCTTGGATGCTGACAGCGATGTGAATAGAAGCTTAAATTAAAGCAGTGAAGTTGTGGGTGCTTTTTCTGGTAGTCTGGCCACGTGTGCTGGTAGTATTTTTCCCTTCGTTTGCACAGAGGCACTGGGGAGCCAGCTCCAGTTTAATTGTATTTCTTTAATTTTACCAGCCAGAAGCCTTAAGGCAGAGCCACATGAAAGGAAATTACGATTTGGGAGAACTCCTCTTTTTGTTTACCTATTTAAAGTGCATCTCCTTGGTGCTTTTCCCATTGAAGAAATCCAGCACAATCAGCTTGCAAATCCCCTACTAGCTATGCACAGCAGACATGCTGCCGCCCCAGCATCGCGTACCATGCATCTATTTTCTAGTGGGGAAGAGAGGGAACAAAGGAGCAGAGAGGCAAGCTGATTGCTCCAGGCATCCTCAGGGTCAGAAACCAAACCCAAACCAATGGATGTTGACTATTAGCAGTTTTGCATCCTCCAATTCCTATCCTAGACAGCAGATCCCTTCGAATAACCCAAGGCCACTGAGCACAGCCAGCAGGAAGGGCCCTTAGGGCCGATACTTCTTCAAAGAGCATCTCCCAGTCCATAAATATTTCGACCGAACTGCAGGACAAAACATAATGTATAAAAGATTGAATAGAAGATGTATTATGCTGTTGCATAGCAATCCTGTCCTCGGGAATTTATGGCGTCGGCGTATCCCCACTGCAAGTGGGATGCTGGCGGATGGAGTGTTCAATTCATCTTGTGTCTGTTGCAAGCCATCAATACCATGGTTTGCCCATTTAGGCTCAAGTCTTTTGGTTATTTATAGTAAAAAGAATGGAATCCATTAAAACCCACTGAATGCCACTTTTATGGTGACCGCTCTGCATCTCGGTTATGGCTAAAAGTGCCCCAAATTTGATAATGGCAGTGCCCTTTTTTGTTTGCCAGAGCACTGCTGGAAAGCTCCCCCGTAGCACCACGCATTCATGCCCACGCTGCCTCCTAAACAGGGCTGGCTTCCCTCCCACTCCCCAGTTTTATGGCAGCCTGTGCCTTTATGCTCCATAAAACCTTCCCTGCATGGCTGTGCTCGCTGCTGGAGCGGCTCAGGACTCAGGGTGTAAAAGTTTGGGATTGAAATCAATCCGTCACCACTGGGTTTATGACATCCCCACCTCACACCACACATTTTAATCACAGCTGAAATCCTATTTGATACCCCCCCAAAAATCAAGTGTAGCATTTGGGGGGCAGCGCTGCCTGGTTTCTGCTGCAAGGTGCACCAAAAGCCAAACAAACCTGTGGCCTTTCCTTGCCTTTCTCCTTGTGCATGTGTGGAAGTGGGCGGGTGGGAGGTTTGGCTGCTGCTGCCAAGTTGCAATGCTGCAGTTTCGCAAATGCAAACACAGTGAGGGTGATGCACTGCTGCAGGGTCCCTTTGCATCCTCACCCATGGGTGCAGACGCAGCACGACCCTTCCATGCTTTCTCCTTGCATGGCTTTCTCCTTTGCTCCCAGGAAGGGCACAGAGAAGGGATTTGGGAGAAAGCAGGTTGTAAAACACTCAGCAAAGTTCCACTTGCTGCTTCAGGACTAAAATTAATAGGTGCAACCCATAATCCTCTCTTGGAGAGAGAGATTCGGGGGGAAAGCAAGAGAAAAATAATGGTCAAATCCTCATGCCTTGCTGTCGGTGAGTCCTGCAGGTCTGGGAAGTTCAATGCATAGGAAATGAGGTGGAGACTCAGCACGTCTGAGGAGCACAAGGCAGGAGTGACCTTCACAAAGCAGGGAGGGGTGTGGGATCTCTGCTTGGGGCTCCTGCACAGAGGAGCTCTGAGGGAGGGATGAGGGTTTAAAGTCCATTCTCTCCAAGTGGGGAGGTGGGCAGCAGGAAGGATGATGCTGCATGCTTCTCTTTCATGCTCTGCTGCAATGGGGACTTGGCTGCAGCTGTGCACCGCAGCTGCACAGTGCTTTTGGGGATAGCTGAGCTGCAAAATGGGGACCAAGAGCAAAGGGAAAGGGCTTTTCCAGGAGCCTCAGTGCAAATCTTATAAGAAAGCAAAAGGAAACTGCAGGTGCCTGGTTCCTCTCCAACACCTACTCCCCAAGAGCCCCATCACCACCCCTCAGTGGATCCATGCACCCAAGCAGCCATGCATTGCAGCAGGGATGTTTCCATGGCCCCCCATGCCCCATCCTTGTGGCCACCCTGCAGAGAAGCCATCAGCAGGATGCTCTGTGTGATGCACTGTGCTGGTGGCATGAGAGCTAAAACACTCCTGAACCTGGTGTTGAATGGATGAGTTACCAGAATGAAGTAACAGTGCATGGGCTCAACCAATACAAGCCAGAGCCCAGAAGATACTTCCTAGGACCCACACAGGTCCCTGCAGCTCACAGCTCCCAAAGACACATATACTGAGATGCAGGGATGGGAGCTCAGCACATCAAGGGCTGGGGGTGGGAAGGAGCAGCTGGTGCATCAGGGAGCTCAAAATTAAAGAAAAAGTGTGTTTTCTCCCCTTACTGTGAGGGAAAGCACAGCAACAACAGCAAAGCAGCAAGGTCCCAGGGCACAGCAAGTGAGGATTTGCTCAGATACAACAGCCATGGGCACAGAAATAAAGGAAAGAAGCTGCTTATCTTCACAAGGCCTCAGGTACACAGGGAGCTCCAGGGAGAGACCCTCACTTCCACTGCCAGCCCTTAAATGAGGGCTGGGAAGGGGTGGATCCTGGCTCCAGCCCCTCTGGTCACTCAGGTGCATTGCATGCAGCTGAGCTCCCCTGGGTTGGCCCTGCCTTCCCACCAGGTGCTCCATCACTGCTTCAAGCCATGACTTAGCATTACTGCTACACTTCCCCCAAAAAAGCGATCTATTCAGAAGCAGTGATGCCCCAGTAGCTGTGTTGCACATCTTTGCTCTTTATTACTGCTGAATTCACATGAAAATGGGATCAAGGCTTGCTTTCACGTAGCTGTCCCCACCTGCTCCCACTGCTGGTTCCCACCTGCAGGGCCTGGCTGAGCTGGGGTGGGGAAACCGAGGCACTTCCACATCCCCCTCCCATCCCTGCAGCAGACTCCTCCATCCAAACACAAGCTGCAAAAAAAAAATCCCAACCAACCAAAAAAAAAACCCTTGCTGCTCCTTTTCTATTTGTTCAGTAATCATATTTGATTTAATTCCATGTTTCCCCCTCATTCTTTTTGCTGCGCTTGCTGCTCAGGAATAATGATGGCAATGTGTTGCTATTGCTCTGCCCATGTAGCTGATTCCTCTCTTTTCCTTCCCTTGTCATTTCCAGCCCCGTTTGCTTTTTTTCCCCCCCTCCCTTTCGTACAATGACTTCGGCATTTCAGCTTACTCACCTGGAAACTGCTACATTTCCTGGTCCGTTCTGATTAGATTGTGTCTCACTGCTGAGCCATTTTTAAATAAGATGTTCGCTTAGCACCACAACCTAATTAGTTGGATTCCAGTGCCATTGTATTTTTACATAAGCTTTGAGGGGAGGGGGGCAGGAAAGGAGCGCAGCTGTCCCCCCCACTCCGCACCGATGTATTTCATCCGCGTTGGGCTTTGTGTGCGTATCGCATATTTAGAAAATCAATGTCTAGCCATGGATGGATTTGTTCATCCTGAGGTGGAGCTCTGGGGGTGGAGGAAAGAGGAGGACCCCACTGGGGGATGACACAAAGCCCCTTCTTGTGCCATAACCCAACAAATGCTCTGCATTTATCTCTGTCCCACACGTGCCCAATGCCCTCTGCATGGGCTCTTGCTGTGCAAGCTGACTCGTGACAAAGGGAATTTGCAACGTGCAGCATTTCCTAACCCTCAAAGCTCCCTTCCAGCAATGTGGGACCTCCCCATGTCTCTGTCCCTGCCTCAGTTTCTCTGTCGCTGTTTCTGTGGCTATTTCCGCTGCCCACCATGGCGAGCCCAAGGAAATTCAGGGCTTGGATTCACCCAAGTGCTGCTTTATGAGCAGGAAAAAGCCAGGAGAGGGGGATTTATTTCCTCTCCAGCTGAAGACTGACAAGGACGCGGCTTGATCTAGGACAGGCAGGCTGAAATCCTTCTGCTCTGAGGATGATTTATGATGTACTTTTTTGCCACACTGGTATAAATCGCCTTGGGCTTGGGTTGCATCGGCCATGCTTTCAATTAAGTGGGATCATGGATGTAGATGAGGGGCAGCTTCATGATGTTCTCTGGTATTGTGTGATTGTCACCATGAGCACCGGTCCAAATCAGCAGCATCCCATAAACCCACATCAGCAGCAGGAAGGGAAGGGCTGGGGCCCTTTTGCTAAGGAGGAGACCTGGTTTGGAGGCAGTGGTGGCACACCCAATGGAAGTTCACCATCCTTATTCAATAGCCATCTCCCTGCACTGTTGGGTTTGGGGCTGGGAAGCCCAGCCCGTGTTTTGGGATGGTTTTGCTGGGCACATCATGCAGCTCCAGGCGTGGCTGAGAGCAGTATTGATCAGTCTGCATTATGGTTTCTGAGTAATTCTCAGCAGCCAACTGTTTTGTTAATAGTCAAGAGGCAGATAATGCATGAACGATCCCAGAGGCCGGGAGCTGCTTGTGAGTTCCTTCCCACGCAGTGCCCGTCATCCCCAGCCTTGCAGTCCCCATTTGCTGCACAAACGAGGAACTCCAAACAAAAAGAGACTGGAGTTTCCCCAGTGTGTCATGCCATGACGTGCTCCAGGTGCTCGGCCCCCTCTGCCCTTGGGTTTGGTGCTGTTGCAGTAGAAAATTGGGACTGGGGATGGGTGCTCCTAGGAGAATCCGAATACCATTGCCAGCATGCAGCTCTGCAGTCTCTCTAAGGGAAAAAACCACTCAGCTTGCACCTCTAGACCTTCTTCCTGTTAATCTGCCATGAAAATACCAGCCCGAGGACCAGCAGAGAGGGCTCCATTCTTCATGTGGACAGCGGGGCACGGAAACTGCTCGGCTGCTGTGGCTGAACTGATCTCTTTGTCTGGGGCTGGGCTGACCCCCACTCCCTGCACGCTCCCAGTGGAGGGACACTGATGCTGTAGCTCTGCATTGCTCCTAATTTCAGCAGATGCTGAGTTTTCCCCCATTTGGAGGCTCCTCTCACTGACCGTGGGTGGGAATGAGCCCCCCGGCTCTCCTTCCATGCCCAGCTCTCCCCAAAGCCACCGCAGCCACTGGAGAGCTACTGAAGAAAAGCCCCCAGTGCCAGCAGAGAGCTGCAAATCAGGGCTCTCCATTCACAGCATATACATATGGAATGAGGTTTATTTATGGAGGGGAAAGAGCCTATAAAGAAGAGTTATTATGTCCAAGAGGAGCTGATTTATAGAACGGCAAACTTCAGGCTATAGCTCAGAGTGGGGAATGACAGCCCCTGACAGGTGGCCATGAATAAATCCCAAAGTTTTCCTGCTGCTGGTAGCCGGTGGCCAAATACTTGAGTAGGTTGGAGGAACCTCCACCTGCCATGGTTTGTTATAGGCGTGGGATGGGGAGGAGAACAGCAGGGCCTGCTGTTCTTTGGTGCAAGCTCTGTTGTTTTGCTTTGTTTTTAACACCCTCATCCCTGCGTTGATCTGTATGCAGGAGCCCGGCCCGGCTGCTTGCAGCTCAAGTGTCTGCATCGTAATTGCATGGAGAGGAGCCAGCCGGCTTGGCTAAGTGGGGCCCTGACAGTGATGCATGAACCCATTGCATTCCCAGTGACCAATGGCTTCTGACACACACGTGGCTGCGTGCAGAACAACCCATGTGTGCTTTGGTGTGAAACCACTGCCCCGTGTCCATGCAGGTGTGACACTGCTCATATCCACTGGGCACAGAGCTGGCCATGGCAACCCCAGGGCTTTCCCAAAGCACTGCACAAACATCCTGACATCCCCAGGGGACGGTCGGACTGTTTCCCCTCCCTGAAGGTGGATACAGGGAAGCAAGAACACTCCTCACTCTGCTTCAGCCACTTCAAGTGCTCATAAACTGCTACGGAGCACCGCGTGCAGACGGGAAGTTTAATGGCCAGCACAGGAAAGCTGGATCCGGGCACAAATGCCTGGTCCTGATGTTTTTCAGCTCACGCTATCGCCAGATTTATTTGCTTGTAAACCCTCCCATAGTGTAGACAAGGCTTTTTTTTTGCGAGCACATAAAGCAGAATCCATAACAACCCAACGCATCGCGGTGCCGGAGCTGTCCCACACCTCCACCCCAGCCCCACAGGGCTCCTTCCACTGCACAGCCAGGTGACTAATTAACTCCTGAGCACTGCTGCAATTGCACAGCAGACTGCTTTGGGTGTGATTAATGTGGTGTTTATGCGAGGTGAAGCCACGCACAGCCCTGCTTGCTGCCCCCCACCCGCCCTGCTCTGTTGGAGGTGAGCGCAGCCAGATTTCTCGAGCACCCATCTGTGTGAATGAGGCAGACGAGGAAACATCTGCACTGAGCAGCGGATGGAGAGGAGAGCTGCCCATCCGCAGCCCTCGCTTCCGTTCGAGCTAATTGTACCCAAATATCTGCAGAGCCATTCTGCAAAGTTTGCAAAGGGGAAGATCCTTGATTCTCCGCAAACACAGCGCTCTTTAGTTCCGATTAACACTGTGATCCTCGCTGCCAAAAAAGCCCATTCATTTCAGTGAGCAAACAAGAGAGGGGAGCAAGAGGGACTCCGGGCTGATAGCCTGCAAACAATGTTTTCCTTTTGCTGGATCTTTCCAGCTTAGAATGGCATTAAAAAAGAGAGGGAAAAAAAGGAGCATTTTTCAAAACTTCGCTTCTCAATTTATTGTGTGGCGTCCTGCAGCAAACAGCAAAATGAAATAGGTCCTTGTTATCTTTCCCCCCAAAAAGGAGACAAGCTCTACAGGAGAAATAGATAATTTCTATCTGTTTTTTTTATGTGCTTCATAAAATGCATTGTGCAGGCATGTAAAATATATGTGGCCCGTGTAAATATGTTTAGAGGTGTAATTTTAAAAACGGGCTGCTGGAGTGGCTGGGGAAAGGCAGCACAGCGCACAGCAGTGGCATCACCTGGGGATGGTGCTTGGCCAAGGGCTGCTCATTGCTCTTTGCTCCCAGTGCCAAATGTTGGCACGTGGGGAAGATGCTCCTGATAGCCACTCAGGTCCCCTCCTGCATCCTGCACGGACCCCTCCTGCTCCACTTCTATGCCCCCAGAGCCATCCGCCCTGTGACACCCCCAGAGGAGCGTCACATCTCGTTCTAAATTACAATATGCGAATGGCCAAGTGGAAGAAAAAGTCTTTTCCGAGCCAAAGTCGAACGGAGAAAATATTGCGCTATGCGAAAGAGATAAGGAGAAGAGCTGTTTATTCCCTCGGTGGCACGAGGCCTGCCTTTGAAGCAGATAAATCTTTGCTGGTAATACAGTACTTAAACCAGAACTGACACCTTTTTATATCAATTGCTGAGAATTGCCTTTGTGAGGCTCTGATGTAAAGGCTGCCGGGGCCGCTCCTTGCATACCAATGCCTCTCCACCTGTTGGCCCACCCTCTTGCTCTGCATGGGAAGGGGGTGGGGATGCTGTGCCCTCTGCCCAGAGGATGCTGCAGCATCTCCAGCTCGTGGGGCCAGCATGATTCCAAAAATCCCCAGCCAATATTGCCTTTCATCTCTTCTTCTGCCTCAAAAACACCCGGTGGGTTTCCAACCTTGGTGCTGATGCAAGCTTTTGTGCGAGGGCAATGGAGAAGCAATGGAGCCTGCGTTGATACGAGCTGATTTCGTGTCTCTGCAAGCTCCAAGCTCAGCCTCAACGCACCAAGCTCCAGCAGTCTCCAAGCAGTGCAGAGCTGTCACCATTGGAGATGCAGAACTGTCACCACTAGGGATGCCGTCACCGCGTCCCCATGGGGCTGCGGGCTCCATTCTCCTCTTGTAGCATTGACACAAAGCATCTTACAGCAGGGACACGTTTAATTTAGGTGATTATACCATTATACGGCACACTTCTAAGTGCTACGGGCTCCTGAGAGAACAAAAAAATTCCCACAAAACCAAACACAAAAATCCCCTCCAAAATCGTATAATGGCTGAGAAACGTCATTATCCACTGCATAATGAACAGTGCAATTAAAAGCACTTGAAGTGGTGAGATACCTGATTTTATTCTGATCACACAGTTTTTTTGTGAGGTGGATGGGAATGATATGGGACTTTGGAAGACTGTTCCCTGCTGCATGGGCTGGGGAAAAAGAAGGAAAAAAGAGAGATTTTAGAGAACAAAAATGAGCTAGATTGTTATTTTACTGTATTTTGTTTCTAAAGCAGAGCTGAACTTTCTCCATCCCCGGTTTCCTTTTGCTCCCTGCAGAGAGAGGTGGGGATGGCCCCCCCAGCCCCTCCACCTATGGGTGCCCTCCAGATGTGTGTGCAGTGCCACATCTGCATGGAGTCGGACCGGGCAGCCCACGCACACCCACACCCTGGGGAGCCCACGGGGTTCTCCACCGAGGGAAGGGCCAACCCAACAGGTGATGCTTTGTTAATAAATGGTGGCACTTCTGTTGGAGGGCAGCTCACTGCAATTGTGCTGTTATCACAGACATCTTCCTTGTAACCCTTATCTGACGCTGCCCACCCACAGCTGGGAAGCAGGGATGGTAATTAAGGATTTGTAAACCCATCTCTGCTCTCTTTTCATATGACTGAGATTGGAGAGTTCCTGAATGCTACGAGCATCAGGGGAAGAAAAGCCACTGTCAGGATGCAGAACTCCACATGTTTTACTGATTTTCCTCCCCTCTTCCCAATCTGCATTGCTGCACGCTCCCTGCCAGCCCCTGTCATGTTAACCAGCACTGCTCTGCTGCTCTGCTCTCCCCTTTGGTTTGAGGCATGGGGATGGAGAGCGCTTTGAGCAGGTGGAGAATCGGATGCAAAGGGTCTGCTGGGCACCCCAATGCTCCCATGGTGCATCCCATTGTTTTACAAGCCAGGAAAGCCAAGGCTGCTCAAAAGCACAGATCCTTTGGTGACACAGAGCTGACGAGTTGACTCTTCGCCTCGCAGGTTTCCTGGGAAAAGACGGCATCAGAAAAATCAGATTTGATTATTCTGGCTAATATTTCCCCACTCTCCCTTAATTATGATGATTAGAGTGAATTGCTACTGATTAGAATCAGATTTACGAGCGGGTGAATCGCGGGATGCTGGCACCCAAAAGCTCAGCATGGGGCACACTGCCCAGTGGTGGAGATTTTCTGCCTCTTCCCCCTTTGGCTTTGGGCAGATCCCTTTCCCACAGGCTCTCCCCATGGCACGCTCCTCTGGCACCGATTCTGGGGCTGTTGGAGGATGGAGCCACAACGGTGTCACCTGCAGGGGCAGAGGCTGCACAATGCTAAATGCTATTCTCCCTGTGCAGAAGGAGGGAGGGATGGGAGCCTGGGGAGACACAAGGAGAGGAAGAGAGATCGAACAGGTAGTAAATTTTCAGAATTGCCCCCAAAAAGCATATCTGCTAAGTAAATCCGATAGAGTGGGCTGTCTGTCTACATGTAATGTAGTCCTTATTAATAATGTAGCCATGATAGAGCCTTTTATTGATCTTCAATATATAAATCTAACCTCTCTATGAATAAAAAATGCAATAAGATCTTGGAAATAGACTAAATAATAGCCTACGAACCCTAAATGACGGGGATAAATGGCAGCGCTGTGGAAATCACTAATGGATGGCAGCTGGGATCCCAGTAGAGATATCACACCGGGACATAGCTGGGACCCCATGATAAGCTGAGCCCTGCTGGGGTTCTGCAGGGCCTAAAGCTCCCAGCACTGCTTCCAGCTGAGGATGCTGGAAGGGCACCTGTGCTGTTTGAGCTCTCCATCCTTTGCGTTGAGCTCACCCAAGTGCCAACCAAAGCCCTTCAGGAGCTCCTAGGGATGCTACAAGCACTGCCTGCACTTTGATGTGTGCTCTGCTCTGCCCCATCTGCCTCTGCCCCCCATCTATTTTAATGCCTAAGCACAAACCCAGCCTGAGCTGCTGCACTTCTCCTGGTTTTATGCCAAAGCTGTAAAGGGGCTGAGGCCATACAGCAAGCTTTGCCCATATAGGGAGAAATAGCCTTTCCTGTGGGTTTGGGCCCTATAGCAGAGTAATTTCCCCTCCACGTTGCCCCGAGCACTGGGGATGTTCTCCCACCTGCAGAGCTGGGACTGCAGGGTCTGGCTGTGCTCAGGGCTAACAGTTCTACCCGGGTAATGCACAGCATGATTATGTTCACATGTCACACAGAAACTTTTTCACAGCTCTCGCTTTTACTCCATGAAATAACCCCTTTTAGTGTTTAACTTTGCTCAAGAAAGAATTATATCCCCAGAAACACTGCCTGTGCAACTTTCTTAATAGCAGCTGTCAGCATGGTCAGGCATCCTTTGCAGCGGAGACGGGAGATGCAATAATAACAACATCAATAATATCTCCCTCTGACAGAGTGCTTTCTTTGTCAGTGCATTGCAAAATATTTTACCAGACGGTCCCATTTGCGGGATGGAAAGAGCCACGCTCGGCTCTGGCGGCGGAAGGAGATGTGGATGGGGGAGGAACCACGTCCCCAAGGGGTGGTGGGGCCAAGCAGATTGGTGCCAGGCTCTAACACCAACACATCTGACTTAGCATCCAGCCCGCAGCTCCTGGGCACGGAGATAGGGTGAGGAAGGCACCCATCTTCCTCTTTTCCCTCCCCAAACATTGGTGCACCGGAGCAATGAGGACGGGGAACTGGAGAATATTTATCAGCTCTTTGCAAAGTAAGTTAATCTTGCTGCACAGTGCTTATTGCCAGGGTTATAAAGCCACTCGCACGGCTGCTATTAAATCTAGTCATTAGCAGCACTGGGTGGCAGCCACATCTGAGCCCACTGAGCACTTCATAACTGGGAAGTCCAGAAAGTGCCCAAAGCATGGCGGAATTTTTGCTACAATGGTTTTTGTCCGCTGCTTTTTGTCTCCTTCGCAGGGTATGAAGCTGTCCCAGCAGGATCTGGCTGTGCTTCCACACCAGATGATGGATCCTGTTGCACAGCGTCTGCTGCGGAGCGCGTTGGGATCCATTGGGATGGAGTGTGGAGCATAAACGTGACGGATGATTATGGCCAATGCATTTGGGTCTACTCATGGTGGGACGGATGTGCGTGCATGATTGCCAGCAAGCAGCAGGAACACCTCCCTGTAGCTTTATGGGCTGCAGAGCCCTTTGGACGGTGATACTGCAGTGCCTGAAGTGGGCACTGCTCCATGCAAAGGTCCCTGGGCAGGACGGCAGCAGCTCCAGCAGTTGCTATAGCAGCACAGGTGAAGGGCAGGGATGCTTCGAGTGCTGAGCCTTGAGGGTGTTGCAAGACACAGAGCTGTTTGGCACCTCCAAGAGCATCCCCGCAGCCAACTCGGAGTGCTGCCTTCCAAGCTCTGTCTGCTGCAGGCTGCCTAAGATGCACCATCCCCTTACCCCAAAACACCGCATCCTGGGGCAGAGCAGCAGGGCTCATCCCCCCAGGTGGCTCTCCCTGCTGCGATGGATAGCGCTGGCTCATGGCACAGAGTGACAGCTCATTTCACAGGACGGGCTGACTTCACAATTGTTTGCTCAAGGGGAAACCTGATCCAAAACAACAGGCTGTTCTTTTGGAGAGCAAACCCGCGCATTCTAATTCCCATTTGTGCCTCACTTACTGTGTCTTTTTCCACCTCCTGTCTCCCTTATTTCCATTTTCCAGTCCCAGTGTTTGGGGTGTTATCGCTCACACCCAACACTGAGCCTGGGGGACGGTGGGACTCACCACAAATTGTGGATATCCCACAGCAGTGGCACTGGGTCCCTCCCATGGGTGCCATCCACCTGCTTCAAGCACAAACATAGTCCCTGTGCGCAGAGCAGGAGGGGGTTTCTGCTGCAAAGAGGATCTAGGTGGCTGGATATAAGCCAGCTGATCACAGAAGGAAATAGCCAGCTCCATAAGGCTTGGAGAAAAACATTTTCTGAGGGAAAAAATAATTAAGATGTTGAGCTTTTATGGAAACCTTTCTGCATCTCAGAGACAAAAGCCTGAAGCTGTGGCTTTGCTGTCTGCATGTCCTGCTCCAGCTTGCAGCAAAACCCCAATGTCTGGTGGGGCTCAGAGCACTCTGCCCCACACAGGGACCTGCAGGGAGCCATACAGCTCTCGTGGGACATGGATATCTGTGGTAATGGTAATGCCCATCACCGAGGGCAGTAAGGGGAAGTGGCTGTGATTGTTGGGCAGATAGCAACAAATATATATGTTAAACACATGGAAATAAGAGCAAATAGCGGGGATGGGAAAGCAAATATCGAGCAGGGTCCAGCACTCAGAGCAAACAAACACTGGGAAATGAGGAGCTCATCTGAATGAGATGAGCAGCAGGAATAGAACAACACTGGGAGTTGACCATGGGTGAACTGGGGAAGCACTGTGCAGCGTGCCCAGGGGGGTGAGGAATGCAGGAGGGCACTGCTGGACCAGTCCACGTCATCCTTTTCTCAGAGCATCCCCAATGCTCCTTCCTCCCCTTCAGGATATTTCTTCCTCCAGTTATGCAAAGGCTGAAGCACATCTCAGTGCTATGAGAAAGCCTGGATAATGTCTGCAGCAAGGACATCCAGTTACCCATGGGCGTAAGTGGCTGCAGGATCAGAGCTTAATGCTATTGAGCGTTTGGATACAGCTTGCTTGAAAGGGTCTGAACAATACTTCTGCATTGTCCTCATTACAACCCAGAAATTCAAGAGAGCTCATTCCCCGATTTAAATCAGCTCTGTTATTTGAATGGAGCTGGCAATTTATTTTCCATTCCCTTCCTAGATTTTCCCCTCTCTTTTTTTTTGGCTGTTGACAAAGCAGCACTTATTTCCAGGGGAGTTAAAGAGCAGGGAGCTGGGTGAGCCATGGGGGAGCTCACTGTGCCGCTCCAAAGCTGTGGTTGCATGGGGAGTTCTATCCAGCATGAAATACTTGGGAGGGGAAAGCAGAATGCATGGAAACAATCTGCCCCAACCTGGATGCACAGAGCTCTTGTCTCCCAGAGCCATCACTGTTCCCCATGTTCAGTGCAAAGGAAGAAATCCATGGACATGAGGTCAGGGCTTCCATTAAATCCCATCAAACAGAGAGAATCAGTGGGATTTCTCAGTCAGTTTTTAATATGGGTGAGATCTCAGATCCTCCAAAGACGTGTGGCTGTTTGGTTGAGGGTCAGCCCTTCCCAGCCCTTCCCAGCCCTTCCCATTTACCGGAATGCCCAGCCCCACATTTTCCCTGCTGCGAATGAAGGCTGTGGTTTCGCATCCCAATATGGAAAATTTGCAATTAAGAACCACGAATGTCAAAGTTGTGATTGTGCTTAGTCAATAATTTAACTAAAAGAAAGGATTTAAATGCAGTCATTTGCTTCGCCACTGTTTCATCCAACTTCTCCACCTTAACTTCTTCTCCTTTCCCCAATTACTTGGCGAGAGATTAATTTTAAAGGCAACGTTAGGGAACAGAAGGGGTGCAAGAGTTTATTTACCAACCTAATGAAACCACAGGATAAATATTTAGAGGCCTGAAGAGAAGGAAAGCGATAAGGAACCGCTTTTCAGAAGCAGCCACAAAAGACGAACAGAAGGAAAACATTCTCACAATGGCAGAATGCAAGAAAAATGTAAATCAATTAGTACATCAGCCATGAAAGGGTACTTGGCTGAAGGAAAGTTAATGTTACAAGCAATCGTTCCCCAGGGCCTGTTTCTTTGGAGCCCGTTCAGCTCGCAGCCCAACCTTTCCCCAGCAGTAAAACCAACCCTGGCTTTGCAGAGCATCCCAACCTCTCCATCTCCCTATTTTTCATCTCCTTTGAAAGAACTGTGCACACAAAAAACGCATACAGATGTAATCCATCCAATGACTCAGGTCATTGCATCGTGCACCCATGGACACCCATTCAATTTTTTGGTTTCCAGCACCTTGGATACCAATTGCTGGGGTAGAGCCAGCTGCTTAGGCACGGGGAATTGTGCGGCGGGGGCGAAACTGAGAGCAGAGGAAGCAAGGGGAGCTGAAACAGAAAAATTGCTGAAAAGCCTCCTGGAGCTTGTCAGGAGTATTAACTTAGGATGATGTAGGGGAAACAACTAAGTGGTTTTTGTGTCAGCTATACTGAATCAAACTTGTTCAAATATATTCAGGCGTGTGTGCAGTGAAGAATATAACCTATCTCCGGAATGGAAAGCAGGCTCTTAGTTGGAAGAGGGCTTTTTTGTATATATATTTTTTTATGCTTTGCAAATATGAGGGAAGCTTTGCAGGAGCTGGGTTAGGCGTGATGGGGAGCAGCAGGTGGGGATGGCAGCAGGGGGTGGGCGCAGCCATTGGGAATCCCAGGTCTCAAGGTGCACGGAGCCCATCTGCATCCTCACCTGTACCCTCTGCAGAGGCGCTGGGCTCTGCAAACACCAATTCCCTGTACCTATGCACACAGAAGCCCAAGTGCAATGCAAAGCCAGGAGCTCGGAGGCCAGCAGTTATCTGACAGTTTAGAGACTCCTGGAGGAGTGTGTGGAAGCAAAAGGGCATCCACTGTCCTGGAGGAGCTCTCCCAGAACTGCTCTGCATGTTGTCGGATGAACACGCTGTGTGCCTTTGTCTGCTTTCTGCTTGGGAAACCCTCCCAGCGCCTTGTTTTGTAGGGCACGTGTTTTACAGACAAACTGAGGGCAATTATTAAGGTGCAGAAATGATTGTGGTGGAAAATTCAAAGCAGAGCATGACCACGGGCAGAGAGGAGCCAACAGAGCCCGGCGTTTGCTTCCCACCATGGAGCCGTGCATCCCTCTCTGCTACACCAAACCCTGAGGATGCTCTTGGATAAGGTCTCCTTTCCATTCCCACTACAAACGTAGGTCTCTTACTGCCTGAGCTCTGCAGTTCAGGTGAATATTTGTTACTTTTCCCAGCCTCTGACATCTTTCTCAGTGCCTCCCTGCTGTAGCAAAGGAAAAGTGGGAGTTGATGGTCAGCTTCCAGCTTGACTGGTTAATACTGGAAGGGCCAAGACTCAGCACTGGGGCCAAACCTATTACCCAAAGTCTGGCTGTTTTTTTTATGCAGGGTGATCCAGGAGAGAATTCTGGGGGGGTATTGGCTGGAAAAGCATCACTGTGGTTCCTGTGTGGGAGATGCTCACTGGTGGCACCCAATGCTGCCTGGCACTGAGCTATCCCCTCCAACACAGCCTCACAGGGGCAGTCCTCTCCTCTTCCTCACTGTTTATTCTCTTTAAACTCACTGTTGCTTGCAAATAGAGGCAGTGTCAAGGAAACATGCAAGCACTCACTACTTCCAAGCACTTCCTTAAGTGCTTGGCTGAATCACAGTCATAAAAACACACTCTGCAGCTCGGGTACGTGCAGGAGGGTGCTGCTATCTGCCAGCAAAAGCAGACCCTGGAAGCAGGGCAAGGGACACAGTTATCTTAACCCCTATGGTGCCGAGAGGTGAGCATCACCTGCCCCCCATACACTCTAAGATGGATGTCACGAAGGTTTTTGCTTCTTTCTGCTGGTGGCCATGTATCCCAGGGGATGTGGGATGATGGGATAATGGGAAGATGCTCTGTGCTGGAATGACAACAGCAGAAAGTTAGGGTAAAACACAACGCTGAGGTTTGCTCGAGAAACAGATGGCTTAATGGCTGTTTGAAGGGCTTTTGGAGTAAAAATGATACTGGTGATAACACTTAGTCATTAGCAGCCTCGTGCACGTGAGGATGGCACTGTGCGAGGGGATGAAGGCAGATTTCTGAGCCCCAGCACTCATTTCATGGCCTCTCCCAGGAGTGCACTGCAGAGGATCATTTGGTTTTGCTCCAACTCTCTTCCTCCCTGGGAATAACCTTCGAGGAGATGCTCTGTGCCGGAGGAGCGGCGGTATGCCACGCTTCCCATCCGTGCCTTTGTGGCACAGGAGGGTAGGGGGGGGAGGGAGGGAAGCACAAATTGTTTCCTATACTTTTTAATAACATCTCACCAGCTGACATGTCGCTTTTTGTAGCAATTATGGTTCCAACCCAGCCGCTTAATTGGATTTGGGTTGGACTCGAGGATCTGCTGCCTGCTCCCACCCGCCGGGCTGCAAGATCACCATCATGGGCACCATCACAGCCCCACCTCCAAGGGATCACCTTTCCATGACACACAAAAGTCACTTCGGATTAAAAAGAGCCCTAAAAATCCCCAGCAGCAGCATTACGTTTCTTCTTCCTTTTTTTCTTTTTTTTCCCCTCCCTTGGTAAGACAGAAATTACAGCAAGATTGAAAGCTGAGATCCTAATACGTTTTCCCTCAGGTGTTCTTAAGCTCTGAAAGGTGCATATGAGGACTTGTTTAACAGAGATAACTGTGACACCATGCCAAATAAATTCAGGCTATAAGAAGAGCTGCTGACACTTAGACAACTTTGAAAAACCTTCTAGTTAGAAACAATTCTGCCAATATGACATACATTCCCCTGTTCTCCCTTCCTCTCTCTTGCTGTGGAGGTGCTGTCACTTAAGCCCTCTCACCTGGGGATTCGTGTGCCTTCTAGGAATAAAGGGAGAGGGGAAAACCCCCAAATTTTTCATGGTTTTGCATCTCCTGGATGGAGGAGGATGTGGAGGCAAAGCAGCTGTGATGAGGGCAGGGCTCATCCTGCACACCCAGCTCCATGCACAGCATGCAGCCACCCCACTCTGCTCCTGACCAAGCAAGCAGGAGAGCTGAGAACATCAGCCCTCATTCCTCCTTCCTGCCTCTGCTCTGCCATCGCTTTAATTACCCAGTGCTGTTCCCACTGCACAACTTTCCCCCCTGCAGTCACGCAGCAGAAGCTGCCGCGCAGACGCCCCGGAACGATGCGCCGGGTGCTAATATTTCAAAACCCAACAGGAACAAATATGCAATTATATAGCTCAGTGATGCAGCACCGTACTGGCGGCTGGGGAGGGGCTGGAGTCCCCACTCCAGCCTCAGGAGAGCATTTCCCTGCAGAAAGAGCCATTGGCTCAACTGCTTTCCTCCACGCAGCCCTTGCACCGTGCGCCGCATCCGGCGACGAGCCGTGCCTGGTTCTTGCACAGCCGCTTCCCGGAGCGCAGCACGACACAGTTGTTGGGAAGTTAATTAAATGTCATGTCGCATTAAGTGCAGCAGCGGCCTCGCTGCAGCTCCGCACTCGCTCGGAATGGAGGATGGTGTTTGCTTGGGTTGGAGTTGGGTTGTGCTGTTTGCAAGCACGTGCTCGAGCTGCTCAGAACAGAAATTAAAGCCAAGCTCGCCCGCTTTGCTGGCTTGTCTGCACCAGATGTGCATCTTGTGTGCTTATCTGAATTGACTTGCAACAACCCTGAATCGTAGAATCACTGAGGTTGGAAAAGGCCACTAAGATCATCTAACACAACCACGAACCCATCAGCACCATGCCCACTGTCTCTGGGTTTTGTGAACCAAGAACTAGTGTTGATTTGGGTTGGGAGACTTCACTGTGCTAAAGTACATAAACCAGAGCCATGGAACAAAACTGCCGCGGACTGAGTAAGGCAGCTGCTCATTAAACCAACACAAACCTTATTTCCAGCACGACTCGGCTCTCCCACTCAGTTCCCCCCATGCAAATCCAACACAAATTCACAATTAACCTCCGAGCATCACCTCCTCGCGAGAGGGCAGTAGAAGGACGTGTGGCACATGCGCGTCCTCGCCCATTTGTGTTTTTATTCCCCATATTATCTACTGATCTGCAAAGTGAAAACTGCACTGGATGACTGCAGGAGGAAAAAATAACAATAGCATTTCCAGCCTGCTTGGAAGAGGAGAGCGCTGGTTTGCTCATTTTGGTTTCCCTGACTAATTGACTATAAGACAGTCCTGCTGACCTCTTACTTAAGGGCTAAACACGTAATTGCAGCAGGCAAGCACACCAACCCATGGAATATTACAGTGTGTGCTCGAGCGTTAAGGCTCCGCTAAATAACTAACCACCAAATAGAGCTCTTAAGGATATTTGGAAATAAGTGTTTGTTTTTCTCTGCTGTTTGCCCCAGTATTCGCCCTACGCCGAGTGCCCCAGGCAAAAGAAATCACTGTAGGGATGGTTTTTCTTCTTCCCTCGTTGGGCCTGATGATTTGTTGTCAGATTAAATATAGCATCCGCTTAATGTGAGCTCCATCGTCAATGGGAGGATCCCAGCCGAACCCGCGGGAGGTTAGGCTGGGTGGGCTAATTGGGCTTGAATGCTTCTGCTGTGATCTTTAAATATATTTGCCATCACCGAGAAACCGCAGCAGTGCCTCTGAATATGAAAAAGAGCAGAAAGGGGAATTTAAGAAAGAGCAGTCGTGTCCCAAAGGCTTGGATGGGGGAAGGGGGGATGGCTGGGAATGGGAAGCCCTCCCTCCCAGCAAGAGCAAGGGCATGGGGATGCTGCTAATTAATGGGATGTGTTGGACTAAGCGACGGTCTGGAATTAGCAGCCGACTGCACACATTTCTCCCTGGTGAGAAGCCAGCACATGGCTGAAGCCCCAAGTGTTTTGATCTATTTGTAGCAAACAATTTATTCATGAATTTAGCTTATTTGCTGTGCGAATGATCAGAGAGGAGATGCAGTGTTTTCCTGTGTATCTCTGGATTTCTCATATATTCAGGATAGCACTGCTGCTGTAGGATGCAGCAGCTACTGCCAGGGGTTGGGTACCACGTGGGCACAGCCCCATGACCACAGCATCCCCCATAGATGCTACAGACTGCTTTAGCAGCACAGCTGGGGATCCTTTGCAACCCGCAGTTCTCCATATCCTTTGGGTTTGACTGAAAAAACATCCCACAAAAGGTCAGATCCCGCTTCTCAGTTTTGGTGACTTTGGCACACGTCACCAGAAACCTCCGAATCCTGGGGATTTCCATCCGTTTTCATCTGCCTTCATTAGGTCTTTATTCATGTCCCATTTATCTCTGCTGCATCCTCCAGATGAGAGCACGTGGCCCTGCCCTCCATTTTTGTGTTCTTCCTTATTTACAACCGTATTTTCAGTGGAAATCAGCCCATTTATTCATTAACTTTAATACGTCTCCTTTGGTGCTCCGCTACCATTCAGAATTTTATCATCACTTACTGGGCCTCTTTCTACATGTCAAAACTTTATTAAATATGTTTCTAACAGGGTGGAAACGTATAAAAGACACTGAACGCTTTTAAATTGTGGCAGTTTTGCATTTTGTTGATACCCTACCCGAGCAATAAGAGATGACAGGCAGGCAGTGCTTTCAGAGGCAATTATATCACACTTCAGGAGGCGGCATGGGGAGCGATAATATGGAACGGGAAGGAGATAAAAGAAAACAACTTGCTCACTCATTCCCTCGCACACATCCACAAACCCACCGCCGTCCCACTGGGACCGAATGAGAGAGGAGGGAGCGCATCCGAGGCGTTATTAGGGATGATACAAGGCAGGATAAAGAGCAGAAAACAAAGGAGGGGAAAGTCAGCAAAAGATAGCTTGACATAATTAACAGGGAGATAATGGGCCGGGTCTTGTGATGCTGGAACAACGGCGCTTTATGGTGGCCAAGAAGAGGTGCTGCTTTGGGAAGTGGGGAGCGTTGGCTGTGGAGTATCTCCCATCTCACCCCTGTGTGACTCAGCCACCATAGGAACCACGAAGCAGAGATTTATCTATTTATCCACTTAGCGACCCAGTCAGTGTCGGAAACAAAATGTCTGTTTATCTACCCATGCATCCACACACACTTTTATAACTACCATCTTCTCCTCTGCTTCTCGTTCTTCCCATTCTCTGACACATTCATCATAGAAAACAAGAGAGAAAAGTATGTTTATCTACCCAAAGGGCATGTTTCCATTTGCTTTGTTTTTCCCCTATGCTTAAAGAAAAAAGAAAGAAAAAAAAAAAAGTGGTCTTTCTGAGATAAAACATCTTTACAGCCCCGTGAGGAAATGAAAACTACATGAAATTAAAGTCTCCTTGGAGCTGAAGCGAAGGGGACAGAGATGTTGTGGGTTGGATGCAGGAGGGTGAGCCCAGGTGTTGTGTTCCATTGGACACTGAGGGAATAAAGATGTTACTGGAGCCCCAGGGTGGGATATGGGAGAGCTGTGGGGTTTGGGGGCCCATGCGTGCTTTTAGGGGGAGCAGGAAAAGAATCTTTGTGGTACATTGCATTTGGCTCATTAATTCATGGCAATTCCCCAGTGGCCATCCAGTGCTGAATGAGGGGTGAATGATGCTCCACCCAGTGCTCAGAGTTGGGTTTTGACCCAAAATCAAAGGCTTCAACTGGAAGGGCATGAGCACAGCGCTGCTGCCTGCCTCTCCCCAGCCCAGCACGCACCGCTTGTTATTAGGTTAATTAAAACCGTAAAAGTGAATGCTGATTTGCACTGAGCGTTTGGGACCAGATGGCAACAAGTACCGCGCTCCATAAAAGAGGATTGGAAGTGGTGAAGTGTCTCCTGCTCATCTGTGCCGAAACGCCGGGGGGACTGTGGGCAAAAACGTGGTCCCAACAGCATCAGCACTGCCGCCCCATGTGGACCTCTGCAGCCACAAAGTCATTAATTTTTAGGAATGGAACCTGAGGTGGAATCCTCGTTATGTGAGAGCGTTGGGAAGCGGTGGGCTCCTCTCACCTCCCCTGGGCGAGGGGCTCACAGCAAAGTCTGTGTATCCTTCACATTTAGGGTGAGGCGACGGCTGATTTCCATCCTGCAAAGGGACAATGCGGCGTTTGATGACTTCAGCTGTGTTTTGCTCTGAAGCCCCCCACTTGGAGCCGTGCGCTTTTGGATGCAGCTGGTATTTTCAAAACACCCCATGCAGGCAGAAAAGTCGCAGATACCCAGCAGAGCAGCTGGAGGGAGGCACTCAAAAATGCAAGAGAAAGCAAAGTGTTGCGAGTGCCACAGGCTGCAAAATGTGCCCCACAGTGCATTGCTGTACTCCTTGCATCCCTCACCACTGGGGTCTGCAGCTCAGGATGCTCGTCCCATCACCAGTGCACACACAGAGCCAGAAGAAACAGTTTGCAAGGCAGGAGTGTTGAATGGAAAAAAGGCAGCAGGAGAAATGAAGACAAACAGCTTGAGCTCCTTTGTTCCTACTGTACATTCACAAAAAGAGCAGGCAGCGATGCTAAGGGAAAAAAAAGAAATCCAATAGCACAAAGAGATGGCACACGGTGCTCAGAGGGCGGCACTGCTGCAGGAACAAAGGCGCTGTGCATCCCCAGAGCAAAGTCACAGATCTCCCAGTGCTTGGTCTGGGACACACTCAGGTGGGCTCAGCATCTCCCACCTCGCAGTGAGAACCAGTGTGCAAAGACTGAGGTGCAACCATCACAGAATCACAGGATCATTGAGGTTGGGAAAGATCACTAGGGTCGCCAAGTCCATCCGTCACCACCACGGTCATTCCATCACCACCCTGCCCACTAAGCTCCTCCCCAAAGGGACATAGTCCTAGCCGAGGTCCCAGCTGAGCTCAGCTGGTTGCATTGTGCAGACCTCATGGGCTGAACCCTTCCCTGGTCTGGAGCACCTCTGGGAGCACCACTTTTAACACCATTTTTAGCGACGCTGCCATGAGCAATCTGGGAGGATGGAAAGCAATGGGAGTGGAGCCTTGCTGCCTTTGGGGTGGGTTACATCCACCCCAGGGAGTTGTAGCTGCATTAGGAACAGGCTTTGGGTGCAAGACCCATCGGCAGGAGAAGATCGATGTGCTTTGGAAGGAGGCGGTGGCAATCGGAGCCAGATCCCAAGCACAAAGCAGGGGTTTATTAGCAGGAACTGCGCTGCAACAGCAAATCCTCCCTCTCCGAACAGCACAACGCTTCCATCCAAATGTTAATGTTTTTTTGTTGTTGTTTAATTTGCGAACTTATTTATCTGCTAGTCTAGAAAGGCTGCCTTGTGCTCGGGATGCTGAGCACAGCCGGTCTGCGCTGCTATGATTAGATGGCTAAGACCCAACCTCAGCAGCTGCTAATCCTGACTATTAATTAGAAGATTTGGGGTAAGGATTCCAGCACGGAGGCTCAGTTAAGCTCGAGCAGTTTCTGCATTTTCTCCCTCCTCCTCCTCCATCCCCTTACAGCCACCCATCCCTGCCATAATCCCCTGCCAAAGCCATTGGGGTCCGGCCCACGTCGCGGGCCCGACCTTCATCCCTGCAAAGCAAAAGAAGGGAGACAGTGGCGGTGACACAGGGAACTCATCCCAGCCTGAAACGACAGCATCTTCTCCTCAGGCCAGTTCATTAATTTTTATATCGCAGTGGCTTTGAGAGGCTTCAATTGAGGTCAGGGCCCTCTTTATTGGGTGCTGCGGATGCGCTTGGCACCGCACTGCTCTGCTCGGGAGTATTTAGGTCCTGCTCACATTGCTTTGCCTTGCTGCCTGATTTTGGCTGTGTCATTGCTCCTCTCTGGCAGGCAAATTGGGGTCATGGCTGCCTCCTGGCCCCAGCACTGCTCTGTGTCCCCAGGCTGTCCCCAGGCTGTCCCCTCTGCTCTGACCTTCGTTCAAGCTGCATTGGCAAGCAGGATGCTCTCAGGCAGCTGCCAAGCTCTGTTTGAGCACGCAAAGGAAGGTGGCATCTTGAAAGCTGGGCAAACACAGCCCAGGAACTGCCCGCTTTCCAATTATTTATTTGCAATGGAAGCTAATTTGCTTTAATTGTGTTTGGGGCAGCATGCACTGCATGCATCCTGAGGATGGACAGCACAGGTGGCAGCGGTCCCCAGGATGCACCGCGTGTTCTTTGGGCATCTGCCATCCTGGTACAGCCCAAGAGGATGTGGGATGCTCTCGATTATCAGGAAGGGATAGAGCTGCCTACTGGGGTCCTATGGGATGGGTACCATTGTGGTTCAAACATAAAAGCTCTTGAGTGACTTGGGAGGAAAAAAAGAAAGGCTGAAGAACTGATGACCATGGGCATCTTCTCCAATGGCTTTGAGATCCTCAATGGACCCTGACTGGGCAGAAGCATTGCAGGGCCATCTGTACCCACCTGATGGCTTCATTGGGTGTTAGGGGAAGGTCGGAGCCTGGTGGTGTTGCCTCTGCCAGGGACTGATGGATGGCACCTGAGCTGTGGCATGGCTTTGCCAAGCCTTGGCGGATGGGGCTGGGGCTGCGAGCTGTGTGCTTTGAGCAGCACAGGGGCAGAAAACCCCGTGCTGAGGTTTCTGTCCTCCTGCTACCCAGAGGCCTGTTTTCATGCCCCCACTCATAGGATGGGTGCAATGAGGGCTGTCCCAGTTTGGGGACAAACATGCAGACACGGTGCTGCTGAGCTAAGGGTGGAGGTTTGCCTTGGACTGCACCCAAGAAAGGTGCTCAAAGCCATTAACATCTCTGAGAATGAAATATCGATGGCCAGAAAGCTGTTAACAGGAACAAGAGAATTGGCAATGCCAACACCTGGGATCCTGCCCATTCGGCCTGAAAAAATAGAAATAAGAAGAAAAGGAGGGGGAGGCCCAAAGAGAGGGAATGGAAGTGAGACAGAGGCAGCAGCTCTGGGAGGTGAGAGACCACAGGCTGACAAAGCACAGCCGGGCCTTTCTCGTTATTGTTCCTCCCCTTTTGCATTTTATAAACTAAATTGATTTACAGAAGAAAGGCCCACTTACCACATTCAAAGTGAGCATCTCTCGCTTTCTAAAGGAGGCAACAGCTTTAATTGAATTTCTGAGGGTTTGCTTTCTCCATTTCCATTTTTTCTCTCCCTGTCCTCCTCCTGCAAATCAGTATATTGCATCTGAATGAGAGGCAGGCACACGTCCAAGCCTGTGCTTGGGAATGCTGCCACCAAAACCTGCCCATAGGAGGGAGCAGGGGGGGATTCCCCCTTTGCTTTTGCTGGGACCCCTCAGCTGCTCTCCTCCTTGGTGCACCCCCTGCATCCCATAGCCTGTATGTTAGGCATTTGCAGATGATGGCAATGGGAAGAGGAAGGTTTGCAAAGCAAGACCCCAGCAGCATCCCCATCCTCAGAACACCCCGGAAGACCACAGAGCCCTATCAGTGCTCACCATCTGGATGACTTTCAGCCCTTTTGTTCCTTTGTGGCTTTTCCTCATCCCCCCCACCTCTCCACTGCCACAGTGAGTAGAGAAAGTTTTTCTGAGCAGGAGATAATTAATTCCAAAATGAGACAAACATTTAACCTTGGGTCAAACGAAAGACTGAGTCGATCCCCAATGATTTCCTTTTTTTAATCCTTTTCCCCAAATAAGAATAAATTACTATCACTGAATTGAGAAAGAAAAACCACTGCGATTTGCCCAGCTCTGCTGCCAACAGTTCTGCTCAAGGAGCCGAAGTGAAGGAGGAAGACAGGAGCTCATTTTGTGCATCTCATGAGCTACAGCAGCTTCCCAAGCCATGGGGACCAGAGCATCTCTGCATGGTGACATCTGCATTTAGCACAAGCTTTGTTATTTAATTGCGTTGAGCACAGTTCCCAGTCTGGGGTACGTTGGTCTGAGCTCCATTGAGAAAGAGGTCTTTTCTTCCTCCCCCACCACAAAATTTGCACTTTTGCTGCCTGAACACAAGAATAATAGAGGAACACCACGGACTGCAATGACCATGAGTTCATCTGCAATGGGATGGAGCCGAGATGGGCACACCTTGGCCATGTGGGTGCTCGGAATGAGCCGGCGTGGTGCCATCACCTTTGGGCTCCTGTTTTCATTCCCCCCTCCCCTCTGCCCATTGTAATCCCATTTTGCAGCCTCGCTTTCTGCCTGACATTTGAAGGATGAGCTATTAACGTTGCTAAATTAACAACTGTTATGGAGTGTATTTGAGAAGATCATAAAAAAATCAGTAATGTCATCATGTCAAGCAAAGTTTCTGCTCCTTTTTTTTTTCCCTTTTTTTAATTATGCATGTATTCTATTTTTCTCCTTTCCATCATTGATCTGAAGCTTTCAGAGGGCCATTAATATACCTGACCACATCAGAATCTGTAATTATTGCTGTCCAACCAAACAAGAAATCCTCCGGGGGCTCTGGAGGAGCTGCAGCTGTTCCCATGCACCTCGGAGCTCTCTCTCGGAGCTCACCCTTTCCCTTTGCTTTCTGCATACATCAAACAGCGACTCGTCATTTCCAGCCCTCATTCCTCCTCTGGGAGGCTGAGCAAAGCCTGAAGACCAAAGCACGTGCGTGGGGATGGGATGTTGCCTCAGCATCAATGGCCAATGCCAAGCTGCCTGTTTTCTTCATTTATTACAGTTGTCCCCGAGGTAAGTTCTCCCATTTATTCCAACAAGAACAGCTTTCAGAGAGCAGAGCAGACGTGGGCAGGGCTGTGCAGCACTGGCAACCACAGCACAGAATTTGAAAGAGCAAAAAACTCCTCGTGTTCCTGCGAGAGGAAGGCAGGGAGCAGCTGCAGAAGGAGCGGGGCAGCGCGCATCTGTCAGCAGCGCAGCAGGGAGGCAACGCCTTCCACCTGGCACAGCAGCAACCCGAGCAGGAAAGGGAGCAGGGAAAAGATGCCATGGGCTCTGCAGGGCTCTGGGTGCTTTCTTCTTCTTTTTGAGTTGTTTCTAAGAACGGTCTGAAGCTCTGCCCAGAGCCCAGAGATGCTTTGCTCCTCCAGCCAGTGTCAAGGCATGCTGACCACCAGCCGGATTTGGGGGTATTTTTGCTTTGCTCCATCAGGCAGCTCAATGTGGGACTCATCCCACCACCCCAGAGCCCTGTGGTGACACAGGGACCATGCACAGACAAAGCAGACAGCTCTGGGGGGAGCAGCTCTGTGCTGCTGCCAGAGATGCTGTTTCTTCCCAGTGACTGTAGAGGGAAGTAGATGACTAAAGAGACTTTTTGCCTATGGCTGAAGTGAAGTGGACTGAATCCAGGGCAGTCCCAGATCAATACCTTCCCACAAAACCTTCCATCCCAAGACTACTTTGGGGGCCAGCATCATGCATGGGCACCCTGAGGCTGCTGGCTGCCTCTATCCCTTGATGGCTAATGCCAGCCACACGTGTAGCTCCAGTCATAAAAAGCACTCAGAGCATCTCTTTTGCCCTTTTCTTGCTCGTGGCATCAGAACAGAGAAGCCTCTCCCCACCCCCAAGAAGGCAGCCCCCATTGGGTGAATCTCCACTATATCTTCATCCAGCACAATAATATCCGTGGTTCATTCAGTGGTTTTCCTGCTAGTGTAACTCACGGCTGCCACCTTTCCTCACCTTCCTGCCCATCCTCCTCACGTCTCACAGCTCTCACCTCCACCCTTTCAAGGCACAGTTCAGCTCTTGCTGCCTACACAGCAAACACCTGCACCAAAACCTCCTGTTAGCACTCTGGCATTTGATACATTATCAGTAGAGATACACAGAGGGAAGAAATATATTGTGCAAATTACTTGATAATGCACAGCAAGCAGGCACCATGACCTTAAAAAAATGCCTGTTAGCAGGAAAAGAAAAAGGGGGAAGAAAAGAGATGAGAAGACTTTGCTGGGAGCCTTGATAGTCCAGGTGGAAAATGGAATCTTTATTTTTTTTACGATTTCCAGTCTGTTTTAACTCTGCCCTCCAGGTCAATAATCTCAGTAACAACCTTTTCCTCCAAGAAAATGTTAGAGCTCGTGCTGGTCCCTGTTGGAATTAAAGTTCAGGTGGCTGCGAGAGGCAGCTCAGCACAGAGACAGTGCCTGGAAGCCAAAATAGCACCAGAATGGCTACGATGGGCAGTGGGGCTGGCAATGGGGGCTGCCAGCACCTCGTTTTGCCCAAACGTTTTCCTTCTGCCTTTTCTTGTTTCCAAACTTATTATCCACTCCCTCCCACCACAGGTCCCCCTCAGAATGGTGGTGCAGAACGTGGTCAAAAAGGAAAAGGATGGGTTTCCATGGCAACCTCTTTCCCATAGGAGGGATGCAGGCACCTGCACCTCGCTGCTGCCATAGGAGCAGGGTGGGAACACCCCTGTGCCACGGCTGTGCAGAGGGCAGTGCCCCGTTGGGGAAAAGCAATGCAACAGCACCTCCAGCTGTGAGCTGCTCCAGGAGCACCACGCATCTCCCCAGGGCTCCCGGAGGGCAAGGGTTTGCCACCCTCTTCTCTCCCATGGGAACAAAAGGCACATCTGCACTCACAACACAAATTGATGTTCGTCTTTTCCGCCTCCCACCAGCCTTAATTCAGAGCCACGGTGACGCTAATTGAGATTTCGGTGCGCTGCTCAGCCCTCGCCGTTTGGATTTGGGATGCCTTTCTGGTGAACACCCATTGCCAATTTGAATTTCACCCCGCTGCTCTCGCCGCGCAGCTCTACCCCAAGGCCCACGCACTGTGTCAGCATTTAGGGAGATTCAGAGTAACACAAGCTGACATCCAGGAGACGAACTGGAATGAGAATAATGCCCCTTTGGTGCGCCGAGCCTCCATACCCCTCCCCTATTCCCTTTTATGTATGGGGTTTTTTTTACACTTCAAATCTGTAGAAGGAGGAACGCAACTCCCAGAAAGCAGAAATCGCACCAGGAGAGAGAGAAGGACGGCTCCAATAGCTCCCTGCATGGAACCAACTCCTTGCCATGCCAACACCACATCATCTCTATCCTGCACCATCCCCATCCTGCTCTCTGCAGGGTTTCCACTCGCTCCCAATCTCCTACAGAGCCCCCGGCACCGGGAGATTGGCCCAGAGCTGCTCAATAACGGCAGCAGCGGGGGTGTGAGCAGAGCTCCGGGTGCTGGGGAGCTTAAGATGAAAACATCTCGGTGTCCAGAGGTGAGGGTGATAACAGCCTTGAAAGAGATCTGAGATAGCGTCAGAGGCTCAGCAGCACGTCGGGGCTCTGGGAAGGGTGGTGGGCAGGGCAGACGTATGGTGACAGAGGGAATTTGGGGATGCAGAGGGCAGCACTGGCAGTAAGCATCTCATTTTGGGGTGCTAGCCATGGCCAGGGCGTCCAGACAAGCTTCTCCTGCAGGATGCACTGTGATTTTGATACAGGATATGAGCACAACCAGCCCTGCACAGAACCCCCTTTTATGACAGCAATAACCTCCTTGCTGGCTAGGTTTGTTGCCTCCATAGCCATAGGGATGTGCATGAAATGTGATGGATGCGTTGGTCCTCTGCATCACCATCTGCTCTCAGCCACCCTCCAGGATCCCCACAGAGGAAACAGAGTGCAAAAGGCTGAGGGTGAAGCCAGCAAAGCAGCCTGGCTCCCAGCAGAGTCACGTTTACACTCCCTATCTGCTCGTGCATCTTTAATCCTGCAGGAAGGATGCTCTGCTCCCTGCATCCTGATTGCTGCTGCCCAAACGCCAGCACAGGACTCCTCCTCCCACAAATCAAGCCCAAATGGGATGTCAGAGAGAAATCTGCGGGGCAGGAGGGTAATTTTTATTGTCTTTGAACAGCTGTGCACACAGGCAAACAATTGGCATGCTGCTCAGGAGAGCCAGCTTGCTCACCCTGCCTTGCAGTTGCAAGGACAGACATGGTCCCAGCAGCTGGATGCACTCATTGGAGCGCCACTGGAAAGCCAGGAGGGAGCTGAGGGACTGCCTGCTGCAGCCTCCTGCCTTATCTCTAATGAATGCTGTTCCACCTGATTTTTAAGCCCCGGCAGCAAATCTTTGCCCCTTGCATCCATAAGCAACCCCAGGGAGGGTTTTGGTTTTTCCCTGCAGTCCAGCCAAGCATCCCTTGAGTCCAGCCCATTTCTCAGCTGCAGATCTCCCCCTTTGCAGGAACATCTCCATCCCAGAGCACCCTCACATTGCCTCAGCCTCCTCATCTCCAGCCTCAAACCTCTGGGAAAAGCTCAGGAGTAATTAAAAGGAAAAGTTGGGTGTGCTCAAACTTCTCCCAGCCGCGGTCATGGTGGCCTCTGCTGCGTGGCATATTTCATGGCAGCGACAGAGACCTTCCGCGTGTCCTTGCTCTGAAGGAGTGTGATGGATCTGGCTTTTACAAGGAACAAAGAGGCCATGATCTGACATCAGTGTGATGAATCGCCCTTTTTTTCTCCCCCAAATGATTACTTGAGAAAACTTTGCAGTCAGTAAATATTTACCGGGGAGACCACAACCATCACCTATCCTTAGGACATAATAAAGCAGCGCTTCATTAAGAGCTGCACCACTCCCTGTTCTTTATGGGAAGTCATGGGGGTGGAAGAAGGGAGAGTTTCCAAAGCTATTTGCTGGTCTGGGAGGAGGAAAACCAAATATCCCAATCAGCTCTCCCAGTATCCCAAATGAGAGGCGAAACCCAATGGCTCATGGAGGAACCAGCACCAGCCACAGGGAAAAAGCCTTATCTCTGGGATAAAACGAATAGATCAGGAGAAAAAAATGGAGATGTATGCGAGGGGAGGCGAATTTATAAACAGGAGCTTATCAGAAGGCAAAGCAGATAATGAACAGCTCTCCAGATCTAGGTCTCGAGCTCACGGAGGACAGAAAAGAGAATGGGACTCCTCGGGAAATGGAAAGGGCTGATAAGAGCCCACGGTGACTTAGCAAACATCATTTAATTTTTTTTCACACAAAATAAAACACCAAACAACAAAACTCCTTTGTCTCCACACGAGAAAATTACCCGCAGCCCCTGAACAGACTTTTGGCTCTAAACCACACAGGCTGGGAGAGGGAGAACGGAGCCCTTGATGCCTCCCAGTAAAACCGAGCACAAATGGGCTGATTGCAAATTCTCTTTCAAGGCGGCTTCAAAGCAGGAGGGCAGCACAGTGGGGGCTGCCTGCATGGCAGCGTTTGCCTATGGGGCATCCCAAAGGGCAGGAAAATGGGGGTGCCATGGGATTCCCCCAAACCCCTGCAGGACGCAGCCAGCAGCGCCCTGGGGCTCCTTGGCATGGTTCATTGCAGCCCTGTGCCTGCGTGGCTCCAAGCCCAGCCTGTCACCTAGCTCATGTCTGATGGCTTTTGTCTAATCAGACAATTTTTTTGCTATCATTCTTGTTACCTGTGTATTTATTTACAGTCAATTGTTCCCTATTTTCACTCCATTTATGTACCATCTTGTTTATGATGCCGCTTAAACGCCTGCCGTCGAGGTAATTATGTCACTGGAAAAGCAAAGGAAAAACAAAAGCACACGCACGGAAAGAGAAGAAAATGGTTTTCATCCTTCAAGAGGAGCTGGAAGGCACAGCTGCAAGGGGCTGTGCATGTCCCCGTGTCCCCATGCCAAAGTTCAGCCTGGATGGGGCTGGGGATGAGCCTTGACATGGGGACGTCCTGCCCAGGTCCTGCAGCAGGGTGATGGGTACCTCCATGTTACTCAATGCACTTGGTTCATTTGGCTGTTTTTTTTCCTCTTGCTGGGGAGGACAGAGTGGGAGAGGGTCAACAAAGTGATGGAGAGACCAAAGGAAGAACACAAATGCCATGTCAGCACTCCCTGGCTTCCCTCCGCTAATGACCCAGCCATAGTTGTTCAGCCCAACATATTCATTTATTCCCATTCAGCTTCTCTGCTTATTATTATTTTTGGTCACCTTATCAACAGGCGATTCCCTTTGAGCCATCCTAATCAAATTTGCAGAGGCTGACCTGAATAAGCCGCCTGCCAAAGAGAGCTGCCATCCCTCCAATCGCTGCCAGCACCACAAAGGGCTCCCAGCCCTGAAGGGACAACGGAGAAAAGCTCATTTCCTCCACGGCTTGGCCACACTCCTGCAGCCTCTCTACCACTCCCGTCCTGCAGCATCACTCCCACTTGTGGGTGCTGCCTCCTCCTTTGCTGCTGTTTCTTCCCAAGCAGATTTTAATTGAATTTAATTGCTTGGCTGTGATCACAAGCAAACACCACGGGTCAGCACTGCCCACCCCAAGCACGGGCTTTGCTGCAGCGATGGGTGCCCTGGAACGCTGCAGAAAGGCAACAGTTGATTATTATTATTTATTTATTTATTTATTTATGGCGTTTCAGATATTTTACAGTAAATTACCTCAGTTTATGGCACTTCTTCTGCCTTACATAATTGTTATAAATAACCTTCAAACAACATAAAAGCCATAAACATTGCAAGGGAAGGAAGAGTAAATTGCAGAGATTTCAAAGCAGATGAAGGAGAACCGGAGCGCCGATAAGGCAGCGGATGGAGGCGGCCTCCGCTGCTCTGTTTGTTCTCATCCCCCCCCTTAAAAAAAGATATCTATCTTCTATTTCTTCAATAAATATCCAGCTGCAAACAAATATTTCCTCCCCTTTGGGGTATGGGAAGCTGCATACCAAATCGCACCATGGGTACATTGTGAAGGCACTGGGGATGGGTGGAGGGAGCAGTCTGTGGGGTACAGGGGGAAGAGGGGATGTTCCCATGGTGCCCACCTGAGCTGCCCCAAAAGCAGCGTGGGGCTCTTTTCAACCCTCAGCTCTTTCCCCTAACAAAGCCCTTCAGGGTGGGGGACAGGCGGAGGGGATGCTCACAACTGCATTCCCACTTTGTGCAGGTTGGGAACAAACCACATCCAGGTGAATGGCTCAGGGCAGTGATGGACCTCAAGTAGCCTAGAAGCCCTTTCCCCTCCAAAAAAAGAAAAATAGGAGAGAAAAGAGCTGGGTCAGTGCTGCAGAAGAGTGCTGTGGCATCCCCACGCTGTGGGGAGCATCCTTTGATGCCACCACCATGATGCTCCTACCCCATCATCACCAACTCTGTGCTATCACCCCAATGCAACCACCCTGATGCCACAGCCTCAATGTCACCACCCTGAAGCCATCACTCCAATGCCAGCTCAAGCTCCCCAGCCCTGAAGGCTGGGGATGAGGGATGAGGCAGCAGCTCAGAGCAGCAATGGGGACGATTCCTGCACGGGGATCCCACCGCCTCCCTCCCGCCTCTGGGATTGTGAAATAAATATTTGGTCTTTAAAGATCATTTTGTTGCTCGCAGCAATCAGCTCAGCCAGGTTTTTAGTGTTTGTTTATGGTTTATACCATATGATTCAATAAACTCTGGCTGAGAAACATGTGCATAATTAAGTTTAAAAGGCAGCCTCAGCTCCACTCCACGACTTGGATTTCAAGCCAGGCTTTATGCAACAAATTCTGTTTATTGCTGACATCGATTCATCCTTCCCTCCCCTTCATTCATTGAATCAGAGCTATTTGAAAGTTCCAAGGTTTTCAGCAAGTCTGCCACAGTATGGATGCTATATGGGAAAATGTAATCTCCTTTTTGCCTTAAAGCTGCTCTTGTCATGGTGAGGGCTTCCAGCTGATGGTCCCTGCTTTGGAACATCCCAATGCAGCCTTGCAAACCTCCTCTGTTTTTTGCCTGTATGAATTATTTATTGCAGATCAAGGCATTTCTAGGGCAGCCCGCATCTTAATTACATCTGGACACAGTTCCCAGCACTGAGTGTGGGTTGAGAGCTGTCTGTCTCAACACACATTGTCCCCATCGCTGCGACAGCCCCTCTTTAACTCTGTGAGCAAATGGAGCCTCACCGCTGGTAATTTTTCTTTTAATTAAAAAACACTGTTTTATCAGAAGCAGAATCAGCACTGAAAAGGATCCGTTTCAATGAATTCTCCCCCACTTACAAAAGAAAAGAGCTGAAATAATCAGAAAGTCGAACTCCGATGCTTTCAAATTGAGACCTCCAGCTTTTTCAGCCGAGAATGCCGTCTCATTTTGAAATGTTAATTGATGGTAAGAAGCATTAGAAGGCAGACAGGCAACAAAACCCTTCCCTGTTCTTTGCAGGGAGCTGTGCTGTTGATGGAAGACGCTGCTTTCCGGTCCCCACCTCCAGGAGAACTTTGGAGATGTCTTTTGGACAGCTTTGCTGGAGACACGAGGAGAGGATGGGAAGAGCAGCACCGTCCCCATCTGGCCCTGCCACCCTCCCACCAGGCAGTGCTGGGTTCTTAGAGGTGTCCATACAAACATCTACACCTACATTTGGGCCTTGTGTTGGTGTTCAGCTCAGATATCAGAGCATCCTTTAATTGATTGCAGTGTGCATTGCTCCACATGCTGCCAGGAATGGCTCCCATGGGATCCCAACTCCTGCAGCTGTTATCCCACTCATCCCTTGGGTTTATCCCAACCATTCCTGGGGCTCTGCCACCCTGCTCCCCAACAGATCCCCATTTCCAGGCAAATCTGTGCTCTGAAGAGCAATTTCCATTTCCATCCCAGTGCAGAGCATCTCTGGCCCAGGTCTGGGGTGAAGCACTGATTCTGCATCCCATCCTATGGGCTCAGCCCAAACTTTTGCTCCTGCGAGGTTTGCAATAGGATGGAATGCTTCCTTGTTACAAAGGTGTATGGGAGCTGTTGAATCACAGCCTGAACCTCTGATTGACCACCTGAGACGAGCACTGGGTCAGCCGTGGGAGCACAGGTGAAGGCAATTCAGCTGTGTGACCAGAAGGGTTGGAGCCTGGCTGCACCTCTCCTAGACCCCATTTAAGGGCTGGCTGCCACTAAGGCAGGATCTCTCTCTGGAGATTGCTCCTTGTGGAGTTTTCCTGTGAGCCTACAACACCAGTGAGTGTTTTCTATTCCTTTCTGATTATCCTTTCCAATGTGATAATCTTTCTGGCTATACGCTCTCTGAAGACCAGCCTAATTTCTCTGTATACTTATCAATTATACATCTGTATACTCGTTGATTATACAAAAGGTAACAAACTCTTCCAGGTTTGGCCCCTTTTCCCCAGCAACACGGAGGGGAAGGTCAAAAAGGGGTTAGATGGGAAAAGGGAGAAGAATGGACTCCCGCCTCCACACTGAGCATATCTCTGGCTCTGAGCACACCACAGCACTCCTCAGAGCTTACAGCAGCCACGCCGAGCTCTTACCTCACTCTTTACATCCCCAAAGTGCCATACAAGCATTAAGCAATTAATTGCGTTACACTGAAGTGCCTTTTACTCTCTCCCCCGAGGCGCAGGGCTCCATCCCAGCTCCTCTCCCCTGCATCCCAAACTGCATTTTCCCACATGCTCATTGCCAAGGCTGGAACAGGAGGAGCAGCACCCATCTCTGCTTTGCTGTTCATGGGGTGGAAGGGCCAAAACCCCACAAGGATTTTGCAGGATGTGGCCACGATGCTGTTGGAGGGGGTGTTTGCTCCCCAGGCTGTAAAATGAGTGCCTAAATGCACAGGCAAAGGTTAGAACCACGTTTCAAGGCGGGAGGGGGATCCTCAGCAGATGAATTATTCAGCTCCCGAGCTGCCTAGTGAACATTATCAGCTAATGATCTGTAATTATTAATAAATAATTTAAGCTTTAATAGCTAGGAAATGAAATGCTTAATTGCATCATAACATAATTAATGGAATTAGCTACTATGAATAAAATGAGGAGTGGTAATTTTTTTTTTTAATTTTTAAGTAAAAATCCTCTTTCCTCAAACTGCTTGCGGGCGATTTTGCTTTGGTGGGAGGAGGAGGAGAGGCTACAGGAGCACAAACAGGGCTCAGCTCTCCATCCACCACAACAAGGGCAGGAAAACAGGAGATGAAGTGGGCAACACCATACAACCCGGCACCAGACCCTCCTGCAGCCTCAGACTGGGATCCTATGTGCCCCAAACTGGGGGCAGTGCCACCCCCCCAGGCCAGCTGCCATCACAGCCTCCATTCGGTGCCAACGAGCGTTCACAAAGCGCAGCCCTCGGATACAACCCAGCGTTGGGTTTTTTATTTGGCAATCATATATTTTCATCCGTTATGGTGATGAAGCACTTCGGTTTTATGGGGTGTTTTAGTGCGTCGTTTCGCTGCGTCTCCCAATTACTCCGCTAACATTTCAGGGTGACATGGACCATTTTCCCCTTTTGCTAAAACAGAGCCTTTCCAGCAATGGGACGGCTGTGAGCACACGTCTGCTGGTGGAGGGAAACAGCCCATTAAAGCCCGGGAATTCAATTCCAAAGCCTGCTCGTCATTAATATACCTTATAACACACGCACAGGCAAAAACCAATGTTGCTACAAGATAATTGTGTGAGTGATGTAGTGATGGGCACAACTGGGGGTTGAGCATCTCGCTGCTTTGCTTGGACCCACCCTCACCCCCAAAAGCAAAGTAGAGAGGTTTCCCAAGCTCATACTCTTGGTCAGGGCAGGTTTTACACCATGGAGATGAGGGTCTTTGCATTGATTCTGATTTACAACAGCTGCATAAGGATTTCCCTGTGTTTGGATGCTGTCTGAGCGCTACGGATGGAGCTCTCCCTGAAGGTCACAGTTTGCAAATAAAGGCTGAGGTCATCAGCCCCTCACCCCAAACTGCATTTGGACTATTTCTCTTTGAGCTGCTGGAAGAAAAGAAGGGATGCAAAATAATACTAATAAAAATAAAAGAGCAGACTATCTCACAAGCAGCCAAAATAGGAAAAAAATCACAAGCCTTCCAAGAGTGACAGTTTTCAGAGCGTTGCCAAGCTTAATCCTCACCATTAAGCAATTATTAACAGATGAAAACAGAAAGTGTCGCCAGCCTCAGCCCTCAGCCTGCTCAGGAACGAGACAGGATGGGGTGAGACAGCAGCAGATACTTTCTAGTCGAGGGATCAAACCGCATTCCTACCACAAAAGTCCCCCAGGCTCATAAATAATAACGTGAGTGACAACTGCAGGGCTGACTCCACCTCGAGGTGCCACCCAGTTGTCCCCCACCCCCAATCCTGACTCAGAATTCATTGTGGAATTAATGGGGTCGTGGTGGATCTCACCCCATGGTGATGGGGATGTGGTGCCAGTGCCCTGGGACACAGGCACAGCCCCCATGGCAGGGAAGGGAAACGCTCCATGAACTGGGAGTAAACAGATTCGATTCAGTTCTGAGTCTTTTTTGGGTGTTTTTTTCCCCCCTTTTCCTTTCATGGTAAATTTTCGGCAACAAGGCAGCCAATGGTGACGGAGCACGGGGATTGAAAATGGTTTCAAAGGAGCCTTATCATGCCGGGGACATATGCACATTGAGCCTTGTAGATAGGATGAGTGTAGGTCCCTTCTGCGGGAGGCAGACAAACTTATACCGTTTGCATTTGCTTTTGCCTTTTCCTTTGGGTTGCATTTTCTTTTTCTTTTTTATTTGGCGGGGGTTGGGGGGGGTGGGTATCCAACCTGTCAGCATTTACTGATTTGGGCTGAGACTTCAGGAATTCAATAAATCTCTTCCTTAAAGGGACACTGTCACCGTAAAAACACACCACCGGAACGCAGTGTGTTTTCTAAAGATAAAACCCCAAATCCTCACCTACATTCCTCATATTATCAGAAACACTGAGAAGGAGGGGGAGCGTTTTAATGCACAGCTTTCCTTCCACGTGCTGCAGGCAGAGCGATGCCACAGGTGTTCGATTAAGCAGATAAGGGGGTGGGTGGATGGATGTTCAGATGGACGGATGGATAGATAGATGGATGGATGGATGGATGGATGGACAGATGATTGGACGGTCAGATGGACAGGTGGATGGATGGAAGAACAGATGGACAGAAGGACAGATGAAAGGATGGATGGACGGACAGATGGCCGGACAGGTGGATAGATAGACACATGGGTGGATGAAAGGACAGATGGATAGAAGGACAGATGGATGATTGGATAGAAGGAAGGATAAGTGGACAGGTGGGCGGATGGATGGGTAGACGGACGGATGAACAGATGAGTGGGTGCTGCCTCAGTACAAGGGGAGATGGGCAAAGGGAGAGTTGGACTTCGCAGAGTAAAGGCTTATTACTACTGCAGCTACCATACAATACAATAAATACACCGAATATACACATATAGCAACAGCAATAAGCCCAAAATAGCAGTTTTTACAAGGAAAAGGGGGGGGAAAGATTTAGCATACATCATTTCAGTGCACACGGTGCACCGGGTGCCATTGGGATGCTGCGGTCTCCATCCCTGCCCCGCATCCTCCTCCCAACCCAGCTGCGGCTCCGCAGCGTCCTTCACGCTCCGGATCACCCGTAGCCGGAGAGCTGTGAGCTAAGGAGGCTCCCGAGGAGGATTTAAGGAGGAAAGGGCAGCATGGAGCCCTGCAGCAGGAGGGATGCCCATCAGGATGATGCTTCCCCATTAAGTTGACTGCAATGGAGAAAGCTTGGGCAGAGGAATGCTGCACCCATAGCATCCAGACCTGCACCTCAGCCCTGCGGAAGCACGAGCACGGGGTTTTGGGAGGGTTGCTATTTGTTTTGGAGAGCTTGCTTTTCTCTTTTCATTTAGCTTGGCAGAATTTCAATACTTCTGCCTTTCACCTCAATAAAAACAGCGTGTCAGGCGGCAGGTTTTGATGATGGAGTGACCTTTTCCACATGCAGAAAACCCATACATTTTCTTGTATTTGGGGGGGAGAGCGTAAAGCTGCTTTTGATGAAAAACAAAGCCTCAAACTCCACGGGTGATATCACCATGAAACAGAAAATTACAGTAACGCTGGTTTTTTTTTCCTTAACTATGCAGAGTGACACCAGGATGCAACTTTCATTAGCACTGAGCTATTTGCACACATAGAAAATTGCCACCACCAACACCACAGCCCCAGGGATGCTCAGACCCATCCCAGGACCAGGTCATAGCCTGGGGCACTACATGTGCCCACATGCAGGAGAATTTCACATTGCTCTTTGCCTGCTTTGTCCTTTCCCATTTCCAACTCTCCACGGAGCAGCCTGCAGATAAATAACGACGCCTACAGAAACTCATTGAAAGCCATGCGAGCGCATCATGTCCACGTGCTGCCGTCCCATTCATTAGCACATTGTTGATGTTCATTAATCGAGTGTAAAACTGTAATTAAAAATAATCTCCTTTTCTTCAAGCGGCGGCAGAAGAGAAAAAAAGAGGACGCCGAATAAGGGGAAATAAAACTGACGCATGAATTTGCTAATTGCAGCTGTGGGAGCACGATGGCAAAACAATTTGATGCCTTGTGCTGGTGCTGCAGGGATACATAGGGGTCTGGCACCCGCTGTGTGCCGCAGGATGGGTTCTGTGCAGAGGAGATGTAGGGCCAGGCTGGGTTGCTCCTGCCCCGTTCCTACTGGGACCAAGCAAGGAAGGATGGGGATGAGCATCCCAAGTGATGGAAAGGAGGTGGGAGAGAAGGATGCAGAGCAGACTCCTATTGGGATCGCTCTTCCCGACCCTGCTTGCGCTGAGCAGGGCAGTGCTTTATGCTGGCTGATTTATCTCCTTTGGTGGAGATTTCATTTCAAGTTGGAGGATGTTCAAAGTAAAGCCAGCCCTGTTACAGACTTAATTGGACCATATTTCAATCCTGGTTCATCTATTCAGCGTGGATTCCTTATCCTAGGTCCATAAACTTTTATTAAGTTATATATCAAAGAATATACATATAGGGTATAGAGATACAGCCCTGCTTACATGTTTTTGGAGATGAGAAAGGCAGCGGCTGTGCAGACGTGGGCTGAAGGTAATGGGGTGTCAGTGCTGGGATGGAGCAGCAGCGCAATGCAACGGGACAGCGCCGATCCCACTGGGACTGGGGGAACGTGATGGCACAAAGCCATTGGGAGAAGCAGCACGAGGCCTCCCAGCCCCTCCCTGCCCTCTGCATTCTCATCCTGCCTCCCTGCTCGCCCCTCCTCTTCGTCAGCTGAGCTTGTGTTGCAGACAAGTAATTACTGGCGTGTTATCCGCGCTCAGCCGCGTGTCGTAGCAGCGCCTGCTGATGTACAGTAGCAGGCAGCTTGATAATGGGACGCATTTAAGCTGATTGCCACTGCAGATAAATGATTCCTCTGAATGGATGCACTTTTGTTAAACTTCTGAAGGCAGAGGGAAAAGTTACCTTTTTCTTCCAAAAAGCACCCTTTGAAAAGGCCGTGCCTCCCCCGAGATTCTCATTTCAGATTAGGATATCAGGTGTATGGCGAGAGACGTCTGATTCCCCGGCTGTCAGGGCTGCTGTTTGATATTCAAACCTGTCATTTGATCGTTCCTGAATAGCTGCCTTGGTGTCCTTGAGGATAGCTCTATTAAATGCCGAATTCGCTCCCGGTCCCGCTGTATCCGTGATGAGACGGAGCGACTCTTACGCAGGAGAGCGGGCGGCATTAACACGGCGGTGAGAGTGGGTGGAGAGGGAAGGGGATGGGCAGGGGAGGGAGAGATTGGGAATAAAACCCACTTGAGCTGGAGTGCCTGGTTGTGCTGAAAGGCAGACTGGAGAGAGCGGCCTGAAGATCAGAAGGCGACAATATCTTTGTAAGAAACGAAGAGGAAGAGATGAATTCAGTGCTTCATGCAAAGAACTCCATTGCAATGGGCTTGGTTTTTTTGTTCAGCAACTCATCAGTAGGTATTGGGTTGCACTTTGGCTTCTAAAGAGCTGGAAGGCATGGGATGCTGCCAAGATCCCATGGGCTGCACGTGGGCACAGCCCAGCAGTCACCTCCTGCTATTGTCACCATGCACCGACCTGCCCAGGCATAATGGTGCTCGATGCAACGACTTGTTCACACCAGATCTCAGCGTCGATTGCTGAAGTCTCTTCCAGTTAATTACAGAGTTAATTACCAGCTAATAAGTTTGTTGCTAATAGCTGTAACGGATTTTTTGGCGAGAGTTGTCAGGAGGGGCTGATTGGATGCTCTCTTGGGTAGGATCCTCGTTACAGAAACGGATATACTGAAGGCAAATGATTCCAATCTTTTTTCTTTGATGAACAGTAAATTATTCTAATATCCTCCACTATTGTATTCGCTTATTATCTGTGGGTAATTAGAAGCAAAGAGCTGCAAAGCTGCCCCAGTTGCAGATAGGAGGCCACAGCAATTGTGCTGCCTTGATTTCTGATGCTCATAGATTGCTTTGTCAGCTCTCATCTTTCCATTGCTTCCTCAAGGCCTGTGGTGACCCAGCCTTTGCTGTGCATCCCCAGCCATAAATACACCTGTATGGTTGCACTATCCCATCCAAGTGCACGTGACAGCCTCTTACTGTCCTGCATCCTACTTTGGCTGCTAAAAACCTGTTCTTTTGGGTCTGTTCTTCCAGGTACGTCCTAGACTACTTCTTTTCTCTTCTTCCTCTCCACATCACAATCCTACTTTGCACTCCTGCTGCTTTGGGCAGCACCATGTGAGCATCAGCAGCTTGCATTTCCAAAAGGCACTGCAAGCCACTCTGGGGACGATTCCAGTTCCCAGGGCAAACGTGGCATCAGATCAGCATAATGATGGTGAAAGATCCATACGGAAGGAGCCAAGACTGGGAAACGTGATGGATGCATGAAAACAAGATGCACAGTTATGTCTACAAACAGCTTCTTAACAGTCAAAATCTCTCATCCCCCAAGCGTGTGTATGGGATGCTGAGATCCTGAGCATCTCATGCATGAGAGTTCTGTGAAGAATCACAGTCCATTCCTCTGATTCTTAAGCAAACACCTCCACATCTCCTTCCTGGCAGCCAGGACGTGGCACTTTGGCACACCGGAGGTTCTGGAGCTGCCTCCCTGCGAGCAGCTTCCCTCCTCTGCCATTGTGCCCCAGCTCATTGGAAGGCAATCTGTGCTAAGCCCTTGAAAGCTGTGCCTGAATGCCGAGCAGCCACGAGCCACACTTGATTTGGATGGAAATTAGCAGCCAGCAGTTGCAGCAAGGGGAAGGAACCTTGGAGACCGGGGGAGATTATCAGAAAACAAATGAACAGAACAGCGTGTTGTCCCCAGCATGGCAGCGAAATCAAAGGCACAGGCAGGAATCCTAAGGCAGGGGAGGCAAGGTGCAATGCAGGGCATGTGTCCCACCAGCTGCAGCCCCAGCAGGGACAAAGCCACTGCCACAGGGGAGCTGCAGTGCACTTGGCAGCACTTCCAGATCCGTACAGCCCCCAGAGCACAACACAAATGTGCTGCAAACATCCGAGGCAAAGGCTTTATCTCCTCCAAACAGCAGATTGATGGGAGATTCCCAGGGAGCACAGCCAGGATTCTGCCTGGCAGCCTTCTTCAGCTCCCATCCCTGCTGCTGAGAGGGAGATAAAGGCAGCAGAAGTCACTGTGGATGGATGGGAAGGGAGCAGATATATCAAGCAGGAAAACATGGCATGACCTCATACCAAGTCATCACTCCCATAAGCATCCCATGATGCTGTTTGCTAGATCACCTGTTACAGGGTCCTGGTGAAACCACCTGGGAGGTGCGAGTGAACACACTACATCAGCAGCCTCTTCCTGCATCCTTGCCCTCCTCCTCCTTCTGCTCCCTCCTCTCCCACCACAAGAACACTTTGCAACATCATCACAGCACCAGAGCTCCCCCATGGATGTGCAGTTTGCAGATATGGCCCCACCGTAGACCACAGCACAGTGCTGGGATGGAAGAGGCAACATCACCTTGTGCTCTCTCCCCTAACTCAGCATCAGTGCATCCTGTGTCCCTCAGCTGGATTTTGTCACTGCTTTTGGTAGCTTTGTGCCACTGGTGCTGGGCTCCCTGTGCACACCAAGCTTGGGAACTGGCTTTCCTCCATGCCCTCCTTATCAACCAGATGCATGCAGTGACATCGGGGAGAGCAGGGATCGGGAGGAGGCAGCAGAACAATGCTCGAGCTGTGCATCACTGCAGGGCAGGAGGATTTGGATTCCATTCCCTGAGCAAATATAGGGCTGGGGACGTCAGGCTGAAAGCTGATTTCACAGCAACGGTGGTTAAGAGAGAGCAGCATCCCACTGCCAGCACTCCTAGAGTCAGCAGTCACTGTGCATTATGCCATGTACATGGATGCCCAGGCAGCAGGACACGTGCCATTAGGTCACTGGGTCACTTGCTCTCCTTCATCACAGCAGACTTTGCTCCCCATGAAGATTCCTGCTTCTTCCCCCATCAGAAAGCTTTTTCTCAACCTGTTCCTTAAACATAGCCTTTTTCCTCATTCCTCCACTTCTGTAGTGTATTTCCATTTCAAAATACCAATGGGGAATCTTTCCCTCCCTCCTGATTCTTCTGTCTTTGTGACAACGAGAGATAGGAAAGAAAGAAGAAGGGGAAACTGATAAAGGAGTGTGCGAACATCCCACCTCAATCAGCTCCTGTAGCATCACCTTCCCACTGGGCAGCTTTGTGGGGTCCATATAAATGGGACCCCCAAACAGGAGCAGCCCCAGCCCCTCCTGCTTCACATTCTCCCATTGTCTCAAGCTTGTTTGTGCTGGGCTTTGATTTATCCAGCCCCAGATCTGAATAGAATAGATAACAAGAGGCTTTGGATCAGCAGCTGACCCCGACCACATGAGTAATTCTGCAGGTTGCTGTTATCTGGATGTATAGTAAAATAATGATCTGTAAATCAATAAAGCCCTTACTATTATACACCACAACCATAATACGTATTCATTACAGTTTGTAAATGCCACGTCGAGAAAACTAATTCAGAATCCGTTCTGGCTTTCTGTGAGCATTCAGCCCCCATCACACACTCTAAATATTGAGCTTTCCTGGAAGCCATGCACAGCACAGGTCCTGACAGCTGAACACGCTCCTTTCAGGCTGCTGCAGCACGCTGAATAGATGCAGCTGTAATCACCCCGCAGTGAATGATGCCGAAAATTGCAGCTCCCAGAATGCAGAGGGAGAAGCGGAGCCGGCAGCAGGTGACGGTGTTTGAATGTCACTTAAAGTTCACTTCCATTATTTTAATCTCCCATTCAGCCCTGATTATGCTCTAAGAGAAATCGGAACTTAAATCCCAATCAGGCGGACCTGGGAGCGTTGTTGGGCTGACATGTAAAGCGGAGCCTGAGCCGTGATTAAGCAGCAGTATTAGTGAGCTCTGAACAGCTACCAGGAGACTTAGGAGCACGCAGGATTAATGCTGACTAATTTACATGGCCAAAGCCAGCACGCTGGTGGATAAAGGAAAGCTTCACCCTCGGATGTGGTTGTCACAGTGTTGCCTTGCCCCACTTTCTCTCCTCGATGGAGCAGGAAGGATTTTGCCTTGAGTTCCCAGGCATGGTGAGATGCCACTTCTTTAATGCAAACAATTAAGGGAGAAAAAAAAGGAAAAAAAGATGCTTCATAAGCTGCCTGAAGTGTAACCTCCTTCCAGACAAACCAATTTGCAAAGAGATAGAGCCAGTGGGATCAGGCAATAACTTAATAAGCGTCTCTGAAAAAACAATGCATTTAAGAACATGGTATTTTTTTATTCCCCCTAATGGAGAAACATCAGCTCTGTGGGGAAATAAATGTAATAAACTAAAGTCCAATCTCCACAAACATTTGTTTTCTTATCTCTGTAAAATCAATATACATGTTGCAATTATGTCCTCCGATGAATCCCCCAAACTTCTAACTCTCTCAAGGCTTCCTGCTCGATTCAAGTTCATTACATCTCCCTTTCTTCATCCAGATAAATTTGTTTTTTTTTGCATTTCTAAGCCCAAGCAGTGTTTCATTTTTTTTTTCCTTGAGAGGTTTCATTTCTCTTTTCCTTACATAACAGGGGGAGAATAGCGCTTCCCTTAGCTTTAATCTAATCAAATTAAATGTAATTTAATTGCTGTGCAAGCTTATATTTGTTAGGAACCCTGGCAGCAAATAAATGAGAATAAAATCAAGGCAAACACTCTGCCTGTCAGGGGTCCTCCTTGCTTTGCAGCAGGCTTGCAAGCTGCTCTTCTGAACTCTTCCCTCCAGGAGGAGGAGATGGAACGTGTTGTTCTGTTGTTCCACATTGGGCCACTTTGCTCCCATGCACCCCCAGCAGGGAGATCTCAGAATCATTAAGGTGAGAAAAACCACTAAGATCGCCAAGCCCAACTGCCAACCCATCTCTGCCATGCCCATAGGATCACAGAATCATTATGGTTGGAAAAGACAACTAAGATCCCCAAATCCAAACCCAACGCATCCCACCATGGCACCAACCATGTCCCTCAGTGTCACACCCCCACGGTTCTGGAACACCTCCAGGGATGGTGACCCCACCACTCCCTGGGCAGCTGTGCCAGTGCCTCACCACACTGTGTCCCCTTCACTGATCCCAAAGTATCAATAGAAATTTGGGTAATAGTCCCTCAGGAGAGTTCAGGTGACCTCAGATGATCTCAGGTGATCTCAGAGGAGATCAGGTGACCTTTGCAGGTCCTCTCCAACTCAAACGATTCCTTGACTCCACAATTTATGCCTTCTGACCCAACACAACGAAGGCACTCCTGGCTTTGGAGCACAGAGCAGCACTTCTAAAACCCAAAAGATGATGCTGGCAAAAAGCTTCCCCCATGGATGGAAAGCAACCCCCCCTAAATAGCTGCTGATTTAAGCCTCGAGAATGCATATCTTGTTCATTTTGATGTGCTCAGAGAGGAGACCTCCTTCTTGTGCCTCTCTCATCACTAAAACCGCAGCAACAGCCTCTTCAAGAACCATCACTCTGAGCAAATATTTTGCTTCCACTTCCAAATGACCCAAGTTTCCTCGAAGGAGGCTCCCCACAGCTGTCTGCAGAGGAGCTCACGGAGTAATCTGTCATTACGCGTGCCGCTCTCAGGAACTGAATCCCTTTTCCCTTCCTCACCAGGCAATAAATGACCCACAAGTCCTCCCTCTCTGCAGCGACGATCTGTGTTTCACACTTCTGCATGCAGACAGTGCTGCAAGACAGATGAGATCTGTCAGGGGAGCCAACACGTTGGGAGCAGAGAGAGACTGCGTGCAGCGGAGAGGCGAGCGGTGCTGCTGGGATGCACAGGGTGTGCAAAACCCCCCCAGGGCTTTTGCTGCATGCTGGGCTTGCTGGATGAGATCTTACTTGATAAAAATCAGTCATTTTTACACTTTCTTTTTTTCCCCCTCTTCTAGCCTTCTTTCTAGTGTCTTTTTTATGCTAAGATTCCACAGTGCTCCTTTCAACCAGGGCTTCTCTCCAAGATGCTCTCCCCAGCACATGCACTTGGCTCAGAGGAGCATGGAGCTGCACCAGCACTGCCTGAGAGCTTGGGCTGGGCTCAGTGTTTGCTGCTTTCAGCATCTTCAAGGACCCCATGGCATCTCCTCTCTATGGCTGGTCTCCAACGGGTACCTCAGGCACAGTTACCATGAGCAGCACATGGCAAATAGAAGTCACATTTTGATGAATGATGGTTAGATCTTCCTCCAGTTTCCAGCCCAAGGAGAAAGGCAAAACCCTTTGAGCCTGACTTCATGGGGCACCATGAAACCACAGCTCCCCCCAGCCCAGCAGCGTTGGGGGGTTTTCTGACTTGGAAAGGGGCTGCTGAAACAAATTGCATTAAAATGAACACACAGCAGCCTGCAGGGCGTGTGGACAGCAACGATTATCTTCTTTAACGGGATCCCCCTGGGGCGCAGGGAGCCAACGTGCCGTGCAGCCAACTAATGGCTCATTTGTAGGATTCAGTTGGTTCAGAGAGTTCATAATGTCCCCGTGTCATGGCAGCTTAGCTTAAGAATATGGATCTTCTACTTAAGGAGACGCGGCCATACATCAAAGTGTTTAACAGCCTTAGGTCAGCATCCTTCTGTTGGGTAGGTCTGGGAAGGGAGCCAAGGGAAACCACTCCTTTCATTACAGGACTTTGCAGGGAGATGTTTAAGAAACTGTTCAAATAACACGTGAGGGCAGGCATTTGGCTGAGGACAGCATGTTTCTCACCTGCAGAGTGTCACAGAGGGAGGAGGAGATGGAAACAGAAAGGTTTTAAGCTCAGGGCTTTTTCCATCACATCCTCCAGGTCCAGGGCTGACACCGTGGGATTAGACAAGGCTCATGGATGCTTATGGAGAAGGACAGGGTAGCGGGGAGGGCATGGACCAGCAGCAGCAAAATCACATGCTAGGCAGGGGGAGGAAGGAAATGGTAGGCTGTGGGACGGACTCAGAGCACCCTGGCTGAAAGCTGACTAATGCTTGCCTCATTTATTTGAGGCTTTGGGAACATCTTCCCCATTCTCAGCATCTCACCTTGCAGCCAGGCTTCACTTCCACCTTACTGCAAGCCATTGAAATCAAACCTAAGTTCTAGCAGCAGGAAAACCTGGGAACTTCTCCTCCTTGTCCCATGTCCTCCTCTTGGTTGGTGGGACCAGGAGGTCCCCGTGCTCCATCCCTGCCCACCACACCTCTCGCAGTGCAACCGGTGCCCACGATGGAGAAACGCAATGTGAAACACAGGGCCTGAATAAAACATGAAGCAGAAAGTAAATCCTTTCTGGCACCTGGTTACTTCTCTTCCGAGTGCAATATGCGAGGCTGCTAATTGCTTGATTTACTGTAGCAGTCACTCTGCCAACAGCAATAAATAATGTTAATTAATATAAGGTAACCCACTGACAGAGAGGCTGGTAATTACCAGAAAACCAGAGAGATGGGCCTTTTGTGGGGCTGTTAGAAGAGAGACGAGCACAATTTCCTCTCTCGTATTTGGTTATCTATCATCCTTTATTTGTTTGCCTTGAGCACTATGTGAAAAGATCTTGGGTCCAATTTCTGTTTGTTTTCTTTTCCTTTTTTCCCTTTCCCCAAGGATACTGTACGTTAATCAGAAGAGTTTCCTTGATTGTACACACACAGAAGTGATGCTCTTTTTTTTTCTGAGCATGCGCAGTGAAGAAAATCCGATGCCAAATGTTCAACATTAACATCCCGGTGTGCCTGATGCAAACAGGCAGCTGCTATTGCAATGCTGCTGCATCCCTCTGACCCTGCAAGGAGCCACGTGCGTGCTGAGCATCCTCCTCCACGAGGCATCAACTTTGCCTTAAATACCATTTCTGAATCTGTGCCTAAGGAAATTTAGGCTAATCTCTGACCTGGCTGCATCCCTTGGAGAGATGCAGAGAGAGGGAAGAGTCTTAACTACACAGCAGGAAAAGATATGCATTGATCTGTTACAAAAAGACAGCAGCCTCTGTGCCGCCTCCTACATCTGGGCTCCTTCTCACTCCAGCCAAGGCATAAATCATTGTGAGATCTGTGCATCAGGTTAAAGACGAGCAAGAGATCGAAAGCTTAGGGAAAGGAGATGAAATGAGTGTGATGTCCCTGAGCACAGCCCGTGGCTCTGGGGTCGCTGTTGGAGAGCCTCAAGTGCTGTGCGAAGGGACAGGAAGCAATACAAGAACCAGGGTTCCCCCCCCAGATGCAGGGATGCACACAGCATCCCAGCCATCAGCATCCCACCTGCAGCAGCCAGGAACACACAGGGGAAGTTTGCTGTGCACTGCTTGGTTGGATAGCTTCCATTATATCCACCCAAACATTCAGCACTTCTTTTTCTCTCTTTTTTCTCAAGACCCAGAGCTGCACCGGGCAGCATTTGCTCTGTGCTCATGGGCAGGGAAAGAGCTCAGGACGCAGGAAATCAGGGCGAGGGATGGGCTTTGCTCACAGGCAGCGCTCGTTGCACTTGCTCAGCATTTCATGGAGAAGTGCCTGGGAGCAGCGAGAGGTGGGAAGAGCCCCCACTTCCACAGAGCAGCTGTGAAACACCCGAGCTCACAGCACCCCCCCGCCCCCCCCCACTTCCTCCCTGCGATAGGCTTGGGGGATTTAATAGCGGGTTTTCAGCCCTGAGAAATGCTGCCATAAAAACATCCCAGATGTGATGAAATTACGAGCCCTCCTCGAGTCGAGAAAACTCATTTGGATGATTTTTGCATTGGATTTTACCGAGAAAGGAAGTTTAACACTGCAGCTCCTGAAGGAGAGGAGAGCTTTAGCACCGCTCCCTATTAACCTAGAGGTACTATCCTGCAAATTGTGCCTTTTGGCCACGGATGCTGATTCTCACATCGTGATGCTCCGACCGGGACGCATCTGCAGCAGATTTTTCACAGCAAGTTTTAAGAGCATCTCCTCTGGGGAAGAGCTTCCTGCACATCACCCCCCACAGCATCCCATCGCCTCTGAAATATGGCTCAACATATGTCATCATGACTACACAAAAGCTATTTGCAATCATTCACACGCTCTATAAAGACACAGTATTTGTTAGCAAGATAGAAACCTCTCCCCAGACTATTGGGAAGGGAGAGGTGGGCTCTGACCTTTTGTTGTTACACAGCAGACTGCCCAGCCCCATGCCAGTGGCTGTCAGCACTGCATGCATTAACTTCGTTTGCTGCTGCAACTCGTTTAGTTAGCAGCTGATTTATTCTAGTTAATGACTCCCAGCTTTGCAACTCGCTCTCTCTGAGAGTTGCATACCCTGCACTCAGGGCTGGACATGGCACATTTGTGAATCAGCTGCCCCCAGCCCTAACCAGTAACAGCAGGCAAAAGTTGTTGCTTTGCTGTATCTGCCTTTTTCTGCATGCTGGAGCCACCTGTTTGAGCCAAACCACCTCTACTGCTGCTGTGCAACACCACGAACTTTATGCCAGCTGCAACCCTGCCTGGCATCTGCGGCTCCTTGGGCACTGCTTGTGTCCCATTGCAGCAGGGCCTGCAGTTGCACATCTCTGCCTTTTTCTGCCCCTTTTTTTTTGCTGGAAACAGACAGACAACGAGCAGCAGTTGTGGAATTGTTGTGGATTTCACAGATCTGTCATGCTGAAGGCTGGAAGATGCCCACACCTCACCTGACATCGTGTTTAATGAGGTTGTGCAAATTCTCCAGTAATTCCCAGCTCAAGCACAGCTGCCTGCAGCCTAATGCAGTCTGAGCATGTTTCTACATCAGGCACTGACCTTTGGTGGTGGATCCCGTGATTAATTACCAGGCCAGCTGAGAGCACAGCTTTAATTTCAATTAAAACATGGTCGCCTTCATCTTTCAGACACTGGGGCTGAACATTGCTCCATCTGCTTGGCTTAAAACCCAACACTATGCACAGAGCACTGACCCTTGCCTCACTGAGACCTTCACATTGGCTTTCTCCAAAAGATTTCTGCTGAGGTTTCTAAAGTCCCATTAATCCAATGGCATCCTTTAATTTTAGGCACTGTTCTTGGCTCATCAAGAACAAATCTACCCAGGTAGAGTCCTGGGAGAGCCCAGAATGGGTGAGGGACATTAGTGGGGGGTGATGGGCTGATGGTCGAACTTGATGGTCTTAGTAGTCTTTTCCAACCATAATGTTTCTATGATTCTACAAGCAGGAAGGAAGACAGAAGGCACCCTGCAGTCACCTCCAGGCATTTTGGGGAAGAAAAAGTCCCCGTTGCACACAAAAAGGCTTGAGGTGTCACCTGCAGTTTGTTGGCAGCATTAGGTTCCCTCTTGATTGGGGAAGAGATCTCATGCTTTTCATGTTAATGCTCTTTAATGGATGTTTAGCAGAAAGCTGACAGCAATATGACAGATAGGATCCTCACAGGGCTTTCTGCAGTCACGCTGTTAGTTTACTCCTTCTGATGACAGAGATCTTGATCTCTCAGTCTTTCAAGTGCTGTGTATTTTGGGTTCGGTGGTGGTTTTTTTCCCTAAATATTGTTGTCCTTGACAAATACACAGAAAATAACACAGAGCCAGGAAGAAAATACCAGGCTGCCATGGGGATAAAAGAAACAGAGCCTATATAAAAGCATTACACTAGATGAGCTGAACCCCACTGCTCTTCCTTGCCTGCATGGGGGTATTTATTGTCCCCACCAGATCTGTCCCTATGGGGCTGAAGGCTTTGAGCACTGCCCTCATTGGCCAGGATGGGAGGAGACCTCCAGGCAGAGCAGTTGGCCAAGATGGAGCCCAGGAATAGAATTCCTCCCCTTCCTCCATTAGTGTTTGCACTGACTATTTCATTACTTCATTACTGTATAGCAGAGTGGATTGTTAACAATTCTTTTAAAAGCCATCGCCCCCTATTGCTCCCAATCTCTTCCCAATGCATCAGCTACAAGAATTCAATCCCCCCCTGAATCCTAGAAGGAAACAAGAAGAGTTTGGAAGAAGAGGAACAGTGGAGGATGAAGGAAGCCGCACCCAAGGAGAAATTAACTAATTAAATCCAATCAGAACCCACCACCTACGAGGCCAGATGCAATCAAGGAGAACAGATGTAGACATGCAGAACTACTGATGTTAGCTAATGGGAAGGAGAGAAGGATCTCTCCATCGCTTATATTTTCTAACATGCTGAGACTTAGGACAAGATATTAGGGAGCTGACATTTGCAAGTGTATTTAAGCCCTGCTTAGATTAAAGCTTTTTATTTCTTCCAACTCTCTCATCTCCTCTCTATCACATGCTGTAACATTTTCGCCTTCCTTAGCGGATTTATTTCTCCGGAGCTCTTCCATATCTCCATCCACATCTACACATCTCCCCTTTTTTATCTCCCTCTATTTACAACGAAGCTATCGATGAATAAATTAAGAGCAAAAATGAATATATTCCTTCTATAAATAATTGATGGACATCTCTGCTGCACGCAGATCCCACACAGGTTTCTGGGCACAGAATGTGCAGAGCCTGGGGAACGAGAAGAGGAAATCTGTGCTCCTCATCACAGGAACTCAGAGTCTGATGGGAGGAGGAAGGGGAAAATTCCTGCCCACTCCATCCTTCCCCAGGCAGCAAAATTAAGGTGCTGTCCAGATTAGAAATACCTGCGGGTCAACATAGGAGACTGCATGGGACTGTGCTGGACCAGTACACCAGTACTCTCTTCCCAGATGTTTGCAGGGAAAACTCCTTTTGGGGGGCTCTTCTCCACCCCCACCAGGACTTGGAGGTTCCAGACCCCCCCCAGGAGCAGCCAGGCCCCCAAAACCACAGTGCCACCCCCAACCCCTGCTCATATCACCATCCTCAGTGCCCCCAGCCCTCACTCAGTGCACCCCGGACACAGCCACATTTCAGCAGAACAGCTGAGGATAATTAAACTTTGCAGTTAAGAGATAACATGTGAGATGTGGTTTTTCCTCCAAGCTTTTCACATCACAGCTGGAGGCATTAGATAAGGTGGAAATTGGCCTATTTTCCAGCTGAACGTAGCTGAGAGAACACAAGGAAATTTAAGATTTTCCTCCCTGCTTTGAAACAAAAAGAAATGACATTTCCCTACAGTTTTGTACTTCAATACCCCCACTCCAGAATCACAGGGATGTGGCACCTCCTGAAGCCAATATTATGGTAGGAAAGAGAACGTTGCACCCTAGAACTGAAGTAGAAGCTTTGGGGCCATTCTTACATTTGAGGAGGATGGAGCATGGCTGGGGGATCTGTTCACACCCTTAGCAGTGCAGATGGGAAAGGAGGAGGGATGGGAACCATGTGCTGATTGATCGGGTTTGTGCAAGCTTATTATGCATCCAACCTCAGCCAAAGATCTAAATGACAACTGTCCCACAGCTCACACACAGCATTAGGGGAAAACTCGTCTTACTTGTCCACCTGAAGCCTGAAGATGGTTCCCTCTCCCTTTCCCAGGATGCTATAGTTTGGTCTGGGTTGGAGCTACCATTGGGAATGGAGCTACCCCAAGGGTTTGGATTGGAGATACCATTGGGAACAGAGCTATCCTGAGGGTTTGGATTGGAGATACCATTGCTGTAATGGGAATGAGCACATAGTCCAGCACCACCCCATCCTCATGCCCTGCTAACACCAATCCCAAGCCCCCAGCCCACGGCACTGATCCCTTCCTGACCACAAGGAAGGAGAAGCAGGGGGCAGCTGGCACCCGGCGTGGCCGTGCAGCAGCAGAAGTGACAGCGCAGGGAGCCGCGGGCAGCCAGTCACTGGGAATTAGCATTAAATGCCACATCTGCTCTCTTCAGTGCATGCTGGGCTGGGAATGCATCTCACCAGGCATGAGATGCTCGGCAAAGACAAGCGGGCAGATGTGAGTGACATCAGGCTGTCCCCCTGCCCTCCCCAGCTGATGGAGCATCTCAATAACACTTTCTGACACCTGCATTAAAAACTGCCAGCTTCAGGGGGATATTTGTCAACTGTGGCTCCAGAAATAACCCCACGTGGTGAGGGGCACCGCATGCCCAGAGGGGAGCTCATTGCCTTGGGGTGAACGCAGAGCACGAGAGAATCCGGAGCACTGAGAGCTGGCACTGAGCATTATACATTACAGAGATGGCAGATACCCTCCTAACTTGTTGCTAATCATAATTAACTGCAGTGCTATGTGCGCGTATTACGTATATATAGACACACACATATGTATTCTCTTCCTATAGATGCACACCAGCAAAGCCAGGTCTCAGCCCTATCTCCTGACACTGAGCTCCTCAGACAAATGCTGTGACTTGGAGTTAGAAAAGGCTCTTTTTTCATTGTTCTCCTGCCTCCACTGCCTGCAAGGTGCCACAGGCTTCTCCAAGGCAGCCTACGCCTCGCTCCCAGCAGCAGCGAGCCACCAATAGCTGTTTACTGGGAAGGATGCTTTCACACGAGAGGAAAAAAGTCGAACGACCTCAATCCAGGATATTGCTTCCTTCCTCCTGACATTTATGAACTATGTATTTCACATCTCTGGTGCCGTGTTCCATAAAATAACATCTGTCATAGCCGGCAGCCTTTGGAAAGTGCTCTCGCTGGGGTTTGCTTCACAGATTTAGTGCTGGTGGAAGGGGGCACAAAGGGGGCCGGGGGGGCTCGGCGGCATGTCTCTGCAAAGATTTACATGTACGGGGTGTGTGGGGAGACCAAACAGCTCAGGTCCCAACTAGCGTCCCCATTTTGTGCACAAGCCTGCTCAATGGGGCATGGCCCTGTGCCCACCACTGCTTTCATTTACAGAGGTGCTCGAGACCAGGTTGGTTGGACGCTGGACCACCTGAGTTCCTGATTTAGTGGGTGGCAGTGAGCCCATGACAGCGGGTTGGAACTGGATGGGCTTTGAGGTCCCTTCCAACTCAACCATTCTATGGCTCTGTGGTGCAGGACTGTAAGGCACTGCCCCCATCCCAGAGCATCTCATCCCAGCACCATAAATCCTCAACAGGAAGGGAATAAAATGCAGATTTCTGACCTGAACACCTTTCCATGTCTTCCCCATCCCAGTGCCTTTTCTTCTTGTTACTCACTCCTGCACTCCTTTCCACTTTCTCCCATCTCACCCTTCCTTGACACCACACTGTCTCACTTCCCTGCTCTCTAAAGCCCTCTCCTGACACCCTGAGTCACCATGACTGCCTCCTTGCCTTGACTGCAAAACAGACATAAATGCTTCCCTACCACCAGAGGCTCCTGCGTCATGCATCTCCCTCCTCTCTCACCTGACCACTGGATGCTGCCAAGGTCTGGAAGGGGCTCATTTGCAAAAGCACAAGGTTATCAGGTTGGAACAAGGACAGGCGCATGGAGACCACTCTGGTTACCAAATTAAGTTCACTCTACAAAGCAGATGGGTCTATTTAGGGAAGATTCAGACTGGATGTAAGAAAAAACTTATTTATGATAAGTATAGTTGTTGGGAAAGGCAACAGCAGATAACCAGTTCTAAATTATCCAAAAAAAGCACAGCAGTCATAATCCAGCTAAAGAAAGATTTGCTTACCTGTCCCAAAGATCAGGACCTGCCAAACACTCCAAAACAAGGGATCCTCAAACAAAGAGCCTCCCCACATGGCAGCCAGCCCTTAAATGAGGCTTAGGGAGGAGTGGTGTAACCAGGTTCCACTCCTCCCTGAATTGCTTTCTCCTGTGCTCCAGGGCAGGCTGTGTCCCTTCACCATGTGCTCAATCATTGGTCCAGGCTGTGACTTAGCAATTCCCATGCAGTAGTGATGCCCAGAGAGGAGGTGGATGCCCCACACTTACTTAGAGACACCCAAGGTCAGGCTGGATGGGGCTCTGAGCACCTTACGGAGCTGTGGGTGTCCCTGCTCATTGCAGGGGAGTTGGGCCAGATGGCCATTAAGGGTCCCTTCTGACTCAAACAAATCTATGATTCTATTCCCAGTTCCTACAGCAACCTTCCCATTCTCCCCCCTGCTAACCATCTTGATGTCTGCTCAGATACACCTGTCCTGTATTTTAACCCCTTTGTAATTGCTTTGGAATATGTCATGATTGCGTATGGACTGTTATCATCAGCCTCCAAAGAAATAACTTGTTGCAGCACGGTATCTGTGTATATCCAACCGTCAAGCTGTTGGACAATTCCCACCAGAAGCAACGCAGAGAGGAATTGCTCTGCAGGGCCTCAACTCTGGACCTGCACCTCCAGCAGGCAAGCACAAGTGCGAGGAGACAAGCTCTGGGAAAGGAAAACATCAATTCTGCCCCAAACTTTCATTCATTAGAAAGGAAAAATCACCTCTTGCAGCGAACGGACCGACTCCATCCGCCTGATGGGCTCCGTGCAGCAGGAAGGAGATGCACATTTCCAAGAAAAACACAAGAGACCTTTCAGCTACATTAACAGCCCCGGTGAGAGCTCCTGCAGGCTTCAAGGAAAACACGCCATCGAAGCCAAGTGCATTAATAACCGGGGGAATGAACGAGCACGGAAAGCTGAATGCTCACATCTCCCTGTTGGCTCCTTTGGAGAGCACAGGCAGCTCTGTTAATGGAGGGGAAGGTGGAATGACTTGGAGCGTGATTTCAGCAGGAAAAAGCCAGGCAACAACATAAATATCTGCATAGCCTGAATGTCTACAGGTAATTACGGCAGTGCTGGGGGGAGTGAGGGGGGCTGACGCCACTCTGTAAGCAGGAGCAGCAGGAGGAGAGGCCGAGTGCTTCTGGAGGATGCTGGAATTCAAGCAGGATCTGAACTGATCTGAACTTCATTTGGATTCCCAGCACTCAGAGCTCAGGGTCCAGCTTCCAAATGTCAGATTTCACAAAACAAATGGGTCTGAGCTTTGGATCTAGGAACTCGTTTGCTTTTCAGCCATCCCCGGGGCTTGCAATTTTATTTTGGACCTGAACATTGGACTTATGCTATGTTCTATTTGAAAGCCCCCATCTCAATCAGTTTTTACATTAAATTATCCTACCAGACTGAGGCAAGCTACTGTAACACATGTGTCAGGACAAGGGGGGCAAGCGAGGCAGTCCAAGTACTTTGTGATAAATGCAGACAGACGGTGCAGGGCATGGGCACGCCAATGCACAGCATATATATTGGAGTAGGTCTGCAAGTGATGGCACCCAGCTCTTGCATTACCTCTTGCTTTCCATGCTTGGCCTCTTCCTCAGCCTATTGACTTGGCTTTAAGCCTTTATTCTACTAGCTGTGTGTATTTAAGTCAAAATAGAAAACAGAGCACATTGGCATTTGATTTTCAGGGGTATTCTCTCTACTTCCCATTGCTTGCAGAAGTCAGTGCAGAGCTGCTTGCTGGTGCCAACTCCTGGCGTTGAATACGCTTCCACAGATGAAGTTGTTTTGTTGCAGATCTCCCCTTGAAAATGCAAAATAGCTTTAAAAAAAAAAATAATAATAACAATAGAAGGAGAAATAGCAGAGAGAGCTGCCTGGGAACGAATGGAGGGGCATTGCTGCTCTGTGCTGGAGCTGCTCGGAGCTGCCCAGTGGTGGAAGCATCCCAAGAGGGTTACGGGCATCAGAGCAGCCTGACAAGGTCACGAGCTGCAAAGTCAAAAATCCCTCTGGCCTGTGGCCATTGCAGAGCAGACAGGGAGTAAAGGGGGAGCAGCCAGGCTGGGTCCAGGCTCCAGTGCATCCCAATGCCGCCTGCATTGCGCCGGAGCAGAACGCTCCATCTCGCCACTGCTGTAAAACTGGGGATGGGATCTCCTTTGAGGCTTAATTAATGGAGGCTTGCACAGTGCTCAGAAATCCTGAGGGGGAGGGAAGGCCGTGTTATCACTGCAAGGAATCTTTTTTCCTGAGTTTTATTCGCATTAGCTGCTGCTCCTGTTAAATTCATACAGCGTTTTGTAGGCGACTGAAGCACTTTCTCCGCTGCGCATCATTCAGCACCGCTCGCAGCCCAAATCAAGCTGCTGAAAGGATGCTGATGTCTCCAAGAAAAAAAAAAAAAAGGAAAAATCCTTGAAAGAAGCATTCTGTGCCAAGATAATTCTGCTTATATAACACATTATCTGTCTTTCTTTTCTCCTGGATTTTATTACTAAGAGATATTTGCATGAAAACAGGGTCTTTGTTGCTTAGGAAATTCATCTGCTACCACTCATGTCCCCATTCTGCTGCGGTCGAGTGACAGCTATTGTGCTCAGCTCTCAGCCCCGGCTATTTATACACTCCCAGCACAGCGCTGCCCGCGTGTGCTTCCGCCTCCACGGCAAGAAATATCCCTGCTTTTAAAGGGGAAAAAACAAATTAGATAAAAGCTGCTTCTTGGTCTTTATTGGCTCAAGGAGCTGTAAGAAGGGAACAAATGCTGGCTTTGTGTTCGGCTCCGTTTTAGAGCTCAATAAGCCATCGCAGCTCAGGGGTGTTCTGGGTGGAAAGGTGCTGGTTTAGGGCTTTTAATCCAGCGTGGCAAGAGCAAATAGCTCAAGCCAAACAAATTCAAACAGGAAACAAAGTGCTCATTTTTATAGTGATGGCCATCAGTTGATGGAAAAAATGGCATAAAACCGTGGGTGGGGGGGGATGCTCCGGGGATGTCATAGGAATGGTTCGGATCCTTGGGACACCGGGGATGCAGGGATGGATGTGACGATCTGAGATCTGTTCTGACCTTAAGGATTCCATGACGCCATTAGAAAATTATAGTCTGTATTTCTTTTCCTCCTTTAGGTGGGACTGCTCCTTGCAAGAAGCACAGGCATTTGCTTTAGCATAGAAACATGAAGGAGAAATAAAAAATGCAACTTTCAGTGACTTTAAGATGTCTTGAGACTGAAAGGAGAATGCAAATGTTTCTGTGAGTTATAAAGATATGATTTCTCACGCTTCATCTCCTTACACCAGCCCAGCAAACCTTACCAGAGCTATTGAGCCAAAACAAGAGCAAACGCGAGGAAATGGGTCACTGGGATGGAGTGTGTGATGGGGGAGAGCAGGGAATGAGAGAGCAGCGCCAAGGTGTGGGTGAGGCAATGGGAGGACCCCAAGCCAAGAAGCAGGGGAAGGCAGCTCCGGGATGCTCAGCTCCCTGCCTACAGATGTATAAATCATAGAGGTCTGGTGGAGGGCATCCTTCCAGCTCCAAGCGTTTCAGAGGAGATAAAAGAGTGCTGCAGACTCAGGGACAGCAGCCGTGCCACCTTTGATTAAAAATGAAGCTGTGCAAGCAGGGAACGGCCGCCTGCTGCCAGCACTCCCTGCTTGGCTCGGGACTGGGGAGCTGAGCTTCCTCCTCCTTCCCACCAGCATGGCAAGAGGGGAAAGGCTCATTGGGAAAAGTAATTCTGGTTTGCACTGATATCAAGGCAGAAGAGTCAATGAGTTGGTGCTCATTGCTCAGGTCTGGCCTCGGTTGTTCTACAAACATGAAAGGAAAGCAATTGGTTTTATAACGGGCCAGGCATAGGTAAGAAGTGGTGGGAGGGGAGGAGGTTGTATGGCTCAGCATGTTGGGGACCTTTAATTGCTTTCTATTCATTGATGCTTTGAGGATGCTGTGCCATGCCCTGCAGCCCTGATTAAAGGAAGCCTAACGCTGGGTTACCAACAGGATGGAGTAAAGCAAAGGTTATTTCTTGAGGTTTTTGGGTCTCCATACCTCTCTGCCAGGTGGGAGCCGTGTTCCATCTGCACACATCTCTGCCAGCCCTTCTCAATCCATCCCATCACCAGCTCTGGGCTTTGCAGGACACGATCGCGCACTGCACATCTCCCTGCTGCTGATATTTTCCTAGAGAGCCTCTGGGCTTTTTTCTCAAGCCTCTGCTGGGAAAAGCCTCCTTTCAATTCTCCTCTCGTTAGCTGCTCCTTAATGTTTCATATTCCTGCCTGGGATCTGGGGCTTAGCATTGCTTCTGAACAGCTCCTCTTGCTGCCCTCCCGCAGGCACCGGGATCAGGAGAGAAGCATCATTAGAGTAAACCTGGGATAAAAATACAACAATCCAGTATTGCTGGGAGATTTGTAGCTTTTCCTGCTTAGGAAGCAAGCCCTTGAAAAGCCAGGCCTTGCTGAAATCATCTCCTCTCAGAAACACAGCCCCTGCTCTACAAGAAGCCTCTCCCATTTCATACTTCAACAAGTGAAACACAAATAAGCCCTGATTTGTTTAGCAGAAGTGATGGGAAGGAATCAGGATAAGGGTCCAGGAAGAAGTGAACTTCTTCTCATCATATGGCTGAGCACCCTCCGTGTCCCTTGGACAAGCAAGACCTCATCCCCTATGGACTTTTGGTGGGGTTGATTTCACCAGGTGTTGGCCCAAACCACGGTTCATTTCCTGCCATGGATGTTTTTCCTCTCTTTCACAGCTTTTCTTATCCTCACGATCAGTTCCCCATTGCTCCGACATCCCTTTTCAGGTTGCTCCCTGTGGAGCAATGGGATTTTGGGCTCACTTTCATTTCCCTGAATACTTCTCCTCTAAGGTCAGACCTTAACGGCTGGAGTCAGCCACCCCCCAGCCTCCTTCCCCAGACAAACCAATGAATTGGGTCTTTAAAAGCTGAGAGTTTAATAACAATTATAAGCAGTGATTTGCATTTGTGAGACAGAAGTCGTAATTTGACCTTTTAACTGCAATCACAGGGCTGGAAACTCGCTCTCATTTGAAGTTATTATAATTGTGTAATGAAAGCTGGGAGACTTGTGCAGTAGCATGGCCCCAGCTCTGGGGCTTTACCAAAACCCCAACGAGGCTGAGCCCCCACGGTGTGCAATGCCCCATCACTCTCCTGTCTGCCCTTTGGGATGCTCTGCTGAGTGGGAGGGATGCTCTCCTGGTGCTGGTGTGGGGCGGCAGGTGATGAAGCACTGATGTAAGGCAGTGTGTCCATTAGTGATGTGAGATAATCCTCACTCGTCGTGGGCAGATTGCAGCACTTGGGGATTCCAGGAGGGAGAAGCCCATGAACCCACATATATTCCCATTATTCCACCTTGAATTTGGTGCTATCCAGCCCTTACCTTACGTGCTTCTGCAAAACCAGGGCAACGCTTTCCTCCATCACAAAATGATTCCTGCTCCCCGTAGGTGCAATGCCATAGGAAAACTAATTACGGTTAATTTTCTAAGGCGTGGGCTGGGGCTGGCTCTGGAGCTGGCTGCAGAATGCCAGGGCACTGCACTGGGGGCAGAGGGAGCATTATTCGCTTTGCAGCGGATAAATCCAGAAATCATTAAAGTTGGATATACACGAGTGCGTAACATCGCATTTACACAGCCACTTCTCCAGCTGCAGCCACGTTCCTTTAATGTATACAGGAAAGTTTGCTCCACAATGATCCAGTTTAAAGACTTTTATTTAGGAACTAAAAATGAGAGTTAAACCACCGCTATTTTCTCCCTCTTCTTCCAAAAGCTTTTATGACAATACTTTGAATTTGAAGAAAAAAAATCCCTCCAGGCTTTCTAATTGTGCGAGTGAATCTCAGAGAAACATACGACTTATTTCTAAATGCTATTAAACTTGAAAGCTAATAGCACAGCCAGCAGACTCGGTGATTTATGCAGCAGCTTGGCAGCAGCGACCTGTCTGCTTGCATTAGCTTGGCCAAAACCCACACATACACCCACTGAAGGGTTTAACAAGAGAGGTGCTGATGGACCCATGCTGGCCATGGGGTGCCCACATCCTTTTGCTTGGAGGGTGTTCCTCACCGTTATTTGGATGCAGCTCTCTGCCCATTGTGCAAAACCACGCATGCAGAACCATGCAATGCAACTGGAGTCGTGCATACACGATGCAATACATAGGAATTGATCGGGTCCTTGCACAAGCTCAGCTTCCCTTGCTTCCCCTCCAAACCCACCAGTGCACCCAGCTGCACAGCCAGGCTACATTCCCAACCTTATATTTGCACACAATGCATTGCTGTGCTGCAAAAGGCAGCAGGCAGCTGTAGCTGAGCATCCCCTGCCCTCGAGCTCCTCACCCTGCTATCCGAGCTGGCAGATGCACAGAGTGGCAGCAGCAATTAGACTCCGGGCCTCTTTTAATTGCTTACAAGTGGCTGCAAGTGGGCACTCCAAGTTGCTCTGCTATTTGCCCTCTCTGCTCCGGCTGCCAAAAGAGGGTTGGAATGAGTGACATTGGGAACCGCAGGGTTTGAAATCCATCCACTTCCTCTCCAAAAGCACTGACTCTGGAGCTATGAATCTGAGCTAAATTAGTGCCCTTTAAGGACATCCATCCAGATGGAACATCGGCACCTGCTGGCTGAGCTCCTCCAGCTCCTGGGGCCACAGATCTGAGCTTCACGGTGGCAAAATTGACTTTTCAGGAGGAGACCTGCAGGCCTGAGCCCATTCATCACCCTCCCTGCTATAAGCACCTCCAATGGACCCGATTCCCAATGTGATTGCGTCAGGCTCTGACTCCCTGCTCAGCTGCTAAACAATTTATTTCTTGTTCCCAGCCACCCCAGGGTCTCATCTCCCCCTCTTTCTGCTGCCATGCCAGCTGCTGGCAAAGGGAGAGGAGAAGTCAGGAGGCAGCAAGCAGCAGTGTCTGCTTCACTCCATACTGAGCAAGGTCAACAGGGAGCTGGCAGCACCAGGAGAGCATCAGCATTGCGAGCGCACCGCTGCCCTCACCTCGCCTGCAGCAGGTTTGGAAAAGTCATGCAATTGTGCTGAAGGAGGGGTTTTGCTACAAGCCTGGGCTAAGGGGAAAAAAAGCGCAGCAAAAACAACAGACTGCCAGATTCATCCTAAGATATAAAATCAGCGCAGCCATAAAGAAAGAGGGGAAAAAAGAGAAAAACCTCAGTGCCTTTGCTTCTCATTGGGGTGTCAGGGGGTGTCTTGGCTTGCTTGCTTTGCCTTGTTGCTCTTGTTCTGTACAGCACAAATGTATGTTAAGGGGCCAAAGTGAGCCTGCAGCTGGAGCAGATGGCTGGGAAGGGAGCAGGTGGAGCGTGCTGCTGCATTGCATCCCCTTGTGCATTGCATCCTCCCCAGTGCAATGGCACAGGGAAGCAGAAGGTCTGGTGTTACAGGCTCAGCAGTGGAGGAATGCCAGGGCACAGCTCCCTGGGTGCCTGGCTGGCACAAAGCAGGCTGGCAGCAGCCAACTTGAGACCCTCGTGCATCCAGCCTTCAGTGCTGGATGTTAAGCTTCATCTCAGAGCCAGCACTCAGGTGGCAGAGCAGAAGGAGACCCACATCTGGGCCATGGGATGCTCTGCACCCAGCAGATCTGTCCCTGTCCTGCAGTGACACCCAGGTGCAGGTGGGATGGGGACAGCAGACGGTGCCCACCCCGCTCTCCCCCTGGGATGACACACGCAGGCGTTGTTCCTACGCACTTCCCTCGAGTCAAGTCGTTATTTCCTATGCAAACATAATAAGGACAGCATAATGACTTCCTGGAACATTCACATTTTAATAAAAATTATAGAGGGGAAGAGATATGATGTGGCACCTGAAATTGAAACCCAGCTATTTCTTCCATCTTTATCATCCCCAAAAATGTAATATTTTGACATTTATAGAGAATTGCAGCGTTGTGATTTCTTTTTTATCTTTCCCTGTATGATATTAGGCAAGCTCTTCTCCATTTTCTAATTTCATTAACCAGCACTGAGAATAAACCCCTTTATTTCCACCTGAATCCGCCCACTCAACACTTCTTTCCTTTCAGCAGAGATCCACGCACACGTAAGGCATTTTTCAGTCTGATTGCTCAAAGAGAAGCAGGCTGAGAGCAGCAATGCGAGCCCATGGAGCATCCCATGGCACCAGGGCAGGACCCTATGGGGCCCACAAGGAAAAGATGTGCTCATAAGGAAACAATGCCAAGCTTGAAAAGCACACTCTGGAAGGGAGAAACAACAAAAAAAGAACCCAACCCCATGCCAGGAAGCGATGGGACAGGGAGAGCAAAGCAGCAGGAGCCCTATCTTCATGTCAGCCCTGCAGAAAAGCGCTTGTAAGGGCCCTGATGTGTAAGGAGCTCTGTGATATACAGCGAGGGCTGAGAGCACCGTCTCATCTTGCTTGTTTGTGTTTAAAGGAGAAGTCGCAGCTCTTGGGGATGACAGGCTTTATTTTTAAGCTTCGGCAAAGCAGGATGGCACGGCTGCTCCTGCGGGGCCCTGGGAAGGCGCAGACGCACCGAGCTCTGCCTTGAGCTTTAATGAGGGGGGACAGAGCGGAATCCTTCAGAGGAGCTCTTTTATCTGTGGGATCTTCAGCTCTGGAGCTGAACGGGTGGTAACGAAAACAAGCCTGAAGCAAAACCCGTTGTCAGCGCTCACCGTTTGCAATGCAATTCAATGCTGACATCCATCCAGTAGAGCCATCCCTACTGGAAGGGCCTTCGCTTTTACGGGATGGGACCACAACTGCATGATGTTTTCCATGCTCAGGACCACACAACACACATTGCAGCACCCCCAGACCGCTGCACATGTTTGCATAAAAGGGATCAGCTACCGAACTCCCTTAGCTCTGTGGCTTGAGGTTGTAGACCTCAAAGTACGAGATATCCCCAACCCAAGGTGAGATTTGGCACAGCTGAGCAGCAAAAACCCACCTGCGCTTCCCAGATCCACATTACGCCCATGTTCATGGCTCTGCAGCCTAAAAAAGACATCAGGGAATTAGGAAGAGTAGTGAGCTGAGAGGAGGAAGGAGAATGATTAATGCTGTGGAGGGGATGGGGTATGATATGGTGAAGTAATAAAAGAAATACAGATGGAATAAAATCCTCCCTTGAAGTCTCATTCATCCAGATCTAAAAAGGTGGAACCTTGCCACCTAAATCATGGGTTTCTTGGCCAGAAGAGCAGAAAGATAAGCAGATGGATAAGGTTCCTGTTCTATCTCTCTCTCCTCCCTCCTCTCCCTGGGTCACAGTGAGGTTTATCACGCACACTGCGCCAGCTCCTGTGTGTCCCACGTTATCCATCACTCCAAAGCAGCACTAAATAGCAGCCATGGGTCTGCCACTGGCAGGATTTTGAAGGATTGCTGCCTTGAGACATCACCCCATGAGTATCGTGCTTTGGCCTAGAGTCCAAGGATGGGGTAACGGGGCAGTTCATGCTATGCCAAGGAGCCCTGGCAGCCTGGGAAGTAAATAGATCTCTATTTTGTAGGAAATTATGCTATTCCAGGCCATTCTCTGGCTTCTCATTGAAATAAGTTAGAACATTAATGTTTTCCAGGGAATGGATCCTCTGGAAGTGCAGTGGTGGACAGCTGGGATGGAAAACAGTAGCACTGACCCTTCTGTTCCTGTTCAAACCAACTCAGATTTTCTAAGGCAGCATCAGATGGTTGGACCTGATGGTCTTGGAGGACTTTTCCAACTCTAATGATTCTATCTGGAAACCCCACTCTGTTTCCAGGATACTGCGAGAAAGCAAAAATCCACGTCCCTTCTGATGTAACAGCACTAAACTCAAACAGCCAACCTGACACCACATCTGTATTCCTCTCTCACGGAACCACTGAGGTTGGAAAAGACCTCTAAGACCATCCAGCCCAACCATCCACCTATCACCAATACTGAGTGCTGAGCCTCGTCCCTAGCAAGAATGAATCATGAAGTTGAAACAAAACATTTTTAGTTTCCTATTACTTCCACTCCGGGGCTTTGAGTTGAACCTCAGTGGCCAGGCTGTGGGCTGGGGGAGCACAGCAGTGGGTGGAGCATGGGATGTCACCACTGAACAACCCCCCAAACCCCTCATGCAGGCAGCATTGCCCTGGGAACCCCATTGATTTCTCTGCTCCGCTTTCTGATGCTGCACACAGCAGTGCTGGCGTGGGGATGGGGATCGATAAGACAACGAGCTTCTATTAAAGCCAACACAAAAAACTACATTTTTGAGGCAGGGGGTGTTTTGTTTTTTTTTTTTTTTGCACTTCAGGAAAAGCTTTTCTCCACCAATACCAAACAAACCGTGGGAAGAGATGCTTTGAACGGTGGCAGCTGAGGAAGTGTAATTTGCCAAGCAGGAGGAAAGAGACATGGAATGGAATAAAGCAAAATAAAACAAAACCCAGGTTGACAGAGCAGGCTTCCTGCTCACCCAGCAGGGAGCGGGGACTTCTGCTGCCTGCCTTCTCCTGACATAGAGCTGCCAGCCCAGCACCCCACACAGCCCCACGCTGAGGTCTCCCTGCAGGGGTGCAGGGTTGGCACTCACTCACGCACATCCTGGACAGGTGTTTTTCCCAGCAAATCAACAGCTTTTGGCCAATTTGCTGATTTTCCCCAGTCTGCCCAGCCCAGAGGGGCTGTCCCAGCAGGAAAGAGCAACAGGGGCTGCAATGTCCTGGTGAACCCTGCCTGTTGGTTTTGGTGATGGGGTGATTTATTGCCACCGTTTGTGTGGCCGTGGGAGAAAAATGGAGTAAATAAAGCCACCCATCCCTGACAGAGACATTTCTTGTAGTGCTGGTGCAATCCTTCCCTTTGCTGGGATGCAGCCAGAGCATCTCAGCCCCAGCATCCTCCCATCCCCTGCAGTCCCTTCAGCATGGGGATCCCCCAGAAGCGGTGTAGAAAGCGTCGGAGCAAGAGCAGAGTGGAGCATCAGCCTTTCCTGCTTCTTTTCAGGAGCCTGGACCCCAATTTTGGCGAAATGTGAGAGCAATTTGGCATCACTCTGCCCATGTTGGACCCAACAGAGGAGCTGAGCCCATTGCTGCAGCTTTTCCTGAGACAGAGACACGACAAAAGCAGCGCAGCCCTCAGCAGCCTCCGATAGGGATCTTAATAATTCTATTCCCGCTAATCCCCACGAATTAGTAAATACAGCTTCATCCTATTTGGAGATATTGCACTACCCAGGGGTTTCTAATAAGCTGATAGAAAGAAAGAGCCAAAGTAGCTCAGCTAACCGTGCTTCTGAATAGCAGCATCAGGTAGTGTGTCTAATAAGCCCTTCCTGGTCCAAAGGGAGCCCCTGATCAATCCACATTAGGCAATTCCCTGCGTTACTTTCCGTTTACCTCTTCAATAATCCCCTCCAGCAGTTAATCAGTGCTTCACGTTCAGAGTCACTTAAGTTCCATTGGCTTTTCCTAATGTTGCTGGCATTAATATTTAATGCCGTTGCGCTGCACCTTCTTGGAGCCAACGGATCTTGGGATTTTGTTCAACTGGAGCTTTTGTTTCAGGGCAAAGCTGATGGGTCCCAGGATAGATCCTGGGCACAGTGGCAAACAGCCTCAAACAGCAGCTATGAGCAGGCTGAGTGACAATGGGACCTCCCCAGAACCCTTCCAGGGTTCCTCTGCTTCACATGAACGCCCCACAAGGTTGAGAGCCATCCCCAACAGCTCAGTGATTGCACTCAGGCAGGACCCCCATTGCTCTTCAGGGATACAAGGTGAAAGAGTCTCAGAAAAGCAGGATTTGGGTGGATTTGGGGTGTTTTGGACAGCAGTGCTGCACTGAGCCCACATCTCAGCATCAGCCCTGCCATTCCCAATGAGATGTCCCCATCCCTTCCCAAAATGAGAGACATTTAGGGCAGGAAATCTATTATCCAGCCACAGCAACAACCCATACTAGATATGAATTGTGAGATAATGATCATTTTAATTTTATGTATCCCTTTTTTATGTATCCCTTTCTTTCTCCCTTTCCCCCCACACTTCTTTTTAAATAAATATTTAAGCATCTCTCAAAAGGCGTTAGAAGTGCGGGGCTGAGCAGGTTGATTTAATTTCCAGCTCCCCCCTCTTTGCCAAACAGGAAACCTCTCATCTGTGGCTCGCAAATCTTTGCCAAGGGAAGGAGGGAGGATTAGGAGCCCGTCCGTCGCTTTCCTCCTTTCTCATATTCTATTGGAAGTCCTTCAAGGGACGTTCTGAAGATGTGATTCATTCTTTTTAATCTCTCTTCTCCCCTCTCTGCTGAGTCTGATTAACTCTTTGCCACATGAGCCCTCAACCCCTTTTGCAGCAGCATTCCCCCACCCACCACCTGTTGAACCCTGAGCTGACATTAAGCCGTTGGGAGCAGCAAGAAGGTCCAATCCCTTATAAAACTCCCATTGCAAAACCTGGGGAGCACTGGAAGGAGCCACCAGGACCCCAGCCAAGCTCACCTGCAGCACGGCCCTGAGAGCAGAGCTCAGCACTCAGCACTGCTCCTGCAAAGCTGTCGAAGAAGGGGTGCACCTAAGGAGAACTATTTATGTTTAATCCCTGAAGTACAAAAAATAAAATAGCAACAGGAGAGGGGGGGGGGGGGGG
>JACDJE010000595.1:54632-121317 GCA_016647715.1 Pavo muticus | reverse complement strand
GGGGGGGGGGGGGGGGGGGGGTGAAGAGAGCGTGGAGATCTGTACAGAATAAACAGCGCTGGAAGATCTAAATAATAACCATGCAGCTTGAAGAAACCTGCTGGAAAGCCTCACTCAGCAAAGCCCTTAAGTCTTCGAGTGGTCAGCTGGAGCCAACGGGGCTTTGTCTGCTGAAAGCCTCTCTTAGTGTCAGCTGCTGCCAAGCTGGGCTGGAAGCAGAGCAATCTTCCACGCTTTTGCCTTGGCTTGAGGAAACCTTCCAGGGAATTGCTGCCCATTTTCTCTCCAATTCGGCCAAATGCTTTGGGTTGGTTTTTTTTTCAATTTTGCACTTCGTGCTCCAAACCTTCAGTCAAGATGGGAAAAGGTCACAGATTGGAAACAAAGCACTCTGCTCTGCTTTATAGCTTCCTGCTGCCCCTGAAATGCAAACACTTGGAGTCTTGACCTACCCAGCTCTGACCATAACTGGACGTATTGCAGCCACTGAGAGCCTCGCTGTAGTAATTGATACCATAAACCATCTGCTGCAGCACCGTGCTAAGAGATTGTTCTGCTGCCTCCCTAATTCTCCAATAGAGACTGCACACAATTTCCTGACCAGAAAGCTTCATGCATGAATGTCACTCTGCAGGGTACAGGACAGAGGTGTACAGACAGCAGGGCTGGGGGAAATGTTCGAGTGGAAAAGTGCAACCACATCACCTGCCTTGGGAGTGCTTCTCAGTCTGCCCATCACCCAGGGGAGATGTGGGCAGCTCTGATTTGGGCATTTGGCCCCTTCTATGGTGTGGCAAAGGGGAAAAGGAAAAAGCCCTTTGGTTTTGCTATGCTTGAGGCATTTTGGGCACACTGCGCCACGCACACTCACTGCCTTGTTTTGCACAAGGATGCTCATCTACACTGGGACAGCCCTCACCGAGCAAAGCATCACCTCTGGGTCAAGTTGACAGCATGGAAATGAGTTTCTGTGGCTCAAGCCTGCAAGCTGCAGCAGCTTGATTGCATTCAGTTGCGTGTCCGTATCTGCACATCGTTTTGGTTTCCTCTTCTTATTAAAGAAAAATATTATTTCACTTAATACAAGCTATTTCTTCCTTTCAGTTTATGCTGATGAGTTCCCATTCAGTTCCTGTGGGTGCTTTTACCAAAATGAAAATTACAATATCAAAATAAAAATCAGCTAATGTGGTATAATAAATGGCCCAGAGAGCATCAAAGAAAACGTACCAGGAGCGAATAATAAACGATCATAATTTGTCAATTCTATCTGTCCATCCATCTGACTATCTGCCAGCCAGGAGGAATCTCACTTAGCTGTTAGAAGGACACTGATGATTGTTTCATGGGCACTGCAGTGCTCTTTCCCTTCCCAAAAGCTCTCACAACTCATCCTGAGCTGATATATGGACAGAGGGAACCCTGGCTGAGGAAAGCTGAGATCCCAACCAGGAGAGCAGGAAAGCAAAGAGAAGAACACAGTTTTCTGCCCTAAATCTCACCCTCACCCCTGAGGTCATCACCGTCTCCCAGCCCAGAGGATGGGGAAGCAAACCCCCAAATAAAACCATTACCCCATCCCTGGAGGTGCTCAGGGCTGCGTTGGATGGGGCCGTGGGCAACCTGATCTGGTGGGGGGCAACCAGCCCATGGCCAGGGGTTGGAACTAGGTGAACATTGAGGTCCCTCCCAACCCAACCGTTCTGTTATTCTATGAAGCAAGATGCTACAAGCCCCCTCCTCATTCCTAATGGGATCGCTCCCATTTATCAAAGAGGACAGAGCCAAAGCAAGCTCCCAAGCGACCCATTAACTCCCGTGTATGCAATTACCCTCAGCAGCCTAACGAGCTGACCTCCCTGCCTCAGCTCCCACTGTTCAGAACAATCAGCAGCTGCAATTAGCTGTAATTAGGAAGGATTATAATGACTCTACCGCATGCGTTTTTACATGCACATATCAAAAACCTGAATTTTTATTTATGGTCCCCGTGTTCACGTGAGTGTGCACGAGGAAGGAACACAAAAGGGAAAGGCTTCTTTTTGTCATTATTTGTGTCAAGCCTTTACATCAGGGCTTTCTGTCTGCGGCTGATTATAGACGTCAAATTGAATTCTAACTGGAGACAGAGAGAGAAATTAAGCAAAAAAAAAAACCCCACCAAATTGCAGCGGCTGTAATCCCCACCGAACAACCTCCCTGGGACTGCTGCACACTGAATCCATCTTCTGCTGCCTTTGTTTACCTAACAGTTTGACGATGCATATTTATGTGAATTGGAGCCCGGCTGCTTTTTGCTGTTTATTAATTAGCATCTCATTCTGGCCGTGTAAAGCAGGCTCGGAGAGTTTGTCTCGTTTGATCAACAGTTGGATTCCTCCCCCACCACACCCATGGCTTTAATGAGGTTTGTAGGTTGAAGGGAAGGTGCCCACGGAACACTGACCTCGAGGGGCTCCAGCATTTGGAAGGAGAGGAGGGAAAAATGGAGAAAAGAAAAGGAAGAAGGAGGAAAAAAAGCAAATTTCAGGAGCAGGATGCATGAATCACACCCTGGGTGTGTCTGGTTTCCCTCCCATTTCAGAAAGGCAACCCTCCCCCAGAAGTACTCATGGAGTAAGGTTGTCACCCATTGTTGTGAATGAAGCAGTTTTGCAACCAAAATGAAGAATAGAGTGGGGGCAGTTGCATCCCTGTGCATGGTGCCAGAAGAGGCACCGCATGGCCAACAGCTGCAGGGCTGCATCCTGGGCAGGGAGGCTCAGGCAAATAATGGAGAGGGTGCACAAACCACAGATGAGCAACCTCACTGATGCTGTGCCTCCAAAAGAGACGCACTTTGGCACCAACACCTCAGTAAGTGCTCAGTGAGAGCACAGCAGAGTGGAGATAAGTCCTCACCAGGCTCCTGCCTGAGTTCCCCTTCTCCCGGTGCCTCTGCCCTTCCTCTGCTCCCTCCAAGGACGATTTATTTCGCTCAATTTACGCATTTGTTTACAAATACGTAATGGCTGGGGGGGCACCCGTCAGAACAGCAGCATGCCTTCCCCGCTGCCGGCCTCTCTCGCCGCCTCCTCTGCAATTTCTGCACACACACGTCCCTGCAAAATGAGTCTAAACACTGCAATTTGCCAACCATTTTCAGCCAAATTGTCGGCAATTTCCCAGTGGCCCTGGCACCAAATTGCAGACGCGCGGTCGGCGGCGCAGGAGGGCAGGGAGAGCAATGCTGCGGGGATGCAGGAGGGATGCAGGAGGGATGCAGGAGGGATGCTGTGGGTCCACACGGTGCCATCACCCAGCTGCCAGACGCTGCCCATCATTAGCAGCCACATCCCAGGTGTCAAGTCCCTGGGGTGAAGATGAGCATCTTTTTGATGGTTTATCTCAGGTACAGCAACACAAGCCCACCTGCCAAAGCAGCTTTCTGCATTATATTTGTGGCTTCAGAGTAGAAGCGGATCCCAATATAAGCTGATCCACTCGCTGGGCTCACAGTGTGGCTTTCTGGTTCCTTTAGCACCAACATCTCCATCCCACGCTGGGACATACGGGGAGTCCTGCAATGCCTGCCTTAATACGGTGATGGGAAGCCCTGCTCCAGCTCTGCACTCTCACCTGGAAGCTCTCAGTCCCCATCACATTGACCTATTTCATTCTGCATCTATCATAGAATCATTAAGGTTGAAAAAGACCGCTAAGATCATCAAGTCCCGCTGCCAACCATCCCCACCGTGCCCACTAAACCGTGTCCCTTATCTTATCCTCTGCCAGATATCCCCATTAGACATTCATATTCATTTATCACAAACGGCCTTCGTTTCAGAAACGAACCTCTCTGCACTCAGAAGGGATGTATTAATAATTATACAGCGCAGGATAATTACTTCCAAAGCAGTCTGAAGTCTTTTGTCTCTCCTGTTCTGATTACGCAGTTATTTCACCAGCGACTGGAAAAGTCAAAAAGTGTCAAGGATGGTGCTTAATTCCTGAGCCTATAGCATTTATTAAAATTGCTAATGAATCTAATAATTAAACACATAAATATAAGTTACCTCAGGTATTAAATCTAATTACTGGGCCTGCAAAAATCAATTTTTGTGCATATGCATAATAATGTATGGGCAAAGTTAATTAGAAATGTCCAGATCAATATTTGAATAATTCTTAACCGGTGGAATCCCTGTCTGAGGAGCGGGGCCGGGCTCTGTGAATAAGTTATATTTCAGAAATGAATGCGTTTTCCTAATGGAGTTTATCCCGGTAAATTAATAATACTCCGGCAAATCTGCAAAATAAATGACAAACCTGTTTGCCTGAATATTGCCCTCGGGGAAATCATTAATATCCTGTCAGCTGCCTCCGAGGTCGGATCCTCAGCTCGCAGCGAGCACAGCTGTGTGCCCACCCCTGCGCTGGGGTGGCTTTGGGGGCTCATATGCAGCATTTGGGGCACTGCTTTGAGTTGGCATAGCCCAACCTTTCTTAGAAACACGACCTGCTGGTGGGAATCAGTGCTGATTTATGGAAATGCAGCTGATCCGTGCACCCCCTCCCCTGGCTCTTAATGTCAACTAAAGACTGGAAAAAGAGCCCGAGCGCTGCGTGCTGCCTGGAGCGGGTGCTGCAACACAGAGCGAGCAGTAACAGCACCTCTTCCCCCAGCCTAGCGTGCTCTCCCTTGATTTCCATCTCAGCTGAAGGGAGATAAAACAGATGTCAGGCGGCGTGGGACTCGCGCTCACATCCTAAATCATCCTGTCTCCTTGCACGCTGCACGGGAGCGATGCTCGCAGCCAGCCTGGCCGAGCTGATTCGGTGCACATGAGTGGTTTGATTGCTGGGTTTCTCCTGCGTGTTGCTGGCACGGCAAAGGGAAAGTTACTCAGTCATGGGTGAAATCACTATGGGTAAATCTCTGCTCTGAATTACACGGGGGTAAATGCATTGAAGGGTAACTCAATTGAGATCAATGGCCCAAGTTTTTTGCTTTGCTTTGCTCTGAATAAAGGCCTGTGTAATATTTTTGGAGTCACAAGCAATGTTCCCGATTTTCACAGCTGATGGGCAGATCTGATCCACCGCCTTTCCAGTGTTTTGCACAATGCATTTCATACAAGAGGCACTTGGGAGAGATTATTCCATGCGAAACCACCCCCAGCTCTCCCCACTGCCGTGTCAGAGCAGCACCAAGGGCAGCTCCACACCCTAAACAGGCAGGCAAACCACGCTGAGCACAGTTTCCATCTCATGACCACAGCCATGCTGTGGCATTGGGGACCTCAGGGAGATGTCACCCACCGGGATTTTGTGCCTTGTGGTCCTGGTGAGGACAGAGCTCGGAGGAAAAGAGCTCTGCCTTTTCCCAATAGAAGGCCACCCAGAGCCCCCCAGACACAAGCTGGAGCTTCGTTTAATAGCTGTACAAAACCAAAAGCACAAAAATCCCTCTCATCCCACAAAAAATAGCAGCAGCGATGACATGATGTGCCAAACACCGAAGAACTGCAGCTAACCATGCCCCATGAACTTACACAAAGCAGAGGTCTGGTGGGTGCCAGGGTCATTGCTCTGCTCTACCCAACAGCATCATCCATGGTCATCACCCACCTCTCGCAGCACTTCCCCCTCTAATTGATCCTTTCCAGCTACTTCACAGCAACTGGAGTTTCTGGCAGGGCTCATTAAGGGAGAGAGGGATGAAGGCGGACTGGAGATGCTGCTAATTGTATAAAGCCCGTGGAAAAGGATGGCAGGACTCTGTAGGCTGCTAAATTGGAAGAGTGCAAAACAACCTGGGCACAGCCAATTGAACAAAGCCACCAGAAAATGGGTGTAATCCAGGGCCACTTTCTTCTGGAGTGGATTTTATGCGCTATTCAAAAGCAGAGGCACAGCTGCTGTGGCTCCGTGTAATTACAGACACAGGGAACAGGTAATTTGTGAGAAAAATGGCAACCCAAAGGATGCTCCTATTGTCAAGCGGGCATCGTGGGGTTTGGAGTAGAAGTTCCTGGGATGGGCATCATGGTGAGCAGCTGGAAGGCAGCAGCAGTGTGGTGACAGATCCCCGAGAAAGGCAAAACCATCACTCTGTGGATGTGCCAAGCACACTGGAGGCATGAACAGGTGAAGAGACAGCTCTGAGGACTGAAGCTGTTAAGCCTCTTTCTGCGGTGGCAAGAAGAAATAAAAGCCCCAGAGATTGCAAAGCAGCAAATTGTTGAGCTGTGGGATTCTCTGGCAACTAATTCTCCATTCATTAAAACATCATTGGCTTTTATTTACCCCTCATGTGCTATTTATACAGCTGTTCCCAACGAGGGCTGGAGGGATGCATGGGTCCTGCTCAGCCCCTGCAGGGCAGCATCCCCAGCTCCGTTTGTTTGTCTCTCTTTCACTCTCCGGGGATCACACCATCTTTCAATCCTCTCTGACACATTCGTTTCCTGAGGGCAATTTAAGCTGAGAATGATTCCCTGATTGCTCGCTTTTCTTCCTCCTCTCTTATTCTGCAGGGTTGGTTTTATTCTTTTTTTTTTTTTTCCTGAAGGATCATAAAATAACATGTTTAGAAATAATTGCATGATAGGGATGTTTTCTTGCCATGTGAGTATTGCTCATTTCCTCTTTAGACAATACATTCTGAGCACATTTTTGCTGTAGTTTTCCCACAATGGGAGCGCGGGGCTGAGACGGGCGGTGCAGCAGCTTTTGAGGATTCAGTTTTGCCCCCAATGGAGCCAGGATCTGCCCCCAGATGCCCTCCCCAAGGCGAGGGCAGCCAAATAGACCCAGAAATGAAAAAGCTTATCTGGATGTGGCATGGACACCGAGAACCCCACTCCACCACCGCCGCCTCAATTCTACTCCAAAGCTCAAGAGTGCTTCTATTTAGTTGTCAATTTATACGTATTAGATTACACACTGCAAGTGCAAATAAATTCCATGTATTACCCAATGCCGTTTGATTTAGTCAACAATGAGCAGGTATACTTCAAAGCACCATGCCCTGCAAGAAACACGAATTATGCACAGCTCTGCAGCTTTTTCCCTCTTTTTCTCCCTCTTTCTCTTCTTTTTAACCTTTTCCAGGCCATCCAGACACCATCATCTCCTAATAAATCTCCCTCTGACACAGCCATCATGCAGCTCATTATGGCCCCTGCAGTGCGTGAATTACATGGCAAAGGTTTATATAACGATGAAGATATTTATGGCAGGCCATACTGCTCCTTTGGAAAATATTGATTTGTTAACAACCCAACGACTGTATGGCCATTAAATCAGAGTGCTCTATTGCACACCCCTGGAGCTAACAGGAGAACAAGTTTACTTTTTACATTTTTATGCCTATTTTGTTTTAAAGAGCCAAGGTGGGAGTAGAAAAGCACAGGCACCGAGCAGCCATAGAATCATCAAATCATTAAGGCTGAAGAGACCTCTAAGTTCACCAAGCCCAACCATCCGCCCAGCACCACCATGACCACTAACCCGCATCCAGTCAGAGGATAGTGGGGTTTTATCCTCAAAGCCCAAGTGGGAATCTCTCCGCAGGGGAACTCTGTGTGTCCCAGTGGAGGGAAGGTCCCCAGCTGGGGCAGTGGTGATGCTGGGAAAGGCAGAGTTGGTCTCAGCCATGGGGATACCATGGATTTAAAGGCAGCAGGGCCACCTAAGGTAACCTTGAAGAGGACAATGCTGCTATCCTCCATTGATCCTGAGGCAGAGCGGGGAATGTGCCCACCTGGGATATTTTCAGACATTGAGAGAGAAACTATAGCACCATCTCAGGATTTCTGAAGCACTAAAACAAGGTTTGCATTCACTACCGCAGTGCTAAGGCCCCAGATAAAAGCACAGGCAGACATGCATTTTTATATTTTTTTAGATATACAACTTTCTTCTTTTATTGATTGCTTGCTTTTCATTTTATGTCCTTTCCCCTTGCCTGAAACGAGAAAAATGAGTCCCTGCCACAGGCCCTAAACTTTACACTCCCTCACTCCCTTCTCCCTTATTCAACGCCATGGCAGCAGGCATAGGTGAGAGCAAACCATGGGCTGTGCCATAAAACGTGGTGATGAGGGCAGGGATGCATCCCCCTCAGGTACAGCAATGCTTCCCATCAGTTCGTGCTGCTGTGGATTTCTGCCTTTAAAATTTGATAGCAAAGACAACATTTTCCTTTGGAGCATATATATCTGTATGTATTTTACACACACACATATATATACGCACACACAATAACAGCGGGAGAGTGAAGAACGAGGGAAGCATACCCAAGGTTTGGGAAAAGAAACGGCATCACCATTGATCCCAATCCACAGGACAGCTTTGCATTGCTCTACTTCTTGGCCAGCCAGCGTCATCCAGCCGAGAGATCAGAAATGCCTCCAGCAGACACCNGGAGCATCCCATGGCACCAGGGCAGGACCCTATGGGGCCCACAAGGAAAAGATGTGCTCATAAGGAAACAATGCCAAGCTTGAAAAGCACACTCTGGAAGGGAGAAACAACAAAAAAAGAACCCAACCCCATGCCAGGAAGCGATGGGACAGGGAGAGCAAAGCAGCAGGAGCCCTATCTTCATGTCAGCCCTGCAGAAAAGCGCTTGTAAGGGCCCTGATGTGTAAGGAGCTCTGTGATATACAGCGAGGGCTGAGAGCACCGTCTCATCTCGCTTGTTTGTGTTTAAAGGAGAAGTCGCAGCTCTTGGGGATGACAGGCTTTATTTTTAAGCTTCGGCAAAGCAGGATGGCACGGCTGCTCCTGCGGGGCCCTGGGAAGGCGCAGACGCACCGAGCTCTGCCTTGAGCTTTAATGAGGGGGGACAGAGCGGAATCCTTCAGAGGAGCACTTTTATCTGTGGGATCTTCAGCTCTGGAGCTGAACGGGTGGTAACGAAAACAAGCCTGAAGCAAAACCCGTTGTCAGCGCTCACCGTTTGCAATGCAATTCAATGCTGACATCCATCCAGTAGAGCCATCCCTACTGGAAGGGCCTTCGCTTTTACGGGATGGGACCACAACTGCATGATGTTTTCCATGCTCAGGACCACACAACACACATTGCAGCACCCCCAGACCGCTGCACATGTTTGCATAAAAGGGATCAGCTACCGAACTCCCTTAGCTCTGTGGCTTGAGGTTGTAGACCTCAAAGTACGAGATATCCCCAACCCAAGGTGAGATTTGGCACAGCTGAGCAGCAAAAACCCACCTGCGCTTCCCAGATCCACATTACGCCCATGTTCATGGCTCTGCAGCCTAAAAAAGACATCAGGGAATTAGGAAGAGTAGTGAGCTGAGAGGAGGAAGGAGAATGATTAATGCTGTGGAGGGGATGGGGTATGATATGGTGAAGTAATAAAAGAAATACAGATGGAATAAAATCCTCCCTTGAAGTCTCATTCATCCAGATCTAAAAAGGTGGAACCTTGCCACCTAAATCATGGGTTTCTTGGCCAGAAGAGCAGAAAGATAAGCAGATGGATAAGGTTCCTGTTCTATCTCTCTCTCCTCCCTCCTCTCCCTGGGTCACAGTGAGGTTTATCACGCACACTGCGCCAGCTCCTGTGTGTCCCACGTTATCCATCACTCCAAAGCAGCACTAAATAGCAGCCATGGGTCTGCCACTGGCAGGATTTTGAAGGATTGCTGCCTTGAGACATCACCCCATGAGTATCGTGCTTTGGCCTAGAGTCCAAGGATGGGGTAACGGGGCAGTTCATGCTACGCCAAGGAGCCCTGGCAGCCTGGGAAGTAAATAGATCTCTATTTTGTAGGAAATTATGCTATTCCAGGCCATTCTCTGGCTTCTCATTGAAATAAGTTAGAACATTAATGTTTTCCAGGGAATGGATCCTCTGGAAGTGCAGTGGTGGACAGCTGGGATGGAAAACAGTAGCACTGACCCTTCTGTTCCTGTTCAAACCAACTCAGATTTTCTAAGGCAGCATCAGATGGTTGGACCTGATGGTCTTGGAGGACTTTTCCAACTCTAATGATTCTATCTGGAAACCCCACTCTGTTTCCAGGATACTGCGAGAAAGCAAAAATCCACGTCCCTTCTGATGTAACAGCACTAAACTCAAACAGCCAACCTGACACCACATCTGTATTCCTCTCTCACGGAACCACTGAGGTTGGAAAAGACCTCTAAGACCATCCAGCCCAACCATCCACCTATCACCAATACTGAGTGCTGAGCCTCGTCCCTAGCAAGAATGAATCATGAAGTTGAAACAAAACATTTTTAGTTTCCTATTACTTCCACTCCGGGGCTTTGAGTTGAACCTCAGTGGCCAGGCTGTGGGCTGGGGGAGCACAGCAGTGGGTGGAGCACGGGATGTCACCACTGAACAACCCCCCAAACCCCTCATGCAGGCAGCATTGCCCTGGGAACCCCATTGATTTCTCTGCTCCGCTTTCTGATGCTGCACACAGCAGTGCTGGCGTGGGGATGGGGATCGATAAGACAACGAGCTTCTATTAAAGCCAACACAAAAAACTACATTTTTGAGGCAGGGGGTGTTTTGTTTTTTTTTTTTTTTGCACTTCAGGAAAAGCTTTTCTCCACCAATACCAAACAAACCGTGGGAAGAGATGCTTTGAACGGTGGCAGCTGAGGAAGTGTAATTTGCCAAGCAGGAGGAAAGAGACATGGAATGGAATAAAGCAAAATAAAACAAAACCCAGGTTGACAGAGCAGGCTTCCTGCTCACCCAGCAGGGAGCGGGGACTTCTGCTGCCTGCCTTCTCCTGACATAGAGCTGCCAGCCCAGCACCCCACACAGCCCCACGCTGAGGTCTCCCTGCAGGGGTGCAGGGTTGGCACTCACTCACGCACATCCTGGACAGGTGTTTTTCCCAGCAAATCAACAGCTTTTGGCCAATTTGCTGATTTTCCCCAGTCTGCCCAGCCCAGAGGGGCTGTCCCAGCAGGAAAGAGCAACAGGGGCTGCAATGTCCTGGTGAACCCTGCCTGTTGGTTTTGGTGATGGGGTGATTTATTGCCACCGTTTGTGTGGCCGTGGGAGAAAAATGGAGTAAATAAAGCCACCCATCCCTGACAGAGACATTTCTTGTAGTGCTGGTGCAATCCTTCCCTTTGCTGGGATGCAGCCAGAGCATCTCAGCCCCAGCATCCTCCCATCCCCTGCAGTCCCTTCAGCATGGGGATCCCCCAGAAGCGGTGTAGAAAGCGTCGGAGCAAGAGCAGAGTGGAGCATCAGCCTTTCCTGCTTCTTTTCAGGAGCCTGGACCCCAATTTTGGCGAAATGTGAGAGCAATTTGGCATCACTCTGCCCATGTTGGACCCAACAGAGGAGCTGAGCCCATTGCTGCAGCTTTTCCTGAGACAGAGACACGACAAAAGCAGCGCAGCCCTCAGCAGCCTCCGATAGGGATCTTAATAATTCTATTCCCGCTAATCCCCACGAATTAGTAAATACAGCTTCATCCTATTTGGAGATATTGCACTACCCAGGGGTTTCTAATAAGCTGATAGAAAGAAAGAGCCAAAGTAGCTCAGCTAACCGTGCTTCTGAATAGCAGCATCAGGTAGTGTGTCTAATAAGCCCTTCCTGGTCCAAAGGGAGCCCCTGATCAATCCACATTAGGCAATTCCCTGCGTTACTTTCCGTTTACCTCTTCAATAATCCCCTCCAGCAGTTAATCAGTGCTTCACGTTCAGAGTCACTTAAGTTCCATTGGCTTTTCCTAATGTTGCTGGCATTAATATTTAATGCCGTTGCGCTGCACCTTCTTGGAGCCAACGGATCTTGGGATTTTGTTCAACTGGAGCTTTTGTTTCAGGGCAAAGCTGATGGGTCCCAGGATAGATCCTGGGCACAGTGGCAAACAGCCTCAAACAGCAGCTATGAGCAGGCTGAGTGACAATGGGACCTCCCCAGAACCCTTCCAGGGTTCCTCTGCTTCACATGAACGCCCCACAAGGTTGAGAGCCATCCCCAACAGCTCAGTGATTGCACTCAGGCAGGACCCCCATTGCTCTTCAGGGATACAAGGTGAAAGAGTCTCAGAAAAGCAGGATTTGGGTGGATTTGGGGTGTTTTGGACAGCAGTGCTGCACTGAGCCCACATCTCAGCATCAGCCCTGCCATTCCCAATGAGATGTCCCCATCCCTTCCCAAAATGAGAGACATTTAGGGCAGGAAATCTATTATCCAGCCACAGCAACAACCCATACTAGATATGAATTGTGAGATAATGATCATTTTAATTTTATGTATCCCTTTTTTATGTATCCCTTTCTTTCTCCCTTTCCCCCCACACTTCTTTTTAAATAAATATTTAAGCATCTCTCAAAAGGCGTTAGAAGTGCGGGGCTGAGCAGGTTGATTTAATTTCCAGCTCCCCCCTCTTTGCCAAACAGGAAACCTCTCATCTGTGGCTCGCAAATCTTTGCCAAGGGAAGGAGGGAGGATTAGGAGCCCGTCCGTCGCTTTCCTCCTTTCTCATATTCTATTGGAAGTCCTTCAAGGGACGTTCTGAAGATGTGATTCATTCTTTTTAATCTCTCTTCTCCCCTCTCTGCTGAGTCTGATTAACTCTTTGCCACATGAGCCCTCAACCCCTTTTGCAGCAGCATTCCCCCACCCACCACCTGTTGAACCCTGAGCTGACATTAAGCCGTTGGTAGCAGCAAGAAGGTCCAATCCCTTATAAAACTCCCATTGCAAAACCTGGGGAGCACTGGAAGGAGCCACCAGGACCCCAGCCAAGCTCACCTGCAGCACGGCCCTGAGAGCAGAGCTCAGCACTCAGCACTGCTCCTGCAAAGNTTTTCCTGAAGGATCATAAAATAACATGTTTAGAAATAATTGCATGATAGGGATGTTTTCTTGCCATGTGAGTATTGCTCATTTCCTCTTTAGACAATACATTCTGAGCACATTTTTGCTGTAGTTTTCCCACAATGGGAGCGCGGGGCTGAGACGGGCGGTGCAGCAGCTTTTGAGGTTTCAGTTTTGCCCCCAATGGAGCCAGGATCTGCCCCCAGATGCCCTCCCCAAGGCGAGGGCAGCCAAATAGACCCAGAAATGAAAAAGCTTATCTGGATGTGGCATGGACACCGAGAACCCCACTCCACCACCGCCGCCTCAATTCTACTCCAAAGCTCAAGAGTTTTTCTATTTAGTTGTCAATTTATACGTATTAGATTACACACTGCAAGTGCAAATAAATTCCATGTATTACCCAATGCCGTTTGATTTAGTCAACAATGAGCAGGTATACTTCAAAGCACCATGCCCTGCAAGAAACACGAATTATGCACAGCTCTGCAGCTTTTTCCCTCTTTTTCTCCCTCTTTCTCTTCTTTTTAACCTTTTCCAGGCCATCCAGACACCATCATCTCCTAATAAATCTCCCTCTGACACAGCCATCATGCAGCTCATTATGGCCCCTGCAGTGTGTGAATTACATGGCAAAGGTTTATATAACGATGAAGATATTTATGGCAGGCCATACTGCTCCTTTGGAAAATATTGATTTGTTAACAACCCAACGACTGTATGGCCATTAAATCAGAGTGCTCTATTGCACTCCCCTGGAGCTAACAGGAGAACAAGTTTACTTTTTACATTTTTATGCCTATTTTGTTTTAAAGAGCCAAGGTGGGAGTAGAAAAGCACAGGCACCGAGCAGCCATAGAATCATCAAATCATTAATGCTGAAGAGACCTCTAAGTTCACCAAGCCCAACCTTCCGCCCAGCACCACCATGACCACTAACTCTCATCCAGTCAGAGGATAGTGGGGTTTTATCCTCAAAGCCCAAGTGGGAATCTCTCTGCAGGGGAACTCTGTGTGTCCCAGTGGAGGGAAGGTCCCCAGCTGGGGCAGTGGTGATGCTGGGAAAGGCAGAGTTGGTCTCAGCCATGGGGATACCATGGATTTAAAGGCAGCAGGGCCACCTAAGGTAACCTTGAAGAGGACAATGCTGCTATCCTCCATTGATCCTGAGGCAGAGCTGGGAATGTGCCCACCTGGGATATTTTCAGACATTGAGAGAGAAACTATAGCACCATCTCAGGATTTCTGAAGCACTAAAACAAGGTTTGCATTCACTACCGCAGTGCTAAGGCCCCAGATAAAAGCACAGGCAGACATGCATTTTTATATTTTTTTAGATATACAACTTTCTTCTTTTATTGATTGCTTGCTTTTCATTTTATGTCCTTTCCCCTTGCCTGAAACGAGAAAAATGAGTCCCTGCCACAGGCCCTAAACTTTACACTCCCTCACTCCCTTCTCCCTTATTCAACGCCATGGCAGCAGGCATAGGTGAGAGCAAACCATGGGCTGTGCCATAAAACGTGGTGATGAGGGCAGGGATGCATCCCCCTCAGGTACAGCAATGCTTCCCATCAGTTCGTGCTGCTGTGGATTTCTGCCTTTAAAATTTGATAGCAAAGACAACATTTTCCTTTGGAGCATATATATCTGTATGTATTTTACACACACACATATATATACGCACACACAATAACAGCGGGAGAGTGAAGAACGAGGGAAGCATACCCAAGGTTTGGGAAAAGAAACGGCATCACCATTGATCCCTATCCACAGGACAGCTTTGCATTGCTCTACTTCTTGGCCAGCCAGCGTCATCCAGCCGAGAGATCAGAAATGCCTCCAGCAGACACCACAGCACGCCTATTGATCTCTTTTTGTTGTCCTTCTTGACTCTAATTGCTCCCCTTGATTAAGGCATTTCATGCCCAAGCATGCAAGGGGTGGAATGCCATCAGCATGCAAAGCATTGCACTGCCAAAACCCCCAACACGGGCACGTGCCCCCATCCCATTGCGGATTTTGAGTGTGGGGCTGGTAGGGGAGGGAGAGAACATCCTCAGGGGGAGGACAGTGAAAGGACAGGGATTAGCTCAGCCCTGTGTTTACCTCTGCTGCTCGGCTATGAGAGATAACGGCATGCAGGTGCAGCTGGAAGGGATATTTGGTGCAAGATGTGTTAATATGGGCCTGACCCTGACAGTCCTTTTCAATACAGGCATCCCTTGCTTGTAGGGTGCTACGCACAGAGGTGTCTTGTCCCCTCCAAGGGCATGGAGGGGACAAGAGCAATTATCAAGGCTGGGATTGCTGCAGCATCATCACTGAGGTCAGGATAGAGCATCCTGGTGGCCCTTGCAGGGTTTCCCAGCAGGAGCAGAGCCCCCATTTTCCCCTCCAGCACCAGGCAGGGCTACACACAGTGCGGCTCACATCGCACCCAGCATGACCTGCTGATCCATCCCCATGTTTTATCCCACATCACCATGGCTGAGTTCTCTGCAGAAGGGATGGATGCAGCACATCCCATGCAAACACCTCCGAGCAGCCCTGGAGCTCTCTGGTTCAATGCCATCCCTCATCCCAGGTGGAAAATTTGGGAGCAGCGTGCTGGAAACAATCCCTCAGACAGTTTGGTTCTCTCCATCCCTATTGTCCTCACAAATGGCTTTCTGCATCCCTCCCTACCCTGCCTCCTTTCAATTGCCACTCCAAGGTCAGTGTCAGCCCACTAGCCAACCCCCTGCAGCCTTGGGAGATGCTCCACTCCAGGTCCGTGCCCACCCCACTTTGGGCACTGTGGTGGGAAGCTCCATTAAAATCATTAATCTCCTTCGCTGCCTTTCCCAGAAAGACCCAATTACCCACATTTTCTTCCAGCTATTGAGATTCAGACCCCTGGGGCTGGGTTGGGATCAGGACGAGGGACAGTGCATCCCTGCTCTGCACGTTTCCCATTGCCTCACTGCAGCCCAACAGGGATGTCAGCAGCACTCAGACTTGAAGTTTTCCAAACACATGCTTAATTTGGAATTAATGGGAAGATTTTTCTTCTCCCCTATGTTAACGGAAGGGGAAAAAAAATAAAAAGATTATTAAACACAGATCCTCTGAGCTTTGACAACTAGGTAGTAAATATCCACCCAGCACATGGCTGCTAATTCCCAATAAATATGTTTCTTTCAATAACCAGCTGGTTTTAATTTAGCAAACAAATAGCTGTCTGGTAAAATCCAAATTAATTGGCTGTTTGGAGACCTTAATGGAAAATAGCAGCATGTTTCAGCCCCCACCCTGACCTGCGTGACCCCCCTTCTCGGCACAACAGAAACATGGGGTTTGGTGCTGGTAGGGAAAGCAAAATCACATGCAACCCCCCAGATCCCTTCCTCACAGTGCCCATCTCACAGCTGGGTACATAGAAGGACTCTGGGTGCTGACCAAAACCTGCTTGCCCACACCACATTGCCTCCTGCTCTTATTTCTGGCTGTTCTATGGGCAATGCTACCGATAAATTAACAGTATGCTTATTAGCATGGCACCCTCCTTGCACAGGATGCCATGCAACAGTTCTGTTGCCAGCTAGAACGGAATGAAACAGAACCAAGCCAAAGCATGAGTTATTTCTCACTTGTGGCTTTTCCAGAAGCAAACTGCAACGCTTTGTGCTGTCTCAAGGAGAAAGTCCCAGCAGTGCCCATCTGACCACACGCTCATCCCAACCTCTACTGTCACCAAGCAAAATTAGGGTGGATGAAGTCAAAGTCATTTAGATTGGCGAAACCCTCTCCAAGCAATTCTTTGTCTTAGCCACAGTTCTTTCCCAGTATGTTCTCACTACAGTTGCACCAAGCCCCTGCCATGCACTATTCACGCTCCCTGTGCATAGGAACCCTGGAGAAGCAGCAGGCAGCAGTCCAAACTTCAGCACATCAGCAGTGCTTTGCAAGGGGAAAACAACATTTCCACGTGCAAGAAACAGCCTGTCCCCAAAGTCCAAGGCTTGAGCTGTGGGCAATGCCCTATTGATCCACCAGCAGCACCAGCACGGAGCACATTCAGCCCTGGATGATATTCACATCCCCTTTTACAAGGGGAAAGAGCACAGAGCTGAGGTGACAGCAGTAATTCTTTATAATCCTTTTGCTGCGGGTTTGGCTTCACCTCCAAAGCTGAAGCAGAGGTGAAAGGGAGGGAGGGATGGGGCTGAGCACCGCTGCTCCGTGCAGGATCAGTGGATTAAGCGTCGCACAAAAGACCTGCCAGACATCATGCAAAAGTGTTTAATCAGAAAATTGCCTCTTGACCAACCTGAGACTTCCCAGCTGCCACGGAGATCCCTGCCTTTGTGAAAGGGCTGCAGCAGGGCAGAGTTAAACATCTCGTTATTAAATCCCCGTGTCAGGGATACAACGCCTGCCTGTTTGCTTATTGCAAAGAACACGCGGGGACCCTGAGGTCCTGCAGCAGCAACAGAGCTGCGAATGAGTGGCAGACACCTGAGAGCAGAGATGATGGGCTGTAGGTCAGCACACACCCCCGCAGCTCCCCCAGGCTTCTGGCTGCTGTGCGAGCAAATGGGAAGGGTCAGAACCATGAGACCCCCCCAGGGGCAACGTGCCCAAGCTGCTTCCATCAGATACAAAGTCAGCTGGAGGTGCTGATGCAGAGAGCAAAGCTTTCCCTGTTTGAAAAACCAAGAATTCTTACAGCCTTGCTCTAAATCCTATGAGAAAGGTGAAAAAAACATCCCTGGGAGGGGAAAAACACACCATGCCCTTTCTGCTTGCTGAATGTTGCATGCGATGCATTGAACTGCCATCCACCCAACCACAGTCACCCCTACACCTGGGGCACAGCAAAGCCAGTGCCTGGGAGGGGACCCCAAGCTTTCGTTACATCCCGTTCAGCAGCTGCAGCCAATCTCTGCTGCAGTTTAATAAACAGGTTGCATGAGCCATAAGTGTGGTTTGTTCATTTTCCATGGGAAAATTGGGGGTTTTTCTACCATCGTTTTGGCAGAAGGGCTGATCATAGCAATTAGGATAAATTGAACACATCTGCAACAAAAGTTTGGGACAGAAGGACATCAGTCTGTCCAGACAAGTCCAAAATTGTGATTTCTGGTAGGTTGCTTTTTCACACTCAGTGTTGGAAAGTGGTCGAGAAGGAGACGTTTGAGGTGAGGAGCTTGTATGTAAATCCAAGCTTTCCTTTACATTGCACACAACCATGCTATCGTTTAGAAGAAGAAGGGGAAAAAAAGACCAAAAGGAAGCAAAGATGCATCTGCATTTGAAATACCAGACCAATACATAAAGGGCAAAAATAATTGCTTGATCTGCTGAATCCCCCTTTCTGTAGCAGATTTTTCTGGCAGAAATAAATGCATTTGATGCATGGAGCGGATTTTGCACCGCTTTGGGGCAGAGCACAGCATCCCTCCTCCCCACCAGCAGCTGCAACACGAGTGGGCCCTTATTTCAATGGGATCCCAGCAAATGGGATTCAGAGGAACTTCAACAAAGGCTCTGAGTGATCAAAACAGATCAGCCAAGAGATGAAAGGAGAGGGGTGAAGCAGAGGTGTGGTGCTACGCGAGTAGTTTTTATGCTTCTCTTTGGTTTTTTTCCTCCTTTGTCTCCATCATTTCTTATGAGATGATTAAGCTCAGTCAGAAGCAATGTTGTGATTTTGATGGCCAGGAGGGCTGAGATGTTGAGCTGTCAGGAAGCACTCAGCGTTTAGCATCTGTAATAACTCACAGACACCGTGACACGGAGCTGCTGTGCACCAGCCCCAGCCAAGCACTGAGCTCTGTCAGACAGGAGATGCAGATGCTGCTGTCGTGCCTGGTGAGTGATGGCAGGAGATCAAGGGTGAAGGCTTACCAGGTGGAAAGAAGTTGAAATGGTGATTTGTAGCCATATAAGTGCCAACTTGACCCCAAGATTTCCTGGAGAAGGAGGCAGAAAGCAAGGAAAAAGATGAGACACCAGCTTGGAGCCTCAGCTTTGCACCAAGCAATGGCCTTATGCTGCAGATGGGGCAGCTCTGCAGGCAGAGGGGGCTCAGGCAAGGAAACAAACTCACTTGGATATGAATTTAATCCTGAAAAGAATACATGTATTCCATATAACCTTTTCCAGCAGTCAAACTGGTTAAAGCCCAGGAAGTTCCTCATAGCACATTGCTACAAAGACCATTACGCCTGCTACAGCTTTGACCCCCTGTGAACACTAGATTAATCCCTCTGCCACCATGAGCATCACCACATATGTTTCAAACACAGCCCTATTGTGAAGCTCCAAAGGAGCCCAAATCCATCCCCAGACTCCTCCCAGGTAACACGAGCAGCAGCTGCAGGATGGGTATTATGGACCCATCCACTTCAGATGCAATCTGCTTCATTGCCAGAAATGTCCTCAGCACTTGGATGAATGCAGCACTCGGTCACTTTTGCAAGAGTCAGGCAATGCTGGAATTCAGCCGCTGCTCATGGGGACCTGGGGACACAGAGCTCCCAGTTCCATAATGCAGCATAATTGGCCAACGGTCTCCATCACTCCACTGGGAGTGAGAACCATCATCACTGCGGTAATAAAAAGGGAGGGAGGAAACAAAGGGAAAGAAAATAAGAGACTTTTAGCAGAGGTTGGCACAGCACTTCCAATGGATGCTGGCACTTCGGCACGCAGCTCTGACGAGTGCATGGATAATTGCAGCACAGCACTGAGGGAGCGATGGATGGAGATGGCAGCAATAAAGCAGCGATGCGTGCCAAGGAGAGCCCCACCTGCACGGCTCAAGCTGACACCTTCTGGGTACAGAGGTGGGAAGGTGTTAGCACTCACCTGGGGTTTTTTCCCTATAATTTAGAGGAAGCAAAGCCTGGGGATGGTTTGAGCTTCAGTAGAGAGAGAGTCATCGCAATTACAGATAGATGCAATCACACACAGGGAGGGCCATGCAGGGAGAAGCGATGCTCAGGGCTGCTCACACCGGTGCAACCAGTGGTCCCCCCCTTCCCATCCTCCCAGAGGGGCGCAATGCTCTGATCGGGACTGAGAACAAAACAAAGCTGAATGTCAAAGCAATCCAGACAAAAAACCAACAAACAACAACGCTGCTCAGCCTCACTTCCTTGGCACCGCTTCCTCTTCGGGGGCTTTTGAAGAAGACTCAATCATTTCATCTCTCTGTCCAATCTGGCACTAAAAATAAACTGCTATTTTCCTACAGGTTTCTCAGGTACAAAGCAGTAAGCCTGCTTTGTAATTTATTTGAAAGAAAGGAGTGATTTTCTTTTTAATCCCCTAAACAGCGTTTCCCCCCTTCTGCAACGTGCCAAATCTCAGGGATTTTTTTATTATTATTATTATTTTTTTTTAGATTTTAGAAAAGAAATTAATGCATGGAACAAAACGCCACCGCAGAACAAAGCAGAGAGGGTTTATTTGTCCCCAGCAAAGGAGCTGAGATGACAGACAGACGGCCTTCCTCTGCAGGTACAGACCAGATTCGCATTTTTCTCTTTGTCTTTGATGCTTCAAATTAAAAAGTGGCAGAAGACTGTAATTAAAAAAATACCCTGAGAGCCAGCGGGATTTTTGCATTCATCTGATGCCTCAGCTGTTCTGCTTCAAGATTTAACCCTGCCAATGATAACTCCCCATGCAGTCACACCTGAAGGCAGACTCACCCAGAGGGACAAGGGTTGCCAGCAGACCTCCCACCCAAATCTTGCCGAGCCAAAGGGCTGAAGGTCATTTTCCTCCCCTTCTCCACCCTATGCGCTCCCAGCCTTCGTGCCACGCTATTTCCTGCTCCCTACAGCCATCCCTGCTCTCGTTTTCCATCTCAGATACGAGCACAGCCCCTTGGCTGGGGAACATGCCTCGTGCACGGAGCCAGGGCTGCTGAGAAGTCTTCAGGCTCTATTTATGGCTCTACCAATGATTCATTGAGCGACCTCGAGGAGAGTCCTTCCCCCCAGTGTGAGTCAAACCCTGTACAAGTGCATCTGCCGTCAGCCTGAGTGCACTTATCCTCAGTCCGTGCTGGTGTAAATGCTGAGATAACTTGGTTCTCCTCTCCACTGCTACCCTCTACCCTGCTATAAAATGTGACTCATACTGGCAATTCTCCCAGCGGAAGGTTGCAAGGCTAAATTAATGTGTGCAGAGCGCGTTGAGATGCTGAAAATTGTTTTATGAATGCAGAGTATTAATAATATTAGTGTAGTTACCATAGAAGAGGAAGGTGATTTAGTGCTATTTGTGTCTGAGAATTGCCATGCACAAAAATGATGCCATTACCATAATGAAGAGGGAAAAAAACATTATCGAGATTGATATGGAGCGAAAGGAGGCAAGGTGTCCTCACGGAGCGCTTCCTCCCATCCCCGGTGATTTGCACATCACAGCAGTGCTGGGAGCCCCACCAGAGACCAAAGCCCCATCGGGCTGAGAGCTAAGCTGCATCTGCCAGGGACAAACTGCTTCAAAGAGCCGATCAAAGGCAGTTAGAGGGGGCAGAAGCACATTGCTCTGCACTGCAGCAGCTCCCCAAGTCATCCCAAGACTTCTGAGTGAGACGCGCAGCCCCAAGCATCACCCATGCTACTGATCCTTGAAATGTCCTTTGTGTCACTCTCAGAGGTTTTAGGAAGCATGAGTGAAGCAGATAAGGATGCAGAGCCACATCCAGCAAGGTTTTCCACCAAGGAATCAACACTGAGGCCAAACACACAGACTGGGGGCTGCTGAGTGCCCACATCGCAGCATGGGGTGCAGGAGATGCAGGCCCAGCTCCTACAGGTTAACCCCAGCGTGAAAACCAACCCACACAACAGAATGGGAAGCAGCTCTCTGACCACAGAAACCACAGCTTGCTGAGAGCTGGAGCGAAGCAGCAGGATGAATCAGCTGGGGAAGTTTGCCCATCAATAACTGATAGCAAAAGAAAATTAAGCAGAAGATCCGTCTCCTGTTAGCCAGATGCTTCAGCCCATGGCCTGGGGACTGCACAGCAAAGAGGAAACGTGAGCACAAATCATATCACAGGGAGCAGCTAGCCGTTATTTATCAAAGCAGAGTGAACAAATACATTTGCATCCATTAATAGCTCCGTGATCAATTACTGATAAGAACAAACTGCTCCATCCTTCTTGATCACTGAAAGCTCTCTGCTAATTTGGTCATAGACTGCACTTTTCAGCTAATGAAACCAAGCAAATATGAATCAATCTGCCCAGGGAAATAATAATGCCTAAACTTCAAATGGGAAAGAAAGAAACCTCCTCTTCTCAATACAGCACATTGATCATCTGTCACTTCCAAGGAGGTTCTCTGGAGTTAAGGGGATACGGCGAATATCCTGATACCGAACGGTGACAGAGAAGGAGCCCCTTTCTTAATTATCTCCCATGGGATGGCAGGAGAAAACAGCCCTGTAGTAAACACTTAAGAACTACCCGCATTAATTTATGCTGGCTGCTGCCTTTGTATTTTGGAACGAGCTGGACCTTATTTTTTTTCCTAATTGCTAATGGATGTCCCATCAGTGCTGTCAACACAAACGATGCCACTCCATAACAGATGCCCACGTGCCACCCAAGTGGCAGCAGCACTCATCAGAGCCCACGTGCAGATGTGGAGGAGACCCCTACATCTCCCCACCTCAAGGAAAAAGGAGGCAAAGAGGTAGAATAGCTCAATAACACCAACAATATTTCTGGGTATGTTTCATTTGGGCTGCCTCTGAGTGCCTCCAGTTGAAAGAGGATAATTCATTAACTGGCTGTCTGTATGGTTGACTTACTCCTTGCTTTGACTGCATTGCTGCAGCTGATTTTTGGCAGTGAGAGCATACAGGTTTATTGCTTTCTGGGAAAGGTAGGCCAGATCTTTCTCCTTGGAAGCAGCACTGAATTGATTTGTCATTATTCAAGGGATAATTTACCCAAATGGTGTGGGTGGGGATGGCTAAAGGTGCCAGGCCTGGAGCAACAGGGTGCTGTGCAACGGGGCTGGAATGCCCAAAATGCAGATATCCAGCCCTAAAATGGGTTCACCACCTCCTGCCCCTCCACCCCTTGGGTCACTACGGGGCACTGGGCTGAGCATCTTCAGGGCACCACTTACAACCCCAAATTCCAATCAGAACAACCCAAATCCTCCAAGTTTCAAGCAGTTTTTCTCAACTCCTGTTCTTGCAGGCTTGTGTCTATTCCCATGTGCTCGGAGGTGTAACACAGGTTCCACGTGCTCCACCATCAGTGCCTCCATCCATCAGCATTGCCCAGGGGCAGCCGGCGCTGGCAGTCCCAGCTTCATCTCCTGCTCACTTCCATCCATCAGGCTGCTCTGAAAGCTGGTTGAAGGCATCGTGATGCACCCTCTGAATGCAGGCAGGGCTGCAGAGCAGAGCCAGAGCTCAGGATGGCCCACAGCACTCAGCCTCATTAGGAACAGCGGCAGCATCCGCACTCCTTACCTGTGCATCATGCTGTCACCCGGAGAGGAGCCCACTGACTGGCACGTGCACCTAACAGAGATGTTGTTTAGCAGCTTGTCAGCAGCTGTAAATTGGCCGAGGAGCGGAGCCGTTTGCATTCTCCACGGGGCTTGAACTGAGAATTAAACAGTGGCAGTGACTGCAGCTGCTGCCTGATGGAGCAAATCAATTCTCTCCCAGCCTGGGTTCATCGTGGCAGCGGCCACGTAGGACAACATTAGGCAGAGTCCTTCAGGGCCAGCAGGAAAAGGCAGCAAGATGTAAGGGCAATTAACCTGAAAGGCCTCCAGAGAACGAAGGAAGGAGGCTGGGGTAGAACTCCGGATCTGAGCCCTCCATCTGTCCGCACGCTGCTTTAATTGATCTGGGAGTCAATCAAAGCAGCAGAAGCTTTTACTCAGCTCAGCTGAACTCAGCGCAAAGCAAGCAAATAGAGGGCGAAAGTGCAGAACCAGACCCTCAGCATCTCTGCCCATCACGGCCAAAGGCTCTGGCATGGGAAACAAACCCATCAGCAGCATTGTGCTCCGCGTATGTTGATACCAGGTTTATAAAGAACTTCAAGTACACCTCTGTATCCAATTGGATGGGCAGCATCTGACCACACGCCATCATTCCATCACTTAGCACCTCCAAGTTGTGTCCCGTGGCTCCAGAGCTGCTGTCCCCACGCTGAGGGGCACAGCCACCGTGGGTCAGGGGCTTCTGCTCCTCCTGACAGCCCCTATGCTGCAGCGATGGGAGATGCAGCCCTCTGCCCTCTCTCCATCCATCCCTGGCAGCTGTTCCTGGGGCCAAAAGTAATTAGGAGGAACGGTTTGCAAGGAGGGCCATCAATAACCCACCTTAACACGGCGACGCGTGGGAGCTGGGCAGTCCGTCATGAGGCAGTGACAGATCGCCCGGCCAGCAGACCACAGAGAGAGGAGTCCTCAGGCACATTAATCATCCCCAATCCCAGCATAACCCCAGAGACCTTGCCAAACATTAGCAACACTTGCCTTCATCCCTGCCCGTTGCTTCTCGTCTTCCTTTGCTATTTCTCATCTTTAATTTCCACCTTCTCATCACACCAGCACTCCCACGGTGCCTCCTCAGTGAGCCAAAGCAATAGGGGCAGTTGGGAGCACTGCCCATGGGCTGAATCCCACGCTATTTGGGTACCCCAGTGCTCGCCCTGCAGGATCTCAGCTCCTCATCCCATCATCACTGCATTCAAAGCATGGCTAGCTGCTGCCTGGCTCAGTGCTGACCCTGCAGCCTTCATGCCCTGCACCACCCAGCTGCACTCAATGCCCTCCGCAGTGCCCCCAGCCCAGAGCCTCCATCCTCATCGCATCCGAACCTGTAATTAGTTTGCAGCGGTTGCCTCTTGCTCAGCAACACCTGTTTAGCATGGGCGAGGGAAAAGGAGGGAAGTGGTAAACATATCTTTATTTTAGAAGGAAGGCAAACATTAAAAGCCTCCGACTGCCCCTTCCAAAGCCCTGTGGCTTTCTGATTTCTCTTCAGAAGACAATCCTGTTATTGCAACCAGCTCCGGGGAGCTGTTTTCTTCTTGTGAGCGATGCACATGCAGAGAAATTACACTTCTCCTGAAGAGCTCTTACGTGCATAGAGCTGCTCTGTCAATGCCCAGCCTGGATGATTAACCCCAGGCCGTGGCTCTCCCATTCACTCCCAGATGCTCTCTGGAGGCATCCGCTCTCCTCCTGCTTCAGGGAAGGGAGCAGATGGAGCTGCTTTCCCTCTGGTTCTTCTCTTTATGGAAAGGTCAGCTCCAGCACTGCTATCACCACGCCAAGGGTGCTGATGGGGAGGGAGGGGGTGTTGGAGGAGTGAGGCTTCCACAAAAGAAGTCATTTCACCACCTTGCTCCCTAATCGGGAACGGAAAGAATGCAGCTGGGTAACAACCTGTAAGTGATGCTTCCCAGTTTAGGGGTCTAAAGGCACTGAGTCAGGGGGAAAACATTCACAGTATCGTTGTCTACAACTGCTTGTGCCTGACATCTGCAGGTCCCAGGGGATGCTTTCTAGGGACAAGCATTCAGCCACCTGCACAGGATGCCTCTGCCCAGAGGTCTGTCAGACCCCTCAGGCAAGGGCCAGCCCCATACCAGCACACAGCCATGCCCTCTGCAGCCCACATCCGTGTCCCCATCCCTGCAGGGAACAAACACAGCACAGCCTCACATCTGGGAGCCTCTAGGCAACAGGGACCCTTATAATAACTGTGGTTACTGCAAGATGAAAGGTAGTGTAGCTAATATCACAGGTCTGGTTCTACCCCTGCACCACCACCCCTCCTGCATCCTGAGCTGCTCACAGAGCTCCTGGCCTTGCTGGGAAGCATAAGGTTTAGAGATTATGATGGGGCTAATTCCTTCCCAGAGGAAACGTGTGCCTGGCTGAAAATAAACATCCCATCAGCAGCAGATAGAAGCCTGTATCCTGCAATGCGATTCCTATCAGGTTTAATCTCATTCCTCAGGCACTGAACAGTTCATATGCCTCCTCCCCTTCAGAGGATGTCTGCAAAGTGCCACGCAGCTCTGCCTTTGCTTTTCAGCACAGAGAAGGCTTCTGGGGAGGCCGTAAGCTCTAAGCAGTGCCGTGGGTCAGGGGATGGCTCAAACCCTGGACCGTCCAGGAGAGTTTGGAGTGATGGAAATGCAGCCTCGGATGCTCTGTGCTGAGCTCCCAGTGTGGGCACAGGGAACATCCTTTCACCATTACAGGTTGACAAAGATTAGGCAGCATTAGAGGGGATAACTTGTCAGAGCAAGAGTTGGAAGCCTGGATTAGCACCAGAAGGTTATCTCCTCTTAGGGCTGGCATGAGAGGAACAATTAGATCATTAGCCAGCCTTTCTAATTGTGCTGTGATGAAAATAACACCGGTGCCTGATGCCTCCTGAGCATCAGCCGCCAGGGACAGCTCAGCTCTTTACCTCCTGGAGCACAGAGCAGCTCACACTCACATCACAGCAGCTCCTCTCCATCCCAGGAGGAATCCTCAAAGGCAGAGAGTTTGAGGAAGGAAGTGTTCCTTTTGTTGCTGCTACAACATTTTGTACCAATCTTCTCTTTTCAGGTGCTCTGGAGATTGATTTTGCATCATCTGTCTCTCACTCAGGTTTCTGGCCTGATAATACCACGGCACAAGCAACAGAAAGGTTACAGCGTGCTCAATAGGGAACACCATTAGGGAGTGGGATGTGACAGCTGCTGCCTTCCTGCTGCTGCCTGCAGCTGCTCCCCGCCACCAGAGCATCTCGAACAGTAAAGCCACAGCACAATACAAGTTCCAGGACTTGGAGCAACATGGTGCAAGCAAACAGCTGTCAGGCTGAGCTGCACGCAGCAGTGCCCCTGCAGATCCTGCTCCTTGCTTTCCTGCTTTGGGCAGGATTGCAAGAGGTCCAAGCAAAGGTGGGCTCGAGATGATATTTAAATGAAGAACTGGGATTTGCATGCAGTGCCCACCCTGGGTTTAAGTTCATTAATAAGGAGGACACAATTGGTATCTCCTGCCTAAAGCTGCAGTGAAAGATGGTGGTATTTCAGCTCCATGCTCAGCACCGTCCAAGTGATGGAGTGATGCAGGAGCGCTGTACCTTTCCCCATCTTTTGCCCCCCCAAAAAGAAATCCCCTGAAGCAATCACAAACCCCCAAACCACACAGCAATGCCGCATCCAAACCCGCCCTCTGAGTGCTCCCAAAACACAAGCCAACATTCAGCAGTCAAACCAAACCAACCCCTGTAAATCCTCTCCAGATCCCCACATCCTCCAGCTGAGCGCTCCGGGATTTGGGAAGGAATGGGAGACACCGTCCCAAAACGCGGCCGCAAAGGGGATTTTGGCACAAAGCCTCTCCGGGCTGAACTGCGCGCTCCCACCCCGAGCTCCGGCCGTTCCTGCGCAGCTCGGGCTCTGCACGACTGACTCGTGCCACCTAGCGCTGCCAGCGAGGAGACGCACGGGGAGAGGCGGAGGGTCGCGACATCGGGATGCGGCTGGGAGGCCAAAACCTCGGAGGGGCACGGGGAAGTCAGACAGGGAGCAGAGGTCAGGGGAAAAGCGGCTTTGTGCCGCTGCGTTGTGCGTGGGATGGAGAACAAGGGCTCTTTCTCCGCCGGCTGCTCGGTGCAGGATGCGGCTCGGGGGATGAGCAGCCCCAGCGATCTGTCCCTGACCCCTGTTTGATGTGGTGGCACAATTTGTGCCTGGAGGAAAAGCAGCCGCCAACCGCCCCAGGCTCCCCACTGCCAGGAGCCCCTTCACGGGGCTGACACTCTGGAGGTTACAAATCTGGGGCAGGGAGACCCCTGGCTGCACCTCCTCCATCCCTCTGTGCACTCAAAGCCGTAGGGGCACGTCTCTGTTACCACAGGTGGGAAGGGCTGCAGCCATCCATCCATCCCCAGGCTGTGTGCTCACCTCTCCCCATCCACCCCACGACCACCTGGACACCCTCTGCCCCCATTCACACAAATCCATCAGTCACTTGGTTGCCATGAATCACCCAAACGCAGACTTGTGTTGGTCAATGGCTCACCTCAAATCTCCCCTCTAATTGCCCACCTGCAAAGCTCTCAGCCTTTTCAGAGTCACAGGATTACAGGGGTCAGAAAGGACCTCTGCAGACCATCAAGTCCAACCTATCTGCTTCAGAAGGTTCCCTACAGGAGACCACCCTTTTGGGATGCTCAGCTCCTTCCCCACCGACAGGTTGGCAGAGCCTTTCTCCCAGTGCTTCCACTGCAAGCAAAACTATTAGGCAAATTTGTTACTGACTGTTTCATATTAGGCTACTTCTTTTTTTTTTTTTTTTTCGGTACTTTCATGGCAACACAACTAATAAAAATGCACTTTCTGGATTTATGGGTTCGTAAAAGTGCTTTTGTGTACCTCGGGGAATCAGGGGATTAGAGCTGTATTAAACGTCTCCAGTGAAAGTGCCACTCAGGTGAAAAAGGGGGGAATTCAAGGGCAAGGAACAAGTGAGAGCAAACGCGGCGAGAAATATGGTTTTAATATATTATCTAAAGAATAAAAAGCTCATAAAAAGTTATCACCGGGCAGGAGGAATTCATAATACCACCACCTGTGGGCTCTGCCTGAGAGCTGCCTTGGAGATGAGAGCCATTAAGGGAAAGGCGGCCACCAATGTGCTCCAACCTGGCTGGAGAGGGAACACAGGCATTCCTCCCTCCACAAAATGAAGGCCCAGTGAAAGCAGGAGCTGTTTGCACACAGAGCAGCAGGTGCTCCCCATGGAGGCAGAGGGCCATGGAGGGGAGGGGCAGAGAGGGGACCCAGCACTGTGGGTACCACTGGGCACCAGGCTCAGCTGCAGCCTGTTGGAAGTCAGCGTGCCATCTCACCTCCAACCCACGGCCTCGAGTTTTGCCAGGGGAAATTCTCCTTCCAAATATTTAAGGCTTCTTCCCCTTCTCCCCCCTCAAACTAAGAAAGTAGAAAGGAAAAAGCCTTTGAGGATGTGGCTAAAAGCATCTTTTTCACCAAGCAATCACTTTCACAGAAAAATCATCACTGCTGACATATCATCACGAAGCCTTTGATTTCAGCCAAACTGCTCTTTCCACTCCGGTTTAAAAAACTCCAAGCTCTGCCCCCATAGGTGATCTCATCATCAATTCAGGGGAGATAGCCGGGATTTGCTGCTAGGAGAGCAGAATCTACAGCACTCACTACAAAGTGCTCCAGGATCTGTTACCACCTATTAATTTTCTTTATCTTCCAGCCAGTTTTCACACCATTTCCTATTTTCTTTCCCACCTATTTATCCATCCCTTTTCAGGCTTGAACCAACTACTGTTGACAGCCCTATGCCCACCCCTGGCACGGTGGTCAGCTCCTACAGCACAGTGCTGCATTTCCTTCTCCCTTCCCTTTGGCAAAGCGCCTGGGAGGAAGTTGCCCACAGAAAACAACTTGATTTACTCCCAGACATCTGAATAGAGGGATATACATCGCCGTAATTAATCCTCCGGGGGCACTAATGGCATCGGCAGCACTGCTGGCATAAGTCAGTTGCTACTAAACAGCCTGTGTTATCTAACAGATGCATTGCTCACCCAGTAAACATCCCTCGTGATGAGTGCCACTAAACTGACTGTAAATCTGCCCCCACCCCTCAGCACACACAGACACGTGCACAGGAGCACACCCGGAGCAGCCCTCCTTCCTGCACCCATTGCTTTAAACCAGAATTGGCATTTTTCTCCTCATTTCCCCATCCAGGAAGGTGATGATTTTGCTGCTGCCACTGTAAGCTCCTTTGGACAGGACACACCTCTGTGGGACACAGCTTCAGCTGAAGGCTACTTATCCCCAGCATACCATAACTAGGACAAAATCCCCTCCACCACACCTGCAGTCATTCCCAGTGGCAACACATCACACCCCATCCCCAGACTGATGCTTGAGAGGAATCTATGCTCCTTTTCCTTCTGAATCCTTGAATTCTGCCTTCCTGAAGCCATCAGTGCTTTGGTGCTGGGATGTTTCCCAGCCCACCGAGCACCTGGCAGTGATGTGAGCAGTGTTCCAGCCTCTATGAATGCCACCCACCCAAACACCTGTGCACAGCTGGATGCTCTCAGCTCCCCAGCAGAGGCCCTTTACAAATCTCAGCTGGGCATTTCCCTTCACCTCCACCTCTGCTATCACAGCACTGCAAAGGAGTCCCACTGAGCATCACAATCTCCCTCTGAGCCACATCTCAAGGACTCATGGGGATGGAGAAAATTCCCTCTTTCTGTTTCTCTTTGCTTCAGAAATAAGACAAAATCCCACGTTGTACTTAAACCCCACGATGCAATAATAACAGGCTCTCTGATGACGGAAAGAGGAAGAGAGAACTACATGAAACAGCAGGTGAGAAGCATCCCGCCTCAGCCCCGTTAATTTCGCCCTATCATCCCCATCACAACAAGATGAAGGATAGGACACACTGGGAAGCATTATCTTCCTCCTGCAGAAAGACAGTGCGAGCCCCAGAGGCATTTCAGTCGTTTGCCAAACCCCCCAATAAAGAGAAAATCTGATGTAGGATTAGTGAGAAGTGCTTCCCAGAGCCACCGCTGCATCCAGCTCCCCCGCAGCACATGGCCACAGCTCTATGGAAATACTGGAGCAGGCAGTGGGCTGCAACAGCCACCCACATGGCTGCTGTCAAGAAACGTCATGCATCTTTCCATTCTCCCAACTGTATGTTAACAAAGTCCCTGTTTGGCCCATGGCAGTAACCAGACTGTGCAGAGGAAGCCATCTCCCCTCCATCACCTCTAAGATGGGAGTTTCTTAAAGCTGATCCTGAGCTCTCTAGATCTGGAAATGCCTCGTGCTCGTGTACAGCCTCTGCTGTGGTGGATTGGGGTAGAGAATATTCAAGATGGTGTGAGGGTCTGCTGTGTATCTGTGAATATAGCATAGCATCCAAGTTCATGCCTTCCCCATTGCAGGCACTGGAGGTCAAAGGGAAGGGAAGAGCTCTGGCGGATGTATCACAGCTATGGATTATGTTAAGGGACACCATCAGCTGTTGGAAACAGGGATCTATTTCAATGGCACTGAGCTGTTTTACACCTCAGACATGTCAGTTATACATGTACACAGCATAAACGGTGGATTAAAAATCACTAGGGTATTGATTTTCATGTTCCAGGCCATAAAAACCACCTGGGATGGGAATTAATACCTCCCAGCCGCGCTGATGTCAGTGCATGGAGGACAGAGCAGGGCCTGCCCCAGCCCTGGGCACTGACGGACAGCATTCCCAGGCACTGCTATGACATGGGGCACCCACACAACAGCTGCAGACTTTGGGGTAAAAAACACTCAGATTTGGCCTGCATGAGGTTCAGCAGTGAGATCCCCACCATGTACAGCACAAATCCACCTCGTTGCCAAGCTCACGGGCTTCAGAAGTGGAAGTCCTGCAGCAGGAGACAGGCAGAGAGACACCAGGACTTCCACACGCAGGCAAGCAAGCGTCAGATAGAGCGATAAAAACTGGAATATGCAAATAGTTGTCATCAGCTGGATGCAACCAGCCGTGCTGACGCCTGTGCCACAGTTCTGCTCAACTTCCAAAATCGTTTCCTCAAGTCTCTCATTTTCTTTCTGCAATTACCTTCTCAACAATCAGCTACTTGCAAACGATCACCCAGAGGAAGAGCTGTGTTAAACGCAGGACGGTAATAAGAGTGACTTCTTGTTAAAACATGACATCACTTCTCAGATAGGCACAATGCCACCAGGAATGTTCTTAACACAGCAACGCAGGATTACAGAGAGCCACATTTTGCTCTCCAGATCACCACCACAGCACCAGGCAGAACCCCAGTGTGCATGCACTGCTTTACTGCCCAATTACTCCAGCAACGCCTCCTCTCTGGACACACACAGAACTGTTTCAGAAGCCTTGAAGTTCTACACCGTTACAATTGAAGACAATTCCGCTGGGGGATTTGGGCAGCAATGTGCATTTTATGCGCATTTTATGCGCAGGTCTGAAGTGCTGCCTCTCCAGATGGAGTTTCCTTGCGTTGCCAGCTAGGAGGGTTTTGCTGAGCGTTATTTTAACTAACAGCAAACCTGCTGCAAACGGGAGGCTGCATCTCTGTTGCAAAGCGTGCAGCACCTCCTGCAGCACGGGACCCAACTTGCAGCCTGCGTGCGCCAACACTGCACCGAGCACTGATGCAAGCACCGCGCACAAGCGATCCTGGCACAATAGCAGCCACCTCGCTTGAGAAACGCATTCTCTGCTGGTTTTCTTTCTTTTTCATAAGCAGGAACTTAATTACAGGTCTTGAAAGCCTTTGTGAGCGCTAAACTCCCATTCCCGTTAATAGAAGCAGAGTCGGAGGAATTTGCCTCCAGGGGGTAACCACGGGGAGAGGAGAGCTGGGAAGCCCCAAACGCTGCAGATAAAGACAACGGGAGCAGCCTCTGTACCCGGCAGGGAACTTCCCTTCCTCTTTCAGACAGGACTGTGCCACTGGGAGCTCCCTTTGTGGTTTCACAGACAGAAGCGGAGGCTCTGCTGGTCGCTCCCGGATTAAAAGAGCTCTATTGCCTCCTGGAGACGTTGGAATAGTTTCTAAATACAACCTCCTCCCTCTGTCACATCTCTCTCCTTCTGCTTCAAAACAGGCAGAGCATCACCTCCCCATGCAGCTCCAGTCACCCACCCAAATGCTGAGCACGTGGATCGCAAAGGAGAGGGGTTGGAGCGCCCAAAACGCAACCCTGAGATATTAATACAAGGAATTGCTCACTGATAACTTCCATTATTTCCATGTTATTGTAATTTCATGCACACTTCTCCTCACTGACTGCCACTACACTTGTTCAGAGCTGGATCTGCCCCCCAGCAACACTAATAATGGCTTCCGGATCATTTTTATTCATTTTGTGTGTTTCACTCACAGTGCTTCATGTGACTTATGTATCCCCTGAAGCTCATATTTCTCTTTGAATTGCAGGGCAAGCCGTGGGTTTTAACATTCTGACTGCACATGCATTCTCCTCTCCCTCAAAATGAAAGATCATTTGAACTTTGAATTGCATTAGCATGACATTTTTCTACTAAATTACCCTGGCTGAAAAGCAACAACCCCCTTTTAACTCCGTTACACCAGCATCTAAACACCGGGGGCCTTGCACAGAGGGAGGGAAGAGGTCTGAGGCACAGGGGAAAGGTTTGGCATCCTCACCCCAGGAGAAGCAAAGGCCATCTGTGCGCCCTCCAGATCCGAGCCAGGCTTTGCTTGATCCTTATCCAGGACAGACTTGGAGCACTGAGGTCTGAGCATCACTCACTGACTGATCAGCAGCTCCAGCTCCATGCAGCTGGGATGGCTTCATGCCTGCTGCCTGGCTCCTACAGACCTCAAACACCCCTCATCTGTCCTCCCGCCCCTGTGGGGGGGCAAATTGCAAGCACCACTGAGGCACTGAGACTCGACATTAAATGCCCACTGCTTGGGCTGCAGCTCTTGGATGGCAGGATGCCAAGACCTGCTCAGTGACCTCCATACACATAGCAACCAGGACAAGAACCACATGAACCAATCCATACTGCAAGTTGTACTCATTCAAGACAACCATGTGGCATCAACAGGTGACCAATGGTCACCAATGCAGAGGGCACCTCACACTGCTCTACCCCATCCTCCAGTGGTTGGATCCAGTGACTCAGGCACTTGACCACCACATTTTGTATGAGGAGACATCTCCACACCCGGACTGTCTCCTTTCAGATGGATCTCCCGGCTCTGTAGACCTCAGCCTCTCACATTTACAGGCAATGCATTTCCATCTGAAGAGGAATTTAAAAACTATTAGTCAGGGAACACAGCAGATAGTAACTATAGCAATGCATCAATCACAGCATGGTAATTACACACCACCGAGTTGCCTGTAAAAGCTGGTCTACCTGGCAGAAAATGGCAGTAATCAGCCTATTGGCAGCAGACAATACAGCATCATTTGTAATTCTTATGGCTGCATGTTCCTTATTTCACCGGGGCTGGATGCTAATCAATGAGTTGCCATGGTTACCCGACATCCCCAGCCATCAATACACAATGAGATGCAAGGAAATTAGAGGGGCTTTGAGTCACCGCTGCTGGGGCACCTGGCTGGCTGCAGGCTCCCCTCTGTGCCACGCACACAGGTTGGCAGCTCAGAGCTTGGGCAGATGGATGAGCCCTGGTCCTGGTTGCTATATAGTGAGCAGAGCAGCAGGGAGCCAACTGGGAACAGCACAACCGCTGCCCAGTGGAGAGGTTCCCTAAAAGAGGCTCCCTAAAAGAGGGTGAGGAGTGGCAAAGATGCAGAGAGGGAGCAAAGCATGGCCTTCATCCTGCATGTACAGACAAACTGGGGCTGGAAAATCAAGGAATAGGGAATAAATGTTGTTCTCAAGGTCTCACAAGGAACCACAGTAGTAGGTAGCCCACGGCCTTTGTAACGCAATGGAAAGCACAGCAATAACAGCAGAGTAGCAAGGTCCTGGGCTGCAACAAGTGAGAATCTGCTCAAATGCAAAAACCATAGGCACAGAAATAAAGGGAAGAAGCTACTTACCTTCAGAAGGCCTCAGGTACACAGGGAGCTCCAGCAAGATCCCCTTACCTCCACTGCCAACCCTTAAATTAGGGCTGGGAAGGGGTGGATCCTGGCTCCAGCCCTTTGGGTCACTCAGGTGCATTGCATGCAGCTGAGCTCCTCTGGGTTGGCCCTGCCTTCCCACCAGGAGCTCCATCACTGCTTCAAGCCATGACTCAGCATTTCTGCTCCAGCCTTGCTCAGGTCAGAAATAAGACCTATCCCAACATCACAGGTGTTTCATCCCAGGCAGGCTCGTATTCCCAGGAATAGCAAGGCTTTTGGCTAATAACCTAATTACTTTAATATGCAGCAGTATTAAAAGAAGGAAGATGACACTTGGAAGTTTGCAAAATTCAAGCCTAGTTATGAATCAATTTCCCAGACTGCTCTTATTAAAGTAATTAAATTACCTGTTGCGTGCTGGAGTCTCCTGGTAAAACGTGACTGTATTTCCTCAGGGGGGTTGGGGGTGGGACCACAGCACCGCCACGTGCCCAGGGCAGCTCCTGCTCCAGCACTGGGAGAGCACAGAGCAACACCCAGAGCAGCTTGCAGAGGTGGAGTGCTTTTTCCCTCCACCGTGGTTTTAGGATTGATGCTCTCCTCTCATGTGCCATCACTTCTCATCTAAATTGAAGGACGAGATTCACGAAGCTGCTGGCCACCACGAGAAAAGCAAGCAGAGCCCCATGCCGGCTCCTGCTGCTTTATCACCCCCCGGCCCAACCTATTCACGTGCAAAATACACGAGAGCTCCGTCTGTTAGCGGTGCAGCTCTCGGCAGCCTTTTGGCACAGCACAAGGAGGTCGGTGTGCAATAACAGGGAGCAAACACATCTCGGTATGCATGAGGAGTAGGATTACAAGCCACTCAGGGTTTTGGCCGTCCTCAGCTCCCAGCCAAACCCTCCACCGCGTGGCTCTGTCCTCCAGGTGCTGTGAATGAGGGTTTGGCTTTGGCAGAACCACTCGGGCTGCTCAGAGTTGGAAAAGGACTTTCTTCTCTCCCTCCACCCTCATGGAAACGTAGGTCCCAGATCCTGCAAACCTTACAGAAATCAAAGCAAAATGGAACAGCGCAGACGTTTGGGGTCCAGGCAGCAGCCCGGCTCCTGCTCGCCCAGCACTCGGTTGCTTCACTCTTTGTACAGCAGCACTTTTCCCTGCCTGAAGCGCTTTCCCTCCTGTCCGTCCCTCAGAATCACCCCTGCAGCACCCCCACATTCGCAGAGCGCACCGTCCCTCCCACATCTGGAAAGGAAGCGACTTCTTCCTTGCTCTTCCGACTTTCTTTTATTGTCACCCTCGGATTAAAGCAGCTGGCACCGGGGACGTTTGCAAACAGCACCAGCAGCCTCTTGCGGGCACGGCGGGTCCTGCAGCCAGGAGCGCTCGGATGGCACGGAGCTGTTCGCTCTCTCGCAGCTGGGCAGGGAAAGGCAGCGCAACCGTGCAACCCCCCCTTCCCATCTAACAGCACCACTACACAGCTGCCCAGATCCGATTAGCAAACTAACAAAATCAACCAGGAATGAGCTGACAAAATTACCTTGTGACTAAGCAATTAAGCCAGCTCCCAACGAGCTCCATCCCCACTTCGTTGCTGCAGCTGAGTGCTGCTTTAAGTCACACCGTGCTGATAAGCCAGGCTGTCTTCTCAGGGATCCTGTTTTCTCCTCTGGTGTCTCTGCTCCAGCACAGCACAGCTAAGATGTTATCGCACAGCAAAGGGCTGCTGAAACCAGAAGCAGCTCAGCCAGCTTCCAGCTAACCTGGGACTCACTCAGAGCCTTTAATTTGCTTCCATTTATTAAGCATAGATACAGGAAAAGGTGGACAAGTGCATTAAGGACCAAGTAGATGTGAAAGGGGTAAAATAGCTTGCTAAGATGATCCAGATCCAAGGAGTGGGTCAAAAACAGCACAGCACACTCATGGCTCAGCTTTTTGGGGCATCACCCAACTACTCTGCAGAGCAGTTTTCACCCATTGCTGCTGTGCAGTGCTGGTCAGCTGCTGCCTCCCCACCCAGGCTTGGTGCCAATTAGCCCAGAGCTGATTCAAACTGTTCTGGAGTGAAGGCAGAGAGGAATGCTGCTTTGGGTCTTGCCCTGATTTAGCAAAACCAGTTTGTATTGGTGTTTATGCAGAGCCTGCTCCAATAAATCTCCAGATTACCACCTGTGTTTATAAGTGTTTTAAATTGGTTTAAGGGATTCTGCTTTGCAACAGCAGAGCTACAGCAGTAATTCACACCGGGGACAAATAAATAGACAAGTGCTGGAGGAGGGCTCTAATCACTCAAACAGATTCCAGGTGTGCTGCTCCAGAAACTCAGCATGGGGGGGTTCTCACCCCGAATCCCCCAGATGTCCCCGTGAGCCTTTCAGCCCAGTTTAAGCATCCTATATTTGAGCTGGGATAAAAGCTCGTTATGAATGCTCTTCTCAAAGCCCAGCAGGAATGCTCCCTGTTTCCTGTGCTCTTGCAGTGGGTGCACCACAAACACACGTGGGGTTGGGGTTAAGCAATGCCCACAAAGTGCTGTGAGCCCCCCAGGAGCCTCAGCATAGGATGTGGTGTCCACGGGTGCAGGAAAGGACAAATGGTTCTTCTGGGGGAGGGGGGGCATGCCCTGAATTAACAGTTCACGGTTCCCCTTTGGATGATCTCTGCTGTTACCTCATCTCTGCTGAGGTCTGAGCACTCCTGAACTCTGTGCTGGAGCAGAGACAAGGGCTGAGTCACAGTGCCAAAAAAACCAACAAAAAGCTTCCCTAAAAATACTTCCTGGCAGCAATTCCCTTCAACACGTGGGGAGACAACCCCACATCCCCCAGCCCCAACTCAAAACTCAGTGCTCCATTTTGGAGCAGGGCATCCCCATCCCCATGCAATGCTGCTCCCCCCCTGGCAGCCCCCAATCCCAGCCACCCTCCTGCAATGGGACCACGTCCTCCATCAGCTGCTCCCGTTTCATCTCTGCGAGGCGCTGAGCTGCAGGAACTACAGCCCTGGCACCCCATAAAAGCAAGCAGAGAGATGCATGTGATCATTATGCAAAGGACTCGCTCCTTTATGGGATTTGGATTATGGTTTGTAACAGACAGAGCTTAACAGCGGAGCGCATTTGGTTTTATGGGCGCCATAAAGACGAGCGGCCTCGCACCTGGGAGAGAGCAAAACAAACTGGGCAGAAGCAGAAGGAGAGCATTGCAGCCCCCACAGCAGGGCAAGGGGTGCCAGGAAAATCCAAAAGCAAGGATCCCAAAGCAAGGATCCTAAAGCCAAGGGTCCCAAAGCCAAGGGTCCCAAAGCCAAGGGTCTGAAAGCCAAGGGTCCCAAAGCCAAAGGCTCCAAAGCAAGGATCCCAAAGCAAGGATCCCAAAGCCAAGGGTCCCAAAGCCAAGGGTCATACCCAAGGCCCAGTGCAGCAGGACACTCCCCAGGTGTCTGTAGGGCTGGGGGGCTGAGCAGGGGGGTGTCACGGTGTCAGGCCTGGCTGCAAATCTCTTTTATTGTGGTAATTGCCAATGCCCCGCTGCCGTGAAAATCAAATTACGCGGCGCAGAGATAAGGGTCGGTCCCACGCCGAGGGAGGAAGGGGTGGTGGGGTGCGGGTGTGTGGCAGCTGCTTATCACAGGGATGCAGAAAGGATGGAAAATACAAGCAGAGCAGCTGGGGGTGAGGTGACTTTTGCTTTGCTTGTTGGGAAAACCAAAAAGACCTGGGGATGATCAGTATCTCATCGCCACGCTTGAGCTCTTTTGCTCCCTCCGAGATAAACGTTACCCTCAGCCCGTCCTCAGTCCCAGCCTTGTCCCTCCTCCCCTTGGCCTGGAAGAGGTTTGATAAATATTTAAGCAAAATGCTTCCAGCGTGATGCATGCTATGACACTGAGCACTGAAACCACCACGCACGGGGATAGCACCGCGCTGCTCCGCTTGCACAGATGCCCTTTGCAGCCACTCTGTCCTCAGCTGGGCTGATCATCGCTGCTTTGCCCTGGGAATTTTTAATTGAAACAGCCCCTTGGAAAAGCAGCCCATATGTCTGCTGCTCCAGAGAGCAGCCGGCTGCTGGCAGGAGCTGCTCAGTGATACCCCGTGGGAGAAGTCAGCTCCGTGAGCAGGGTTTGCAAATACAGCACCGCGCTGTGCCACGCTGCTGCCTGGCGGCCCCGACCCCACTGTGGCTGCTCTCATCCCCAGCCCCTGGAGAAAATGGGATCAAACCCAAACAACATTTCCCTTCTCGTTTCCTTCCCTCTGTCTCCTGGAGACGGCCCAGTCAGCCCTTGGTGCTTGTAGGATGAAGGAAAGGAGCATGGAGTTGCTCCCTCTTTACTCCCCTTTACTCCCTTTTTGTTCCCTTTTGCTCCCTTTGCTCCCACCCCCAGTGCATGAGGTTGCACAGAACTCCGCTCCCCACAAAGCCCTCAGCACAAACAGAGCATCCTCTGATCAGAGGAATTCTGCTCAGGAAAGGCACAGGGAGCCCCATAGCTGCACTCTGAAGGGTGATGTAACCACGTTTTCCTCCTCAAAGCTCCAGGATGAATTATTTAGATTTGCAGCACAGCAGCTCTGCTGAATTATTGAGGGGGATTTGGGTTTGGAGGCTGATGAAGCAGAAGCAAATGGAGCTGAATAGTCCTGAGAGGAAGCTGGGTCCTATTTTCCTTATTATTCCCCCCATACTCAGTACAAAATCCTGAGCACTAGAAACTTTGTTTGCTTTCAGAGCCCCTGCAGTGAAATGCTGCTTAAGAGGAATCCCTATTGCATGAGACCTGGGCTGGGAAAGCAGGACCTGGCGGTGTGACTGGCGCAGATCCTCAGATTAACACTGCAGATCAATACTGAGAGCCGTGCAACAACATATCGCTGTTTTGCAACATCGCCGGGCAGGGAGAAGCTGCTTTGTTTAACTGCAAAAGCAAACTTTGCTTTGAGGCTCTGGGGATGCGGTCTGGGCTTGTCTCTGTTTTAGCACTGAGCAAAGGAAGAGGCTGCGGAGCAACCGAGGAGCCGAGAATTGGATGAGCTCTTATCATTAATTTTAATGGGAAAGGAGCGGATGAATCCCAGAAGTGGGAGAGGAAATTTCAGGCTGCCTTTACGAGCTCTGGTGTGATACCATTTTCTCATGACCTTTGGTCTTTTTGTTACTGCTAAACTGGCTGGGAGCGAAACCCTCGAGCACAGCGCAGTGGGGTTGAATCTCAGCCTTCATCTCCCCCGACGAGACCACAGCTGGGCTGGGAGAGCCGTGACAAGCTCACTGCTCAGCACAGCTTCCATTGGAGTGCTGAGCGTGGTCCTTGCCCTTCCTGTGCTGCCCAGGTTGGGTTCCTGCACCGCTGCTCAAAACCCACAAGATGAAGTCCCTCTGGAGCACCACGTGGGTTCGGTTCCTTTTCCCATCCTTGCTTCCAGTATTGCTTCCTAGGTCTGCAGGGAGAAAAGCCATTAAACACACCTACTCCTTGCTTTTAGCGCTGATCTTACTCTCTTGTAATTCCCTTAAATTGGCACGAGCTTTCTTATTATATTATGCCTAATTTCAATGGATTTGTAAATAATCTCTTAGCAAAAAAAAAAAAAAAAAGGAAAAAAATCCCCACTTTGTGATTACTGCTTATCTTTCAACCTAAATACAAAGGAAACAGGACTCGTATTCAGCCTACAAAACCACTTAGAGCTGTGCCAGGGCAAGTATGCAGGAGGGTGATCAGCAGCATCTGCCCAAGCAGTGGCTGGGAGTGCCAATGAGCCCTGCAATGATCCATGCAATGAGCCCTGCAGTGAGCCATGGCAATGAGCCCTGCAATGAGCCCTGCAATGATCCATGCAGTGAGCCCTGCAATGATCCATGCAATGAACCCTGTAGTGATCCATGCAGTGAGCCCTGCAATAATCCATGCAATGAGCCCTGCAGTGAGTCATGGCAATGAGCCCTGCAATGAGCCCTGCAATGATCCATGCAATGATCCATGCAGTGAGCCCTGCAATGATCCATGCAATGAGCCTGCAATGAGCCCTGCTCCACGAGTGCCCTTTGCTGCTCTTCCCTGGGCTGCCTCATGCTGGGAAAGCTTCCATGTGGCTGAGAGGTGAGGCAGCCCCACGAGTCAGACTCGTTTGAGGGGGTGAGGGCACAGCAGCCGGGACAAGTGCTGGCTTGTGCAGGACGGATGGGTCCGGGAGGGCAATTTACAGCCCAGGAGGAGCTGCTGCCAATGGGGCTGCCATGCCAGGGGGACAGCGAGGTGACACAGCATCCCCCCTCCAGGATAAGGGCTGCACACTGAGCTCCATCACCGCACACTCTGCTCCAAGTCAGGATGATTCCTGAAAAGCTGCAGACACAACCGCTGCCCCATCTGGTGCAGATAATTTCTTGGCTTTGCTGCCTTGTTTTGTTATGACTTACTGTAGAAACACGAAGCCCCCATTCTAACCAAAATGAATCGTAATTCTTTTTTATGCCTTTTCCCCTTGTTAAACCATTCCTCTGCACTCATGGGAATACACTTTTCTTCTTCTCTTTCTTCTCCGTCTCCTTCTCCTTCTTCTTCCTCTCTCCAATTTCTCGCTCCTAAAATAGCAAATTCCAGCTGACTGCTTTCAAGGCAACGAGGCGCCCGCGGGATTGTGGGAGTGTTGCTCAAATCAGCAGAGAAACTAACGAAGCTGCCAGGAAACAATATTAAAAAAAGACGGGGGGTGGATCTCATCTGCCATAAATCAAAGCGCTGCGGTCTGAGTGGAGCTGAGCCCTCATTGCTGCTCCGCTCCACCCCAGTGTTGCACCTCTCCAACACCTGAGCACGGGGCAGGGCTGGGGCAGAGCTCGCCGCTCCGGTTTGCAGTGTTTGCAGCATGTGAGCAGGGACTGAGCAAACCCTGGCACACAGCCTGGGCTGTCCTTGAGCTGTGCCAAAGGCAGCGCCAGGAGTCCGCTCCCATGGGGTGCTGTGGGCAGATGGGAGCACAGTGCGCAACCACTTTGGGGCTGACTTTGTCCCTGGCCATGAGGCTTTAGCAATGTGCTGGCTTGCTTTCTGTTTCCCCCAACCCATTTCTCATGTTGACACAGGGTTGGGGACCCACTTGTTGCTCCCTCTTGCAGTGCTGGAGCAGCCTTGCTCGCTGCACACCTGGATGAGACGCAGCCATGCAGCTCCATGCATGGGGCAAGTCCTGATGCGCTGCCAGTCAGAGTGCATTCCTGAGTGCTGCGTCAGCCTGAGGCACGGCCAGCAGGCAGGAAAGCTGCCCCGGGTGGGATGAGATGAGCGACCCAGGGAGCAAGGAGGAGGCAAACAGAGCACCCCTGGGGAAGACAGAGAGGAGGGATGTGGGAATGTAACCATGCCTGCAGCACGGCTCTGGCCACAGTGGAAGAAATCAGTGCAGCAGAAATCTTCAGGGAGGAGATTTAGCACAGCTACTCAGAATTTTTCTGTAGAGCATCCCTCCCCACCATCCAGCATGGAAGAGGAGGCCAGGATGTCCCAAGGTCCTGATCCCAAGGTCTGCCCCATGGCACGGTAATTCCCAGCCCTCTGCCTGTGCTGACCTCAGCTTGCTGTGTTTGGGTGCCTGAAAGTCAGGTTGGGCACAGATCCCTGCCAGGCCCAGCACTGCAGGAGCCAGAGTGGCAGCAGTGTGCATGTTGCAGAAGCTCAGCTCCTCATGTCCTGCATTTATTTGCCTTTCCACCCAGTAAACGCATGCAGATGGGCATGTATGAACCTTTGTGGAGGGGGTTGTTTGCAGAGCCAAAGCCACTTCACTGAGCATCGGGCTGAGCAAGGGGAGGCTGCTCTGCTGCTGCCGGGCAGCTTGGCCGGCCCTGAGCCTGTTGGAGCTGGTGCAGATCTGCAGGTACTGTGCCTCAGTTTCCCCTCCCTACTCTCAGGCAGCTCTGGCCATGGTCCCACAGCTCAGTTCCCTGTGTCGGAGGGTGGCGAGTGTGGCTGGGGAATGGTGTGACCCAGGCCGGGAGAAAGCGGAGTCTGTCCTTCCAACCCCTGCTCTGAATGAGGGGAGCAAAGCTGCACCCCCCACTGCCGGCTGCTGCTCGGAGCTCCGGGCTTTCCCCAGGCTGAGCTCTCAGAGGCACCGGCGGTCCCAGGCGCTCAACCCGAGCACCTCTTGTCCTCCTTTAACCCCCTCCACGCCCCAAGTCTGGGGAGCAAAGCAACCTATTTCTCCCCGAACACCCTGTGCCGGCCGTGGGGCGGGGGGAGGTGGGGGCACGGCCGGGACACAAAGGCCGGGGGCTGCAGCGGGGCGGGCCGATGCGCGGGGCTCCGGGCTCCTCCTCCTCCTCCGCCGCCTCCGAGCGGGGATGCTGCTGCCGGGCACGCACCGGGAGCCCCGCGGAGCGCTGCGGGCTGCGGCCACCCGAGGTGGGAACCCACCGGGGCCTGGGGCGGTGCGGGGGGACCGGGAGCCGTCGGGGGACGGGGAGCTCCACGGCGGGGGGGCGGAACGGAGCGGAGGGGTTTGCGGCGCGGGGGCAGCGGGCGGCTCCGCACGGCAGCGAGCACCGCTCCCAGCCGTGAGCTTCGGGCTTCGGGTACCCCCACGTCCGCGGGGGTCCTGCGGGTGTCCCCGGCCCCGTACTGCGAGCGCGGCCCCGGCTACGAACACCCCTCCGCGGCTGCTGTGCTCGGCTCTGCCCTATTGCTTCCATCCGAAGTGTGGCAAACTTCAAGGAAAGGGGGAACTGTGCGCGCTCAGCACATCGGGTCGGGCTGCTGGTTGTACAGCCCCCGAACTCTTTGGGAAGCGTGCCGATGGATGTCTGTCTGCCTTTGGTTTGTTGTGAGCATCGGGCCGTGCTCGCGTCGGAAATTATTTGCTGGGAGAGCGTGGGGAGAGCGGGTGGGCGGCGTGGGTGCAGAGGGCTGCTGTGCGGGAGGCTGTGGTCTGTGCAGGTGTTGGGTTCCTCCGTGTGCGAGGGCTGATGGGGTCAGGATGCTGAGTGCGAGCCTGCAGCCGGGCACTGCCGGTCGTGTGTTAGCCTTTCCTTGTGCCGGTGTTGTCCTCCGTGTGTGTGTGTGTGTGTGCACATAAATGCATGGGAGAGGTCACGGCTGAGCTGAGGATGCAGAGCTCTCAGATCCTGGAAAGCCAGCGATTCATCTCTGCCCTTAAGAACAGAGCTTGGGCATTGCTGCCATGGCTGTGGTGGGAGTCAGCTTGGGTCTTCCCTTCTCACCAGCTCCCCAGAGTCTCATAGGGACAGCTTTCAGCCCCAGCACTGCACTCCCATCTTTCCTGGGAGTTTGCACTGGCTGTCTCCAAAGGGCAGGATACCCACAGGGGCTCTCCTTCTCCTGGTTCAGGAGCATTTATCTGCTCCCTGGTGCAGCTCCCAGTGGGTCCAACACACATTTGTTGGCCCAGGGATATGGAGGAGCCCCGACCTGTACCCCCATCGCTGACCTCCCCCAGTACACCCCAGCCCCATCTGCATCACTGCTGCTGGGCACTCTGTGTTTGGTTTCCTGTTGTCCCCTTTGGCTGACCCCCGGCAGTGCCGTGCCCCAGGCATCTCCTCACCACTGCACACCGGTTTGAGGGCCTTTTGGTGCTGACAAGTGAGCTGAGACCTGGGAACTCAGCACAGGGAGCAGCACCTGACCCATTTTCCTGCGCAGGGTCGTGTTCACGCAGCAGTTCCTATGGTTGTCCAGATTCCTCCTGAGAGCTTGTTTTCCTCCTTGAAGGCTGCAGCAAGTGCAACACGAGCAGGAAACAAAGTCTCTGCTATCAGTCTCACTGATAGCATCGCTCCAGACGCCGACGAACCTTCCTTTTGAAATAATCAGCACGAGAGCCTGCCTGGCTGCCTGCCCCCAGCCTCCCCCGCCAGCTGCGCTCACGGCCATGGGCTCACACCTCCATCCAGCCCAGGACCCGCAGAGCCCCCCATGCCATTAATCACCGGGGCCATTAATCAGTGGGACAAAGAATTACAAGCGCAAAAAACCATCGGCACAAGCAATCAGCGGAGGGGGCAATTAATGGCAGCTGCAAAAGTGCACTCGGGAGCACAATCGGGCGCTGCGGGGGATGCTCGTGGCTCCCACTGGGCTCTGTGTGCCCCCAGCTGTGCCTCTGTTGACCCCTCCTCCTGGCACCGGGCTGCTAAATCAGTCCTGAGCCGTTCCTTCCACCCACCCCTTAGTCACTCTTCCTTGGCACTGCGGAGAAGTGGGAGGCAAACGAGTTTGAGGCTCAGGGAAAGGAGATTTCAAGAAAAGGGATGGGTGTAAGGGACCAACAGGCAGAGCAGGCAGCCCATACAGACAAGGGCAGACCCGGCCCCAAGCAGGGGGACATGTGAAAGGGACACCAGCAGGTGATGGGATGCAGGCTGGGGCACCCCAGAGCTTCTGTCCCATCTCGTCCCTCCTCACTCCGATGCTATCATTCACCCTCAATCGCTGTTTTCCCCTCCTGAAAGCCTTTATTTGCTGCAGGCAGGTACAGTCATGCTCAGCACATACTCAGGTGAGGCATCTGAGGCATTCGGGAGGTAGGCAGACACCAAGCAGGCTCCGTGCAACCAGGAGCAGAGGGCTGGAGCAGCTCCCCACCTCCTTCGGGACCATTCAAAAACCCATCCCCACATGCAGCAGTGAGTGCTCCCAGTGCCCCCCCAACACCCCAGAGTGCTGCGTGGATAAGTGTGACGATAGCACTGCTGCAGCAAACTGCTGCTAGAGTCCCTGAATGCTGCATGCACCGATAAGCAGTTCTGCTGCAGGTGCTGAAACCCCTCTGCCCAATTCACCACTGCAGTCTGGGGGCTGTGAGCTGCTGCAGGGGTGCAGGCAGGCGGCAGTGGGCAGGGGTGACGTGGGTGGTTGCCATTGGGGCTGAGTTAAAAATAGCAGGGAATGCACGAAGGTTTGGCACGTGGGTCACAGAGGATTTCCTGCAGGGGCTGTTTGTTGGGTGTTTCGGAGTGGTGTTAAGGAAAGGGCTCCCTAGAGCAGGAAGGCTCAGCGGGTTGGTTCTGGAAGCGCTGGGTGTGTGCATGCGTGGCCATTGCTTTGTTAGGGAGGGGAAAAAACAGGAGCGAGGGGCACTCTGTTGCACAGGCAGGGCTGGGATGCTGTCCCTGCAGCACTCTGCAGCTGGGAGCTCAGGGCAGCAGCGCTGTGTTCAGACCTTCCTCTTCCTCCTGCAAAGTTCTCCTCTTGAGCTAAATGTAACCTCTGTTATCCTATTGCAAGGCCTCTGCAAGGCAGCTCCTTCCAGCAGAGGGTAGCTATGCCTGAGCATGCTGTCCTCCTTGGGATAAAGGGGTTTTTCATTATTCGTTAGGGATCCTCACCTTTGGAGCAAGCATCTCCCTTCTACCAAGCAGCAGCATTTTGTTGAGGTTTCCTGCATGCAGAAGGGAGAAAAGCATCCACTTCCAATCCTGCAGAAGCAAAGAGAACGGTGTCAGAGGGAAGGCTGGAAGGCGTGTCTCAGTATTTAATTGCCTTTTAGCAAAACATCGGCCATAACAGCAGCAAAAGGCAGGGCTGCATCACAGCAATGCCCCTCTGAAATGCAAGCGGCTGTGTTTATTTTTTTAAACAATTAAACGCCATCTCCATCAGCCACTTGTGGATGATCTTATTTAAAGGTTAATTGAATATTCCCTGCAACTTTGATGTGCATTTCTCTTCGGAGAGAACTGCTCCATTTGGCAGCCAGGCATTAAAGGGGTGGAATGCGCAATGGGCCAATTCAGGAAAAAAGGAGGAGGAGGGAAATAGGAAGCGAGAAATGAATTTGCCTTTTCTTTTCCCTTCTGTGGCTGCTGCACCGAAGCAGCTGAGCAGAGCAGGGATGGGGGAATGTAATGCTCTGGAAAGGAAAAGGAGCTGAAGGAGATGAGCAGACAGCGGCAGCACAGCAGATGCTCTGCACGGCAGGGACGGAGCCTGGCTTGTTGTCAGCACGCAGAAGTTGCCTTTTCTCAGCTCCGTCTTGGCTGAGCACTGCGCGGGGTACAAAAATACCCAGGATGAGAGAAATCACAGCACAACTGGTACTGCAGACAGGGAGGGATGGTGCAGAAGGAGTGAGTGGCTTTGCTCTGGAGCTTGGGTGCCAGGAAGCCAACGTGGGCTTAACACAGAGAGCCTTGGTTTGGTGGCAGACATGAAGTCCTACCTTAGAGAAATTCTTTCCCTGATACTCAGCCTTCTTGCTAAGCTCAGCTATCCAGGCCAGTTATTTCCCCTCCCAGCACTTAGCAGAGCATCCAGAGAACATGGATTTGCTTTTGTAGCCCCAAAAGGGGCTCAAAGCCCATGGGAGGGGAAGGGCAGCAGCATGGAGGCAATGAGGGCTCCTGGCTGCTCCTCTGCCTGCTGGGGGGGAGGCAAGAAGAGCACTGCAGATGGAGCCTGGTCTCCATGGCAGCCCCCAGCTCCAGTTCTAAATTTTTCCCTGTCCATGGAGAGAATGCTTCTCCTCCGTGCGCTCTGGGGGGGCTGCAGCACAAAGAGCCTCAGTTTGGGGTTTTTTTTTGGCAGTTTAAGGGAATGGGAGAAACCTTTGGTGCTCCCACCTTGGCAGAACCCAGTGGGCAACAGTCACCCCATCACTCATTCATGCTGTACCCATGATTGGGGGGCAGAGGAAGATGCATGCAGAGCCCATGGAACGGAAAGCCGGGAGGAGCCGTATTTAGGGCACATCTCTGGTTACGTGAAGCTTTTGCTATTTCTGGCTGCATCCTTTGCATCAATGAGAGCCTGGAAAAAGCTCACGGAAGACGTGTGGGACAGACACTGCGCTGAGCTGTGGGGATGGAAGGACAGCATTCTGCACATCCCAACCACGCTCAGGGGCACCTGCCAGGCGAGGCAGGCCCTTGCCAGCCCCCTTTATTGGGTGCCCACCCCCCTTCCATCCTCACACCCTGACAGATTGTGTTTTACAGGGTCGGAAATAGATGCGTGAGAAGGGGCCTCGCAGATCCCAAGTGAAAGCCGTGCTCAGCTGTCACCCACCCCAGCACCAGCTGCCGGCCCCAGACGGTTCCCAAAATAAGCAGCCCACAGCTCCCGGGCACGGTGCGGCCACTTCCCACCTGCCAGCCCCGCGGGGCCCTCTCAGCTCCCATCCTGGGGGTGCAAAATCCCCACCCCAGAGCTCAATAGAGGAATCCTGGGTGCCACCAGACCTGAGCATTTCTGCGTTCCCAATTAGCAGGGCTTTAATTGCAGCGTTCGTTGCTTGTTAGCAGGAAAAGCCAGATGCTCTTAGGAGTGAAGCGAGCTGAAAGGATCTTTCTCCCCACCCAAGGAATATTTAAGTATGTCTCATACAAACATTTCCTTTGTGCTGGGAACATGACTGTGGGGACATGTGGGTGCTGCTCGGCTGCTGATTCACCAACAAGAAGTGCCAGGGTCCATCCACCATGGGAGCAGGGCAAAGCTGGAGCAGCTCAGGGCACTCCTGTGTGGCACAGGTGGGGTTCTTTGTGCACGGCCAGGTGAAGGCTGGGAGGTGGTCCTCCACCATAAGCTCGCATAGCAATGCTACAGGGCAGTGCATCCCTGAGCTGGGGGGCTCCGAGTGCAGTGTGTTGTCGGGAAGTCCCTTTGGGAACCATCTCCTTTGGGCACCAGCGTCCTTGGGTACCAGAAATGACAGCTTTTCCTGAGTACAACTGCCTGCTGCAGCCATCCGGCACCAAATGCTCGTGGTTTGTCTTGCTCTTAAGTCCCTCTTGGGCTAGAGAGACAGAAAGCATGATCTGTCACTTCTGTAGCCCACGTACCTGCTTGTGCTATTAGCGTAGGCGAACTGTCCAGTAAGCATTAGCTGCAGAGAAAGCACAAGGCTCTGCAGGAATGCAGACACTTGAAGCCCAGGCTTTGCTGACTTGCACCGAATTTCTGTAGGTTGTGCAATCGTCCCCAGCTGTGCAGGAGCCTCTCCCTGCCTCCAGCAGGGTTTCTGCACAGGGAAACGCAGCGGCTTCCCCACAGAGGGATCAGACAGAGTGAGAGGAGGCATTGCGCAGCGGGTGTTGAGTCAATATCCTCTCCAGCTCTCTCTGCCAATATGATTCATTGTTAATTCAAGAAATTCCTCTTACCCTAGTACTGGGTTCCCTAATTGTGGCTTAATCCAGGCGCCTCAACGCCACCTACATCATCACACCAACGCCCATTAAGGCCACTTGTGGGCTCACCCAGGGTCAGGACCAGGCTGCACGCTACACAGGTGCCTGCAGCTCCTTCTGCTCTTCCCAACGCTGATGCTGAATTCTGCAGAAATAAAGAGCACCTGAGACATTCTGCAGGACCTGGGTGCAAGGAAGCAGCACTTGGTGCTCCCAGCGAGCCCAAAGCGGGTCTGGATTTCTTTGTAGCTGCTCAATGCAACAAACCTTCACCTCCAGGAGCCCAGCTGCCAGGGGACACTGGCACAGCACAGGCTACGGCTGCCGCGCTGGCGCTGAGCCCACCAAACCCTCTGCCAAAGGCACTGCTGGCTCTTCTAACAAGCACCAGCCAGGGGGTGTGAATTCTCCCAGTGTTCATTGAAATAACATTAAGTGTGATGGACTCCTGGGCTATTAGAGTGGATGTAACATGTAATTGAGGCTGGTTATTCTTCATCTGGAGTGTCCCCCTTCACTAATGGCAAATCAGGGCAGAACACATGGTGTGCGCTTTGTGAGCCCCGCTGCAATTCACTCACTGCCTCCGATCAAAATGATCCCAATGAATGTCAATGAATGAGCGGAGGGACAATGAATTAGAGTGAATGAAAGCCTTGTCATGGGGCCCTTTGCCAGCACTGAGCCACAATGCAGCACCGCAAGGACAGCGCCTGCCTGGGTGGTGTTGAGTTCATTCCCATTAGTGCGATGAGGATCACGGGGTGGGGGCAAGGTCGGTGCTGCTGATGGGGCTCTCCAGGCCTTATAGCTGCCATTTCCATGGGGACCGAAGTGAGGGGGGTTGGAGGAGCTGGGCACGGGGAGTTGGGTTGGGCACAGGCATGGATGCTCCCCATGGATGGTCACACATGGACTTTCCATATCCTCGGTCTGGTGTTTGCTAGCACTGAGGGTGTAGGATCAGCACTCTGCCTGAAATCCAAACCATTCAATCCCAGTTTTGATTTCAGATCTCAGTCCCAGCCCAGTGAGATTGCTGCTCTCCAAGTTTTGGATTGAGCCGCCTCTTCATTAAGCCGTTAATCAGATGCTGCAGGCAGCACGTGCATTGCTTTTCACCATGGAAATGCCCACATTTCCCCCTGGGGCCACGTTCTGAGTGTCTCAAAGACCCAAATCATTGAGCAAAACATGGGCACATCACCTGGCAGCTATCGAGGGAAAGAGGAAGGATGGTGCTCCCGGATCCGGGCTCTTGGCAGCTGCTGCTGCTGCTCCTGTGCTATCTGTCCATCTCCCAACAAACACCCAAATGTGTGGGCGCATCTGCACAGAAATGATGAATAATAATGTGAGAGGGAAAAAGAGTGGGCGAGAGGGTGCAGGGGAGAAGGAAGAGCTCAGATACTGGAGGGGAAGAACAGGATCAGCAGGGAGGGAGCGATGCTGCGAAGCCTGGAAAGGAATGAAGGCTCTCACTAAGGTGAGAGAAAGCAACTGCCTGTGAAAGCTTTGCTTCAAAGAAGCTGTGCTGCCAGGAGATAAGATTAAATTCCTGCAATCTGCAGGGAGAGCTGCCCTCCTGCGCGTGATCGCAGGGCAGGCATGATTGGATTTTGGAAGGAATGTGGCATGCCATTCATTTTTTCCCCTCTTTCTGCAAAAAAACAAGAGCGGGTCCAGCCCCGATTCATCCTATCTGGGCAGCCTGCACTGCTCACAGCACCACGAGCCCCTGCACGCAGCACTGCAGCTGCTGAGCACGGCATGGGATGTGCGTGGTCTCCTGTAGGGCGATCCCTGGCACTAAGCACCACCCCGACCCTCACTGCTGTGCTCCCATCCTGCTGCCTGCAGAGCCTTTTCCTTCCTGCTCACGCTGTGCTGAATGCCAACACCTCCACAGCTTTCAAATTAAATCGACAGAGGGAAAGGGAAGAAAAAAGCCGTGCCCGACCCTCCCAGGCACGCGTGGGTTGGATGGGAACACCTCCTGCCAAGGGGCTGGAAAGTCCCAGCTCTCCCTCCCCAGCTGCAGGCACCCACAAATCCATGCAGATGCACACACGGTGCTGTTATCTCATTCCCTGCAGCAATACCTCCTCCACCGTTGTGCCTCTCACCCTGTAAAAATGAATGAACCCAAACTCATGGATCACTTCCAGTGCATCAGCATCAAGACGGGCTGCTGGCTCACCTCTCTTAATCTCCCAAAAAATGGATTTAGGGATTAAAGCGGATCTTCTGTCTTGCGGAGACTTTGGTTTGACACTTAATGCGAGTCCTTGGGGTGCAGAGGAATAGCAAAGAAATCAAGCTGAGGGATGGGCACAGGCTGCAGTTATCGAGCTCAGGGTGCAGAGGAGCCAGACAGGAAGTCAGAACATGACAAAACATGGGGATAACATTGGAGCAGCTCCTACCAGGAAGGCAGTGAGGGTGCCCCAGTGCTCTGTGCTGTGGGCACCCCAGAGCGGAGCCAAACTGTGCAGCACCCACAGCACCAAGCACGGAAGCGTGCAGCAGGTTGCATGCAGCAGGTTGCATGCAGCGCAGAGCATGCTGCTTCCAATTGCTCACGTTCCCTAAGTGACTCAGCCATCAAACAATTCCTCTTTCTCTGACATCTCGCTGTGCAACCCAAATTTAGCTCACTTTGGTTATGCTCTCATACCCGCCCACCAGCAGCTTGTCCCCCTTCTCCCTGCCTCACCCTTTAATTACCCCATGGAAGGCACATCTCCATGATCACCCAGGCATTGCGAGGGCCCCCAGCAGTCAGGATTTGATCCTTTTTTGCTTTTTTCCCCCCTTAGCAAAGAGAATTAATGCACTGCATACCTCCGAACCCTAATCACAATGCTCAGCACACACACAATGCCTCTCGTCTTCTTAAGTGCTGCACCGACATTAAGCGAAATTAAGCGTAATTAAGCCTCGCAGCGTCCCTTTTCAGGTGGGTTAAGAGGAGCACTGAAAATTGAAGAGGAATCGGGGAGAACAGGGTGACGAAGCAGCCTCACATGCGGGGGATGCCCTTTGCGTGACCCGTTCCATGCTGTCAGTGTTGCACCTCCAGGAGCAGCTCCCAGCGCTGGGTGCTCGACTGCATCCCACCTCCACCCCGCGGTGCTCACTCTGCTCTTTGCATCCCATAGGATTGCAGCTCCGGGACGCAGCGAGGGCTCTGCTATGATCACAGCCAGCGTGCCACCTGCCCGGCAGCAGCATGGGCAGTGTCAGTAGTCTCATCTCTGGCCACAGCTTCCACAGCAAGCACTGCCGTGCCTCGCAGTACAAGCTCCGTAAGTCGTCCCATCTGAAGAAGCTCAACAGGTACTCGGACGGGCTGCTCCGCTTCGGCTTCTCCCAGGAATCCAGCCACAAATCGGGTTCCAAAAGCAGCAAGAATGAGGACTTCTTTTACATCAAGGTCAGCCAGAAGGCGCCCGGCCCCCACCGCACAGACTACACCGCGCTGGGCAGCTCAGAGCTGGGCCAGGCCGGGAGCAGCAGGGTGGACTTCGGGACACCCACACCGCAGAAGCTGATGCCTTTCCCCAGCCAGCTGGAAGTGGTAAGGAGGGGAGATGGGGCCCTAGACACTTGGCTCCCTGCCCTATGAGGTACTTGGGGTGGTTACCTTTGGGGTTTATGGCAGGGCTTTGGGGGGCAGAAGGGTTTATGCTGATGGGCTCTGCTCTTCCCCAGGGTGTGGAGAAGCCCACGGCACGACCCACCGCCTTCAAGCCAGTACTGCCCCGCTCCGGTGCCGTCCTCCACTCATCCCCAGAGAATGGAGCTCACCTCCCCACGCAGCTTCACCCCCTGGACAAAGGCAAGGAGCAGGAGCTGAAGCCGGTGCTGTGCTCAGGAGGGCTGTCTGACTCAGGCAGGAACTCCATGTCCAGCCTGCCCACCCACAGCACCAGCAGCAGCTATCAGCTGGACCCCATCGTCACCCCCGTGGGGCCCATCAGCCGCTTCGGGGGCTCTGCGCACAACATCATGCAGTGTGCCATCATCCAGGACAGCAACATGATGAGCCTCAAGGCCATGTCCTTCTCTGACGGCGGCAACAAGATCCTCAACCCTGGCAAAGCCCCCCAGCACCGCGCGGCCGATAAGACTGCGTGCATCCGCTCGCCCATCTCCACAGATGAGTCCACCATCCAGGAGCTGGAGCAGAAGCTGCTGGAGAGGGAGGGAGAGCTGCAGGAGCTGCAGCTGAGCTTCGAGGAGAAGGAAGCCAGCTCCTGCCAGGTGTACGAGGAGAAGCAGCGGCGCTGCAAGGAGGAGCTGGAGGGGCTCAAGCAGAAGTGCAACAGCAAGCTGAAGCAGAGCTCGCAGAAAACCCAGCGCACGCAGCAGGTCCTCCAGCTCCAGGTGTTCCAGCTGCAGCAGGAGAAGCAGCAGCTGCGGGAGGAGCTGGAGAACCTCATGAAGGAGCAAAATTTGCTGGAGACCAAGCTGAGGTCCTACGAGAAGGAGAAGACAAGCTTTGTGCCAGCGCTGGAGGAGACCCAATGGGAGGTAAGGCCCAGGGCACAGAGCTGTGGTGCAGAATGCAAAGGTGTGCAGGGGAGGGATGGCAGCAAACCCTGCAGCTCTTCTCCATTGGTATCCACACCATCAGCAGCCCCTATGGTGCTGGATGTAGTAGCTGGCAATCAGGCTTTGGCAGGGGTTGGACCCTGATGGCCTTTGACGTCCCTTCCAAACCACCCATTTAATGATTCTGTGACAATCTCAGTGTGACTACAGTCCTAATGTGAGCGCTGTCTTCCCACAGGTGTGCCAGAAGTCAGGGGAGATCTCCCTGCTGAAGCAGCAGCTGAAGGAGTCCCAGACTGAGCTCACCACCAAGACCACTGAGATCCTCAGCCTGAAGGCACAGCTGAAGGATGTGAGGGCCAAGATGGAAGGGCTGGAGATGAAGACCCAGGACCTGGAGGGCTCCCTGCGCACCAAAGCCATGGAGCTGGAGGTGTGTGAGAACGAGCTGCAGCGCAAGAAGAACGAGTCCGAGCTGCTGAGGGAGAAGGTCAACCTGTTGGAGCAGGAGATAGTGGAGCTGCGGGCAGAGATGGCCATTCTACGGGCACAGCTGAGCGATGCCACCCGGCCCAGTGAGGTGCAGGCACTGCAGGGTGAGGTGGAGAGGCTGCGGGCTGAGCTGCAAGCTGAGCGGGACAGCAACGAGCAGATGAGCTCCAGCTTCCAGCAGGAGCGGCAGACGTGGAGGGAGGAGAAGGAGAAGGTGATCCACTACCAGAAGCAGTTGCAGCAGAGCTACCTGCACATGTACAAGAGGAACCAGAACCTGGAGAAGATGCTGCAGCAGCTCGCGGCGGGGGAGGACGGCAAGGAGCCCATTGAGCTGGACATCCCCGGCGCTGACGTGCCCTACGAGGACATCATCGCCACTGAGATCTGACCCCACTCCTCCTCCCTGTACTGTTTGATGAGCCATGTATTTATTAGAGGAGCCGGCGCCCGGCCAGCTCCTCACTGCTGCCTGTTGTGTTCGAGGCCAACAAGCCACTCGTGCCAATGGTGACGTCCTGCAGCCCCCCCCTCACCCCCTGACCCTTGTAGGACCGGCAATGAGGGCAAACAGGGAACGGGACTTGGGCAAATGCTCGGTAGCGGGATGATGCCCTTGGCCCCAGCTCCCTGCTGCAGCCTGGACAGGGCATGGAGCTGCTCTCCCCCGTTATTTATGGCCCCCACATGACCCACTCCGGCCCTTCAGCTCCTGCAGTGCCTCGGGGAGGACCCTGCACACGTGCACTACTTCACACCCATGGGAGCAACCCTCGGCGTGCAGGGACGGTGCCTTCCAGCTCCAGGGAGCAGAGGCTGGGATGACCCAGACATCAGGAGGGGATATCTATTTTATACAGAAAATCCAGAGTTAACGCTTCCTGCCTCCTCCCTGTCTTTTTTGAATCACAGCAACCAAAAATGCATTTTTTTCCCCATTCCCCCATCACAGCAGTCACACAGCCCCAGGCTGAGCCAGCATCCAGCACCAAGCCCCGACCCCATTACCAGCACCCACATATCACCGCTCACGGCTGGCCATACACCCCTCCTCCCCCCACCGTGAGCAGGACGAGCTCCTCCATTCCTGCCACGAAGCACAGGGGCACTCCCAGCACAACCCAACACCCCTCACCCACAGATGCGACCCACAGAAACCAGTCTGTGCCTTCTGCACTGCTCAGCAACCACCACATCCCCACTGAGCCCATGGCTGAGCCCCGAGGTTGCAGATCAGGGACCCACACCCGAGCCAGAGCCCCTCTCCCATGGGCTCCCCACCACAGGAGCAGAGCTCAGCCCCCACAGCCCCACTCCTGCCCCCACCACCCCAACCCCTCATCCCCAGCAGCCAATGCTGTATGATGTGACTGCCCAGAGGTGCCCACTGCTGCCTTTGCACAATGCTGTGTGTGACCGTGCGCATTGCAGGTGTGTGAGATGTGTGAGCTGGCGGCCGGCCGGCCACAGCCTGTACAGATAATTATTATTTTTCTGCAGGTTTTTTTTTGTTGTTGGTTCTTTTTTGATGTTATTTCCGGTGACTGATGTCAACTACTGGTTAATTTTATGGTTTTATTTATAAATAAATTTTTTAAAACTCACCTCTGTGCTCTCCAGGGGTCTCCAGGCAGCGGTCAGAGCATTTCCACCACGTCATCCCCCAGCCAGCGAGAGCCATTCGTCACAGCATCACCAAGGTCCCTTTGGGGCCATCCTCCCACATGGCCCTGCTCACCTCCAGCCCTTTGCTAGGTGGGCTCCCTGTGCTCTGCTTAGCAGCTGGGAAAACCCATGCATGGAAAAGCAGCAACTTGCCGCAGGCACGGAAAGGAGAAGACAAACCCCTGCGCTCTGCAATGGGTTGGTTTTCATTTCCAGAGCAGCCCAAACAGTGCTGCCTCTCTGGGAGAACAGGTACAGAGAGATACAGGGAACACAGCCCGATGAAAGCCAAGGGAGTGTTTTGACTGTACCACATTGTTTTCACCTCCATACTGGGAGAACACAGCACTCACGTCACAGAATGCTGGGGGCATCCTCTGCTGCTCTGAGGAGCAGTGAGCCCTGGTGACACCGGTGGTACCCAACACAGCACCGGCGTGTGCTGGGGACAAAGCAGCAGCAATGGCTCTGTGCAGGACCACAGGTTGCTGTGGGGTTGGTGCTTCCCATTAGCTTTGCCCCAGCTGCCCGAGCCTAACCCCGCTCAACAGAAGGAGCCGGAATTAGCCGTTGAACGAATCAGCAGATGGAAATAAGCTTCGAGAGAGAGGAAAGCTGATTTACATCTTTTCTTAACACCCCGGTGCCACTAGGCCACTTTTCCGCTATGGGGGGGCTGAGTCAGACCCAACATCCCGGCAGAGACACGACCGGAGCTGCCTTTGAAAGAGCAATTAGCCCGAGCCGCCCCGCGCACGGGGCGAGGAGGCAGAGCTGCTTTTGATGTGCAAATCCCCCGCAGCAGCTCCCGCACCGGCCTGCCTCGCATCTGCTGCTCCGAGCAGAACGAGGGGCAGTGGCCACTGTTTGCTCTGCAGCGAGGCAGCAGCTGCCGTGGGCTGAGGCTGAAGCCGGGGGGTGGAGGGGATGGGACCCCCAGGCAGTCCTCATTAGTCATTACCAAAGAGGAAAATAGTGTGTAAATGCACCGAGGCAGCAGCTGTGAGATCAGCACGTCCCATTTAGCATGGTACCTGCTGTCACCGCGCCATGAAATATTGGGCTGTTTGTTCAGCTCTTTTGTTCCCAATGCAAAGCATCCCTCACCTGCAGGGACAGCTCTGACCACCATTGCTCCTGCTGCGGGGTTCCTAAAGCACAAGGACACCTCTCTCCTCACGTCCCAAGTGCCTCTTTGCTTCCCCTCATTTTCCTACCTGTAGGAAGGGCTCTGTTCTCAGCACAGTGCTAAAATAGCTGCACGGTGCTAAAATAGCTGCACAGCAAGCCCCAGCCTGCTCCCAGGGCCTCGGGCTGAAGCTATTTTTGTTCTGCTGCACTATTTGCTACCTGGGAGCTGCCTGTCTGCAGGACCTGCTGGTTTCCTCCAGCAGCTGGGGAGCTGCAAAGGGGGAAGGCAGGGATCTCTGCCCAGCAGGCTCTGGCCATGCCACAGCACAGCCTGGCTGCCTATGCACATGAGCATGGGGGCAAATCTAAACTGGACACTGTCACCAAAGCTCTGCCAGGCAAACACACCCCATTAAAGCAGGAAGTAACCCTGAACTAACTCACCCAGGTCAGAGCTGAATGAGCCCCAGCAGGCTGCTTTGGTGCCTCTAAGCGCAGCCCTTGACCTTACAAAGCCAAGAGAAGGCAAAGCAGCTCCTGCCCCGCTGCTCAGAAACTCCCTGCATTTACAGGCGCTGGCAGCCAAGCAAACCAGAAATCACTGCTGTGTGATCGCTGCTTCCAGTGGGGCCAATAATTTCTGAAACAGTTTTTGCACTGCTGAATATTTAATAGCAAAACAACCATTTCCAGGTGATTTAGGGTCTGAAGCAGCCCTGCTCATCAGGAGTGCAGTAACAGGGCTGATTTGGAGCCACCCAGCAGCAGCTCGCTCCATCCCCTCTGCACTCACTTGGCAGCATGAGCAGACCAGGCAAGCAGTGCCACTACACGGCTGTGGGGCTGAGCTGCACTCAGCAGCTGTTTCATCCTCAGCACAAAGCCACCCTCACTATTTACATTCAACCCAAACCTTTGTCTGGCCTGAACCAGCCACGCTGTCACCAAAGGCTTGCCAGCATGTGCGAGCCCTGTGCTGGAGCAGATACGTCTCATTCTTCTTCCCCTTTGCTCCCAGTGGCTGCAAAGAGGTAGAGCTGACTTGCAGCAAGTCTAGCAGCAAAATTCCTTTCACTTTGCTCTGCAGTGTGTGCAAGGACCAGGGGCCACGTTTCCCACACACATACTTGCAGGTACCTTGTGAGAAGCAGCTGCTCGCTCCGCCGCGCTCACCGCCCGCAGGAATGCTGCCCAACCTTTGTCCTCAGCCCTCACCACCACCGAGGGATTTCAGGAATCCACTGGACTTTGGAATTTCTCCTCTTCCTCGTGTTTTCAGCCTGCTGCCCTCTGCTAATGCAGTTATTCGCGTGCCTTAACCACAGGCTCTCCCCCAAGACAAAAAGCGACCACGAGCTGAGCTGGCTGAACGTGTAGAGAGCATGGAGATCTGTTCCCAACCTTTTTGAAGGCATGTTTTTAGTATACTACATTTTCCTTCCTCTGTAGTATTGAATCTCTCTCCAACTCTGTGGAATGATTACAAAGCCATTCTTAATGCTGAGGAGATGGGATTTCTAACCCGGCGTCTCTCCTAGTGAAAAAACAGCTGTCAGAACCAGCCTGGACAGTTCAATGAGTTTTTAAAGAGTGAGGTAACGTCTTCATCTACCCTCAAGGACTTCTCGTGCTTCCACACAAGCAGCAGCTTGAATTGCAGCACGGTAGAGTAGTTAAAGACTGAAGACAGCCTCAGAGTATCAGAATAAACACACCCAGGGCACAGCTCCCCCTCGCCCTTCGTAGCACCACTCATACACAAAGTGCAGAGTCAACACAGCCCTTAAGATCACACCTCAGCAGCCTCTGGAGGAGGTTTCCCAGTCCCCTCAGGCACAAACTACCGATTGGGATTCAGGTGGAAATGTGGTATCACACAATGGCTGCAGCAGCCACCCACTCAGCAGCACAAAGCGTTCAGCCCTGAAGTTGAAGGCCAGATCTCCAGCCCTGAAAGCTACCAGCTCCACTAACAAGGCATGCGGCCCTCACTGCAGACAGCTGAAGTGTTTGTTTCCAGCAGACTAGGGAGCATTTTTGTTTGTGTAAACAGAAGCCTTGGTGGCAAAGGACAGTTCAGCCATTCCAGAATGACCCCACTTTGTTTCTAACCACAGAATAACAGAGATTGGTTTTGTTCAACACCTTCCATATTTAATTTATTTAGATATTCTCTACATTAAAGTATTCTCATGCCAGCACTTGCAGCCTCCCATCCCTACTTCAAGAAAAAATAGACTTGACACAGCTTTAGAGTGGAATGCACTGGAATAAAGTTACTATTGTGTCCAAGTTACAGAGAACACTGAACAAACCATAGAACTGCACACAGGAAACATCAGGGAAAGCTGGAATTAGCACACTATCGTTGGAGTCACGTTAGCACCTTCCCAGACAAGCACTGAAGGCGTTCAGAGAGGTGCAACATGCTTTGGTGAGCTAGACCAGAGATAAGATTACATTAAGCCTGGGGAAAAAAAAGCCAGCAAGCCTGCCAGCACTGGGCTCTGAGCCTCGTCTGAACCAGTTTGAAGTAAGAAATAACACTGAAGAGACTAGCCAAGTTCGCAGTGTTTGGGAATGCTGAGCTCTCCTGGCTAGCCAAATCTGTGCCTGGAGTGCAAACAGCAACAGCTCCGAACACGACTCGGGACCCAGCGCCACCTACAGCATGCTCTGAAGCAGAATTCAATATCCACTCATACACGAGGTTGCTTTCTGCTGTTGCATTGTTTAGTCCGATGCATTTTAAAAGCTGGCCTCCCACCAGTACAATTGTGTAGCACATAAAGAGGTTTTCTTCTTGTACATCTCATGTCATCCCCTTCAGTAGCAGCATGGAGCCTCGAATTACCCAGTCTTAACCATGGGGACACCACTGATCTCAGAATGCTTCAGCTGCTGTCACACATCTCTGGCATTTCCAGAATGATAAAGAAAAGTTAAGTAGGAATCTTTCTCTGCTAACTTCAAGGTATAATTTGGAACCTTTAATTCAGCCATTGAGCCATAACGTGCTGCCTTCAGGTAGCGACCCACTGGCCTGTGACCTCTGCCCTGAGCCCTGCTAGCAGAAAAGCACCCAGCGTGCTCGCTGGTGTCCTTACTTCATGCATACCTTTAAGAATTTTAAACCACAGTTAAATCAGTGACTTGCATTTTTTAGAGATGTGCCATCGTGCACCACACTTCCCATATATTAGCCTGGTCTTCAGGCGCAGCAGCAGGACAGCAGAGAGCCATCTGTTCTACCAGCAGCAAGGCAACTGCACGTGATCAAAACGAGCAGATGCTCTGGACATTAAGTCACATTTAGTCTCTCATGTTTTCTAACCCACGTGCTCCTGGTTTGAAATCAAAGATTTGCAGTTTGTGGTAATCCTCAGACATTCATTTGAAGGTCCAGTTCAAAAGAAAAGAAAGCTTAACGACAGCTATTGCACATACGTAAGAGCTGGCCTAAAGCTCTTCCTGCAGATCCAGGCTTTGGAAGAAGGGCTATTTTAAGAACTGGTATCAGTGTACATTGGAGCACTGGCACAAATGTCACCTATTCTTGGTTTTAATTAGAAGGGCGACAAGTAAACATCAACACATGAAAAAAGGAAAACAAACAGCATTTCACAGAGCAAGGAGCTGGAGATGGAGCTGTGCTAGTGTTTTGCAGTCGAATCTCGAGGGTAGAACTCAGCCAGCGTTGTCTGGGGAATTCTCTTCAACATCTCCTTGGGGAAGATCCGCAAAAGCTGCCACCCGATGTCCAAGGTCTCGTAAACAGTACGATTTTCATAAGGACCTACAGAAATCAAACACAGACTGAGAGACGGGGCAGGAAAGTGCCTCAGCAGCAGGGATACCTCAAAGCAAGACCTTCTAGGTGTTAGTTAATATGTACTGTGATGTTCTTGAAGCTGACACTTACCCTGAGCAATGAAGTTCTTCTCAAACTTCTGCAGAAACTCCAGGTAAAGAAGATCATCTGAGGTAAGAGCTTCCTCACCAACTACAGCCTTCATAGCCTGCACGTCCTTCCCAATAGCGTAGCAGGCATACTGGAAGGGACCGAAACAGAGGAGCTTTTACCTTGGTAACTAAAATGCATCCTCAGCTTAACAGCAATTGAACATCGCTTGGAAGGATGACACTGGAGGTCACTTAGAGAGCTCAAGCCAACATCATTATCATGTTACACAGTGACCAACACAGTAAGAACGACTCAGCCTATGGTTAATATAGAAAGGATCAATTTATGCAGTAACTGCTGAGAACACTGGGTGTTCTGTCATACAGCACGCTCGTTTCATGCTGTGGAGAATCAAGTGAAGGCTACAGAGCACCAAGGTGAAGGCTGATTAGCAAGAAGGGTGTCTGAAATATGCCTCTCCTTCCCTGAGCAGGTTTTACATACCAGTTGGTTGGATACGTCTGCATGATCCTTCCTGGTCATGCCCTCTCCAATAGCTGACTTCATCAGTCGAGACAAGGAGGGCAGTACATTAATAGGTGGGTAAATCTGAGGAAAGAAACAAAGAAGTAATTAATAATAATACTCCAAAAAGCAAGGAAGTGATCTTAAAGGTGTTCCAACCACTGTGGTACACACCTGTCTGTTGTGCAGCTGCCTATCCACATAGATTTGTCCCTCAGTGATGTATCCAGTCAAGTCAGGGATAGGATGAGTAATATCTTCATAAAAAAAAGAATGACAGTTTTCAAACCTTTTATATCCTTTCCAGCAGTGAAGTGCCAGCTTTTTTCAAAGAGTTAAATGACTTCTATAGCAAAATGCCATCAGTGAGTACTCCCATATATCACTAAGTGCTCTTACACGAGAGCTGTAAGCTCTCCTGCCTGGGTTTAGAGAACAGCCCTGAAGTCTTGGAATGGACAAAGCATTCTTCTTAATGATACTGAGACAGCAGCCAAGAACTGCACTACCAGAAGAAAACCTGGAGGCCACGGGACCCCCATCTTTCTGTTTGCATTGAGCACATCATTTAAAGTACCAGTTATTCAAAAACTGAAAATAACTCACCATCATTGGGCATGGTAAGAATGGGAATCTGAGTGATTGAGCCATTTCTGCCTTCCACACGCCCAGCACGCTCATATATAGTAGCCAGGTCAGTGTACATGTAACCTGGGAAGCCACGACGGCCGGGGACCTCCTCTCTGGCTGCTGAAACCTGAGAGGATTGAGAAAAGACTTTCCAAGATCACCCTGACAGACCTGCTACCTTCCCTAATTAATCTACATGAGTCAAGCAGTACTGAGATACAGACACAAACCCCTACAAAGAGGGATATGTCACCCCAAGTGTTGCCAAGGCAAATCAGAAATGTTAAACTGCTGAACGCCACGAATTAAATTCAAATGTGAGGAACAGTAATAGCTCTCTGACTACCGACCACAATTCCAGGTGAGCAGTAACTAAAAGCCTCGCTGGCTGATTTAAGAACATTTAAGGAGTACTAATTGTAAGCTGGAGCAAAAACTGGCATTTTCACTTTATACTATGAACTCTTGCTGGCAGCACTCAGCACGTGAGCTCATAAACACACATACCTCTCGCAGAGCTTCTGCATAGGAGCTCATATCTGTCAGAATGACCAGCACGTGCTTCTCACACTGATATGCCAAGAACTCTGCTGTTGTGAGAGCTAGACGAGGCGTGATAATGCGTTCGATGCTGAAACAGAACAGCATGGCATATTTGTGACAGGTACTTCGAGGCCACAAAGGAACAGCCTGAAGTTACAAACACATCAAAACCCTCTGAAAAATCTGCAAGATGCACCAACTGGGATTCCAGCATTTCATACTGCACTTCACTGCAGAATGTCAGCGTCACATCTGCAGATCAACAGTGAGACTTTGCCTTCCAGTTTCTTTGTTCTTTTCAGCTTTTCCCAACCAACACAGTTCTAACTACTTACGTCGGGTCATTGGCCAAATTCAAGAACAGACACACGTTGTCCATGGACCCATTTTCCTCAAAGTCTGACTTGAAGAACCGAGCAGTTTCCATGTTCACCTACATCATGAAATTCAAGCATCAGTTTCAGACCAGACTTCAGCATACTGAACTTAAATCCTTCCTATTACTGACTTACACCCATAGCAGCAAACACGATGGCAAAGTTTTCTTCACTGTAATCCATCACATCTTTGGATTTCTTCACCAAGCCAGCCTGGCGACAGATCTGAGCTGCAATCTAGAGGGGAAAAAAGCTTCAGTGCATCTGCACGTCTGATGAAGAACTTAACTTGCTCACTTTTTAACCCTGCTGAAATGCAAACCGCTTCAGCAGTTTTAAGAACAGCTCTGCATACCCACCTCATTGTGGGGCAGACCAGCAGCAGAGAATATGGGGATTTTCTGCCCCCTGGCAATGCTGTTCATACCATCTATTGCAGAAATGCCAGTCTGAATCATTTCTTCTGGATAGATTCGACACTGGGGGTTGATGGGCTGACCTGTTAGAAAGCACACATTGTTCAACACTTCAAACTACCACTGATTTCAAGCAATGATCCAAGGCTCATGTCAAAAGCTGCAAACCACACCTTCAGGCCTACAAATCTCTGGAGTTGACATATTTCCATGAACAGGTTCCAAGTATCACTTTAGACAGCTATTTTTTCTACCTCCATACCAGAGAGATGAAGAACATACCCATTATGTCCAGGAAGTCTTCAGCCAAAACAGTGGGGCCTCTGTCTATGGGTTTTCCTGATCCATTAAATACTCTGCCTACAGGAAACAGCAATAAAATAGAAGTGAAAGTTACTGAGAAAATAAGTCAGTGGGCAATAAGCCTATTCATTCTTTAAAGAAAGAAAGAAGTGCTCACCAAGCATGTCTTCAGAGACAGGGGTCCGAAGAATATCCCCGGTAAACTCACAGGATGTTTTCTTAGCATCAATACCTGAAGTGCCCTCAAACACCTGTAAAGATAGCAGGGGAATTAAAAACACAACACAGAAACAAGCAGGAAGGAGTAAGAACTGTGCTTCACAAAATAATGCACCAGAGCGCTGCCTCACAGCTGGAGAACTTGATCAGCCATAGGGGAGAAAAAACAAGGCAGTCCCCCACGAGCAAAGGAGTTCAAAAGCAGCTCACTGGTACAAAGCATGCCATCAAAACCTACTTTAACAATCAGGTATATCAGCAGCAACCAACAGACCCAGTGCCATTCTTTTGATCTCAAGTGTTTTCCTTTGCCAGCAGGGTAAAGTTATTCAGATAAGAATTAGCATTAGCAAGAAACAGTGGCTTAGAAGAAATACCTACATGCACATAGCATAGCAGCTAATCCCAAACCTAATATTGTGCAAACACAGCATGATTCCCTTCATCTAGCTGCAAATTAATCAGGGTCTTGAGGGAATACAGGAAAAGTCATTCTGTAATCCAGTTTTCAGTCTAAAATTATTCATGTGGTTTTAAACTTGGAATAAGTAGCACTGGTTTTTTAACTTATAGTACCAACAGAATGCATCACGAGACATCTGGCAACTCAGACATGCTGATTCACAAAGTATTCTCCTGTTGCATCAAGAGATGATCTGGTCCCCGTACACACCTGAACCACAGCTTTTGAGCCACTGACTTCCAGAACCTGCCCACTCCTTCTGGTGCCATCAGGAAGAGTCAAGTGGACAATCTCTGCATACCTAGGAAACTGAAAGTGAGGAAGAAAGAGGATGGAAAACATTAAAAACTCAGAAGGACAGCTGTGAAGCAAAAGGCATCAGCTGCAGACAAGCCTAGCTTAGCACTTACCTAGGGCTTTTTTGTTTGTCTTAATTTTATCATCAGAAAAAAATTTATTCCCAAATGCTTATGTATGTTTCTCTGTTTAAGTTGAGACAACATTCTGAGTTGTTTGGCAGAATTAGAACACTGTTTCCTCTCTTTCCCCAACAGCCTCAGCTCCTCATCTCTTTCTTCTGACATAAGTGCAACTCTTAAGCTGTACTGCTATTTGTTTTCATTTATTTCAGCAGCCAGAAGCCAACCTTGTATTTCAATCGCCCAGGAGATACACGAATTTCACAACAGTCAACATTTCACCTGTTACAGCTTCTCCTGCAAAATCTCACTCGATAGCTTCACTCATTGAGGTTCTTCATCCTTACCTTCACTTGATCCAAGATAACCAGGGGGCCATTCACACCAGACACGGTTTTATAAGCTGGAAGAAAGAGCCACAGATCAGATGCTTCCTTGGAACAGCACAAATTCCCCACATCCAGTTTTCAAAGCTTTAATTCCTATCGTTATTCTCAGGTTGGCAGCTGTGGGGCTGAGCTCTGTATTGCTCTGCTTCTTAGGAGCCCCACAAGAAGGATGAGGTGCTGAGTTGTGTTGCCAACATTTTTGCCACCACTGCAAAGCAGTCAAGGTTAACACTGAGATATGATCTTGACATTTTCCTGTCTGTTAGAAACTCGTTGTTGCAAGCCTGGATTTGGGGATCATCAGAACGCTGCCACCAGAAACTCCACTGCAAGGTAAAGCTGAAATACAGTTGCAAGATATTTACATAGCAGAGATAACAACAACTGTAACATGTGATAAAGTAGTCATGGTTGTAACCGTAATTTGTGCCCAACAAACGGAGACAAAACCCTCACACCAACACTGAACTTCCCTTTTTGGTTGTTCCACCCCATGTCCTGCCCCATGACACTGCAACCACCCAGATGAAAGCCACTCGAGCTTGCAGCCAAAAGCTGATCAGCAGAACTTCTATGGTAAGGCACATCTTTTGGCATGCTGAAAACAACAATGCTGAGACAAAACCTTTTAATTCCTTTCCTGTCTCCTAGAAAAGGCCAACGGACAACACTACAAAAGGTTGAACTCCACTTTAGCCAAAGTGCTCCTACTCTTGGGTTATCCCAAGACACCTGATACGCGACTACAGCTCACCATAAGGCTGACACCTGAAACACCAGCAGCTCATGTTAGCACTACACATCGTCCTCTGAAATACCTGTGTGCCCAAAAATTAGAACTCATTCCTGCGCTATCAGCATGGCAGAAAAGCTGTGGAAACACAGCAAACAGCTCTGCCCCATGGACACACGACATCACAGTACAGCTCAGCATCACCTACCCTCAGACAGAAGTAACACTGAGTCAAAGCTTTATCAGGGTCATGAGGGAGCAGTGGCCATGAGTGACTGTTAACCACTTCTCCCTTGAGTGGAAAAATGAGGCAGTGGAGCCATTTGCAGAGCAGAAAAGAGCAGCAATTACTGCTGTCATGCTATAAGGCAGAGGGAAGGGGCACAAACCCCACCAACAGCAAACCACTGGGAATCACCTGCCTTGGGCTCAGTGAGAAGCAGTTAAGTTTGGCACACACAGTTCACATTGTATACTGTCAACAACGTGCACCTAAGCCAACAGTTTGAACTGTTGCAATATAATCTCTTAGCAGCAATAATCAAGGCTGCATTAGATAAAGCACGAAGTGGTGGCACAAAGCAGTCTCAAGAGGAACTCCCGTTGTCTCAGTCATCAGAATCCTGCCGAATAGCATCAGATATGGCACATGTCCCCAAAATGGCTGTCATCAGCACACAAGGCTTTGCTACCTGTGTAGGCCTTGGGATTAGCAGAGGGCTCTCAGACAGTGAGGGCTTCAGGAATGGAAAACGTTCCCTTGAGCAACACCCCGTCCCATGACCGCCTCGTGAGCGCTTCTTCCTCAATCAGCAGCGACGCGCAGGCCCCATCAATGAGGAAACATTGTCCTTGATACCAAAAAGCATCAATTCCCCTCGAAAGCAGCTCAAGAGACTCAGAGCTCCCATTTGCAGAGACCAACCTGCTCCATGACAACCCAAAAGCAAGCAAAACGCAATGTTTTTCACATTCAGCCCGACAGCAATGAGACAGCAGATAAAAAGTCTGATCTGCAGAGGTGCCAACCTTGTCTGAAGCCATTGCTTGGGGTACATCAGAGCAGCAGGCGCTGGGGGAGAAGGGGAAGGGGCTGAGGGAGGGGAAGGAATTGCGATGGTTCCTTTGGATTTCACACCAGATGGCTCAAAATAAAGCAGCAGAGGTGCTTGTGACATCCAGCAGCCACCCCAGCCGCTGCCCAGGGCAAAGAAAGGCCAACAGAAATGCCCCCCCGGCAGTCTCTGCCCCCTCCGCCCCACA